>CM030849.1:2159512-2204512 GCA_018105865.1 Metaphire vulgaris
TGACATACGGTACTTCGGTTCTGTAAAATTGAGTACTGGCAGGTTATATCCAAGGTACGTTTTTATCCCATCCCATACAATACAGTAGCGCATCGCACGGGATGGTACGTTGTGGTACTTTATAACCAAGTATACGCTATAACTGAGTCCGATGTGACAAAGTTCTACTATACATGAAATAAAATTTTCAAATAATATTGTAATATTGCAGCGAAATATAAATAGAATATTATTATGAATAAATAAAATGAATAATTATTATGGATAGTGTTAAATTATTATCTATCTTTTATATATTTATGTCATGAGCCTGATGTATTGAAATCAAAACTAAGGACATGATAGTATTGGATGGAAAAACTGTCACTTATGATATTTTTATTCAAACAGATGAAAATATGACATTTTCTGAATTACACCTTGGTGATAAAGATAAGCTGAGAAAGATAATTAATTGAGTCGGCAGAGATAATTAAGAACAGCTGACTTTATGTAGAGTACTTCTGTTGAAGAAGTACTTGTATAGATTATTACCAGCCAGCCTCGCAAGTGGTACTATGAACCGGGCCTGCTTTATCAAGTACCACATTGCCTGTACTTGTGAGTTGTTTGAACTGTTTGCAGTGGTTGCAGACTTAGTATGCTGGCATGTCAGGTACTGGTTAACAGATAGTTGTATCATCAGTATCCATGTACTATCTCGCTATTGTTCCGTGTTCTGGCGGCCCTGCTGGATATCTAGTGCCTGGCTTGAACCCGGGTGGGTTGGTTTCAGAATAGGTCTGTTGCGTTTATGGTAGCTGGTTTTCCGCTACAACTTGGTTGTATTCAAACCGTTCACATTCATGTTATGTTACATTGAGTTATCTTAAGGATTCGATAGGGTGACTGTAAACTCATGTCTGGCTGTATATCATGCAATAAACGCTACTACTACTACTACTACTACTACTACTACTACTACTACTACTACTACTACTACTACTACTACTACTACTACTACTACTACTACTACTACTACTACTACCACTGCTACTACTACTACTACTACTACCACTACCACCACCACCACCACCACCACCACTACCACCACCACCACTGCCACCACCACCACACTACTGCTACTACTGCCACTACCACCGCCACCACCACTACTACCACCTGCTACCACCACTACTGCTGCACACCACCACCACCACCACCACTACTACTACTGCTGCCACACCACTGCCTGCTGCTACTACTACTATTTCCGGTACTACTATTACTAATTCTACTAATTATAATATAATAGTGATGATAATGAGATGATTTGTAGTAATTTTTTATTTATTTATGCCATGTACTGATTAAAAATGCAGAGTATTGTAGAACCTGATAAAGAGAAAAGTGCATTGAATAGAAACATGTTTTTGTTATTGGATGTTTGTTATCTGTTTTGAAAACAATCCAGTTATTGCTTGAATTACCAAATGACCAGAATGTCTTCTTTCTCTCTTTCTGTCTCTCTCTCTCTCGTTTCTGTCTCTGTTTTTCTCGGTATCTGTCTGTCTGCCTGTCTGTCTCTCTCTCGTTTATTGTGCTCTATATGCATCTCTGCCTGTCTGTCTGTCTCTGTCTGTTTGTGTTCTCTCTCTCTCTCTCTCTCTCTCTCTCTCTCTCTCTCTCTCTCTCTCTCTCTCTCTCTCTCTCTCTCTCAGGGCCTCTTTGTACTTGTCTACAGGGACTGTTTTAAGAAAAAAATTATCACTGCACTAATTCCAGAAAATCTTTGGACATCCGCGCAAAAAACAAGCAAAAAGAAGGTCGTTCGGAAAATTTATCACTGCACAAAAACCACAGAAAATTGCATTTTACCACTGCATAGTTTCAATTAATTACTGCAGATTTGTGTAACACTAGGACGTTAGAACAGGCCCTGCTTGGCAACCTGTTGGAAGTACAGTATACACCCGAAACTCAACATTCGTCGGACTTGCCACATCTTCGTCAACTTCCGTAGTTTTGTCCGCGAAGACCGCGAATGAGGACCAACAGCTGAATCCGGCGGCGGTCGGAAATTACCAGGGTCACGGAGGGCACTTTCCTACCCTGCCCCCTCCCTCCTTGCACCTTCTCATGTGCGGCATCCTGTTTTTATCCCCCCCCAACCCCGTGTTATCTGGAGGGTAGTCCCGACCATTTTAAGGAACCGATTCCGCGCTCTTTATGTTAATTGATCAGTACCTCCCCCCCAACCCCCCAACCCGAGGACTGCGGTTGTTGGCAGATGTCGCTTGGTTTCCTGGCCTGTAACCAAGTTGGGACGTTTTACGGCTTGCTTGCATCCTGCCTGACAGATGTCCGGTGGACCGTCAATCCGTCATAATTACAACCTATGGTCCTGGTTGATCGGCCGTGGAGATCTCTATGCTGGCAAGATGGTTGCTATCAGTGGATTTTTAACTCTGACAGATGCCCTAGGCATTATGAAAGTGGTGCCATAGAAGTTGATTGATTGATTGATTGATTGATTGATTGACCAACTGACTGACTGGCTGACTAGCTGACTTGCTGAGTGACCAACTATCTGACTGACTGACTGACTGACTAGCTGACTTGCTGAGTGACCAACTATCTGACTGACTGACTTGCTGAGTGACCAACTACCTGACTGGCCAACTGTCTGACTGACTGACTGACTGACTATTACCACTTTATACTAAGACGGGGCATTGAAATGACCGACTTACTTACTTACTGGCTGACTTACTGGCTCTGATTCAGTCGTTTAATAGGTCTGTTTTTCTGCTGTATTAAGACTTCTGAGTCAAATAATGATTGGCCTAATTTGTCTATAATAGATTTCCATAGTTCTATGCTTGTGCTCCAGATCATGCAGGTGCGCGTTCTCCTCAAATAGCTCCTATAGTCAGGCCCGTCTTATGCCTGTGCGAGGCCCCGGGCACCTGGCGGCCTGCGTGCGGGGCCCTAGATGTGAAGATCAAATGTTGACAAGCAAAGAAAAAGGTCATCTTCAAACGTTTTTCAATGTTCACAAACAAATTTTTTTTTAAAAGACAATCTCCAAACGTTTTTGGATGTTGACAAGCAGAAAAAGTGATAATCGTACGTTTTTCAATGTTCACAAGCGAGCAAAAAAGTTTGCACGCGAGGCCCTGGGCACTGTGCCCGATTTTTAACACGTAAAGACGGGCCTGCCTATAGTCAGGTTGTGGTTATAGCTGCTTGACTGACTGATTGATTGATTGATTGACTGGTGATATTTGATTGAATGGTTGCTATCAGTGGATATTTAACCCTGACGGACTGATGCCCTAGGCATTATGATAGTGGCGCCATAGAAGTGTATTGATTGATTGAATGACCGATTGATTGATTGACTGATTGAATGACTGACTGATTTGATTGATTGACTGATTGATTGACTGATTGATTGATTGATTGATTGACTGATTGATTGACTGACTGATTGATTGACTGACTGATTGATTTGACTGATTGATTGACTGACTGATTGATTGACTGACTGATTGATTGAATGACTGATTGATTGATTGACTGATTGATATTTTGATTTGTTATAGAAATAAGTGCCTAAATGAGAAGAAAAGGAGGGAGCAGGAGAATCTATACATGGAGGAGCTTGCTGAATACATTTCCTCGAAATTTAGTGACCTGAACTATCCGATGATAAAACCGGACAAGTGCGGAATCCTGGACAAAACAGTCAGTGAAGTGAAGCGTATAAAAGATGAAGGTAGGCATTAAAATTATCACTTTATGAAAAAATGATATCTGTCTATGATACAGTTGCAGGGGCTGTCCATTTATTACGTCAAAAATTTATTTGGGAAGTTTTTGGCCCCTCCTCTGTCAACAGCTGTCAAACTTTTGACGACTCCTAAAATTATTTTTTTTAAAAACTTTGAATCTCCCTACATAGGGGCCGCCCATTACTGTCAAAAATTTTTAGACAATTTTTAACCCCCTTTGTCAACAAGTGTAAAACGAAATTTCAGTGACCCCCATAATGAAATTGTGTCAAAGACTTTGAACCCCTCCCCTACAAGTTTAAAAATATTTTACGGCTGGCTTTCATGCTAAAATAGAATTATGTAAATTAATTTTTGATTTATTGAATTTATTGTAAAAATGAAATGTTGACATCAATTTAATCTTTATACCCCCCTGTCTACAAGGGTCAAACTCCCCACCCACCCTATTTTGTTGATGTAATTAATGGATAGCCCCCACATTATACCTAGGTTGATAATCAGGTGAGACGATGATATATATGTTTTATATAGTGTCCCACGTGACTCAATAAGCTACCTGAATTTGCAATTAAAGGAAACAATGATATCTGTCCATGATATAGTATCCAATGTGTATCAGTACGATGCATAGGTTCATCAAATGAAACAATGATACCGGTCCATGATACCTGGCCATGGTATAGTGTCCCACGTGTCTTCTTGCTATGATACCTGGTTTGTACAATGTACATGCCAGTGCATAACACGTGTAAACAGTAAACAGCATGTCATGTATATATATATATATATATATATATATATATATTTATTTATTTATTTATTTATATAAATAAATATATACGGGTGTGTCGTAGAAATTGAGTTTGGTCGATGGGCTGTGGCGTCGCCAGGAATTTTCGGTTGGGGGGAAGGGGCTAGCGTGCGAGATTCCTTACCCCCTCATCCCCTCTCCACAGAAAACTTTCTCACCGGATTTGCGCGAATCTGGTGGGTGGTCTGGGGCAGATTGGGGGGGGGCAGTTGTCCCCATTCCCCCCCGTGGCGACGCTAACGTTAGAACGCCTCCAACACGACAACCCCCGGCATTCCATAATGCTAATAATGCACAGGATTTGTGCAAATTCAACCGCATTTTTGAAACTTACTTCGTCCTGTTAGAGATCGATTTCAAGCACCATATTGAGCGACTACCTTTAGCATCCTTTAATACATCGATGTCAATCGCTATTGCAAACTTAGACCATCATCTTCTGTATTTAGAACGCAGTGGCGTCGCCTGGAATTTTTGGTTGGGGGGAAAGGGGCTAGCGTGTCAGATTCCTTACCCACTCCTCCCCCTCCACAGAAAACTTTTTCACCGGATTTGCGCGAATCTGGTAGGTAGTCTGCGGCAGGTGGGGGGAAGGGGGCAGTTGCGACGCTAATGTCAATGGGTTTTGGTCATGTGCAGTCCCGTTCCAAAACCCAAAATACGAGGCAGGTTTTCCAACAGATTTTAAATTGACAATCGACCAAAGTTTTAGAATTTTTATATCAAATTTTATAACATGATTAAAAACATCTTGACCGCCTGGTTTATCCATCATAGACTGTCTGTCATCTGGATTTCAACATTATCCTGGATTTTGCCTGGATGTAGCGTGACTGTGTTTCGGTGTGCTTCTATGCATTATGAAGCGGCGCTATAGAAGTTCAAGATTAGATGATAAATAATATTAACATGGCGGTTGGTAGTACCACATATACCGGTAATCATTCCCAGAAGTGCATGGACTCCTAATCTGTTTTGTTATGACCTTGAGGAAAAGGCAGGTCAAGTTTCTTGGTCTTTGTCCAAAATACTCGACCTGGAGAGGAAGGGATGGATGGATGGATGGATGGATGGACGGACGAACGGATTGATGGATGCAGGGTTTAATCTAGGCCGTTTCCGGGGGAGGGGGAAATTGCCCCCTTCCCCGGAAATGTCAAATTGCTCCTCGAAAATTTTGGCATTCTGCATCAGCTGGCAGCAGCTGACTTCCCCGGCCTTGTCAGTTTCCCCCGGAGTCCAGGAGTCTAGATTAAACACTGGATGGATGGATGGATGGATGGATGGATGGATGGATCTGGAAAGACAGGTTTATTGCCGTCGGTTAGTCCAAGTCAGTGTCAATCTCCAGCTGTCATGCCTAACAACTGCGGGTCATAAACAGTGTGCGGCAATAACTTTGGACGCCTAACAGAAATCGGTCTGCCATAGTTAACTATCGGGCCTGGACCAATTACTGCCCGGAGGCTGGAAACTCAAATTGACCAACTGCTGCTGCTTCTGTATAGATATTATATTTCTTGTGAGTTTGTCCTCAAAAAGTTTCGAAGTTTTTGATATATATATATATATATATATATATATATATATATATGCTTCCGGTGCAGAGAACTTAAAGAAAAAATATATATACACACAAAAATATACGGTTCAAGTGTTAAAAATTGTCGATGACCGGTTTTTTGCTTGTGAGACTTTTCAGGACGTTAAAGTATAGGCTTGCCTTCGACGGGGTCCTCCTAACCCCCCCAACCGACAGGCCCTCCCCAGCCGCCTTCAGCATATCTATATATATAATTCTCGATGTCTGTCGCGTCTGTCTGTCCGACGGCAACACGGCGGGTATTGCAAGACGCTGTTGTCATTGACAACCAAATATTGTTTAATCAAAACTTTATTAACAACGGAGCGTTTAACGAAGCGTCTTAATTGCAGCCAAAACCCCGTCCCCCTTCACTCACCCCATCCTCTCCAAATCGCCCAGGCCCCAATATTTTACAAAAATGCCCCGGCCCCAAACCCCTTTTCCTTCCCTTCCCCATCCCCTTCCATTCCATAAATCAGATTGAACAAATCCCTTTAAACCCATCCTCCCAATCGCCCCTGGCCCAACCCATTCCGACCCCGGCCCCATAAACCCCGTTCCTCTTCCCTCTCCAGCGTCTTTCCCTCTCCCCATCCCTCTCCCAATCGCCCTGGCCCCAACCCATTCCAGCCCCGGCCCCAAACCCCGTTCCCCTTCCTCTCCCCATCCCTTTTCCCTCTCCCCCCATCCCTCTCCCAATCGCCCCGGCCCCAACCCATTCCTGCCCCGGCCCCAAACGTGAATGTTCCCCTTCCTTTCCCCATCCCCCTTCCTCCCCATCCCTTCCCGAATCGCCCAAGCCCCGTTCCAAACCTACACAACGCTGCTCCGAAAACCCGTACAATCCACTTTCCTCCTCCCAAATCATCCTCCCCTCTCCCAATGCCATTTGCGTCAGATTGCGGTTATTTATATATATATATATATATATATATAAAATATATATATATATATATATTCCTTCCTAGCCTCAATACCTATTTTTTAAATTTTACTCCTCAAGTGGGGATTAAATTTTCAGATTGCGGTCACCGTACTGGGGATTTTTAATTTTTGGAAAAGCGTTCTTCAGAAATGATTGATGTAACGTTTTCAATTTGCTATATCTCAGGCTATATAGGAGCTAAAAGATGAGGTTTGCACCATTGTTTAGATTGTTTATTCCTCTTTCTAATCGTCCGTGCAAAACAAAAAAATTGGGGTAGAGTCCACTTTACGGCCTAAAATATCACCCTCTTCCCCGGAAAATTTTTAAAGCCCCTAGCAAAATATTTTCAACGGTAACCCCACTTTGGTCAGCGGCAAAGTTGTAGAGGAAGGGATGTCAGAGGAACAAAATAAACCAAAAAGTTTGAAAATCGGTCGACATTTGGCAAAGATCTATCAGTTCTAACCTGATGACCCCAATGTTTGAACAAAAGTATTATCGGTGAATTTCGCGAAAGTTTTGAAGTCTGCGAAAGTTTCCAACTTTTTTTGAATTTGCTATATCTCAGGCTATATAAGAGCTAAGAAGATGAGGTTTGCACCATTGTTTAGCTTTTTTATTCCTCTTTCTAACCGTCCGTGCAAAAAAAAAAGTCCAGCATTCACGAGCTTTCCGACAATCAAGTGAGAATGAGGAGCAGGCTGTTGCTTGGCGTGCAAAAGCAGCACAGCAAACAAGAGAATCAAGCACTGCATGTCACAGTTTTGACACTGCCAAATCATTACACTAACGTCGACTATCAAGTTTCAAAAATTCAGGATGCGAATGGGCGTTAACTCGGTTGAAGGAAAAGGCGGCGAGTTAAGGACAATCAATTGCGCAAAATGCTATTGCATTTGCGCAAATCCGGGCAGAGTGGTAAAACAGCCAATCTCCCCGTCATAAAATGCTATTGCATTTGCGCAAAATCGGGTGGTAGAACAGCCAATTGTCCCCTCATAAAATGCTATTGCATTTCAGGACGTTAAAAATCGGGTGGTAGAACAGCCAATCTCCCCGTCATTTTTGACGGGTAAACACCTAGTTCATAATAATAAATAGTATTGCATGGGATAATTTTTGTGGACCCGCCCGGGCCCCATACAGATCGCCGGGCCCCTGGGCATTTGCCCGGCGCCCCCCTCTCGGCGGGCCTGGACGAGAGCATAATTTTTATGGCACCTACTGTATGCTACGCTATGCTATCATTTATCCTGATTACCCATTGCATCTTTATGGTTGATTGTTCTGCGTTTCTCTCTCTCGCTCTCCCCCTCTCTCTCGCTCTCTGTCCTCCCATCTGCCTTCTTGTCTCTGTCTGTCTCTGTCTGTCTGTCTGTCTGTCTCTCTCTCTCTCTCTCTCTCTCTCTCTATATATATATATATATATATATATATATATCCCTCTTTCTCTCTGTCTCTCTGTCTCTCTCTCTCTCTCTCTCTCTCTCTCTCTCTCTGTCCTCTTATCTTTACATCTGCCTTCATGTCCGTCTGTCTATCCGTCTGTGTGTGTCCTCTCTTGACCTCTATGTCCTTCTCTTGGTATTTCCTGTGGGTGTCATGATTAGCCTGCCCATCTGTTTTCATCTGTTGTTGTATTACGGGGTGAGGGGGGAATGTCTGTAACGGAGGTGCGATAATTTCGCACACTTCAACGACGACTTTTTCCCGCGTTGATAATTATTAATAATTATTACAGGCACGGGATATTTTTAATAATATTAATTATCAGTCACTGGCCATCCGTTGGAGTTGCATTTCGCAGAATGTTGTCTAGACATTGGCACGCGCACGCACACACACCCACCCACACACACACACACACACACAAACTGTCGATGATAATTATTGTTGCTCGATTGGGTTTATAGTAATTAAAAAAATTAATTAATTTAAAATTGCATTTTATTCAGAATCCGGCAGGGAAAGCAGCAGCGGCAACAGTGGCGGAGAAGGAGTCGGAGGTGGTGGTGTTGGTGGTGGTGTGGGCGGTGGTGCGGTCGGTGACAGAGGTGGTGCATCAACCGGAAATGGCGGTGGCAGCGGCAGCAGCAGCAGCAGCGGCAGTGATGTGGTCCAGCAGAGTCAGGTGTCTTCCAGCAAACCGAGTCCCAGCATCCTGGCCAGTGACGTCATAGGTCCTCTGCTTTTGGAGGTAGGCAGACAATTGATTGCTTATCTTATATTCACTATTCACCTTCACCTACCTTGTGTTTTCGGTGTGACGGTCCATATTGACTCCCCCCCTCCTTCTTCCACACACCGAACATTACATTTAGAGTTTTCCATGGCAAGACACTGATATGCAATGCAGTGCAATAGCACCTCTTATATTGATTGATTGGTTGATTGGTTGATTTATTGACTGACTGATTGATTTATTGATTGGTCGTCTAGAAGAAAGTATTGCTATTCTGACTTTTTTAACCAAATTCACATGGTTGTTGATTGTAAATTTTCTGATGTTACTAGATGTAGGCTGTACTTGTTTACAATGATACAGGGTGGTGCAAAAAAACCAGACTAGTCAATTTTAGGTTTGCATTTAAATATAGTCCAGTTTTTTTGCGCCACCCTGTATTGGCGCATAATTATATTGTTATTGGGTCATTCCATGTAAATTAGGCCAATTTTTTCGGAAAGTTCCCGGCTGACCATCTCAGAAATTTCTGCAGTTTACAAGAAATGTTCCGCAGACATATCGAAGTGAAAGTCTGCACAAATTTTGGCTAACTTTCTCGTGTAGTTTTTCAGATATTCGACTTTTATTGTATCTGGAGCCTTTCCTGTTGCCATGGTATCGGATAACTGGATTGATAGTTTGAGGCATCTTTGAAAGTCTTGTAAACAGAGTTTGACATTTTGATTGTCAAGTGATTTTTTCATTGGTTCTTAAAGGAAAAAATCATGCGACAATCACATGACTACTTTAGTCATGTTGTTACTTTTATCATGTCACGTGACATCAGTCATCTTGCGGCACTCGTTGCTTTGTTGCTTTTTCGATCATCTCAGTTCTTCGATCATCTTGAAACAAGTTTGAAAGTGTTACTAGTTTGGCTTGATCATACTAACCTATTCCAGGGCTGGAAAATCCGAGGGTTTTTAGAAACAAAATTTAGGTTTTTAGGGTTTCTAGGTTTTTTGATTTTTAGGATTTACTATATGCAGTCATGTTACCACTTTGACGATCATGTCACTTATTTGATCATTCCAATGTCATATGTTACCACTTTGATGATCATGTCACTTATTTGATCATTCCAATGTCATATGTCACCACTTTGATCTTGTCAATTCTTTGATCATTGCAATGTCAATGTTACCACTTTGATCATGTCAATTCTTTGATCATCCCAATGTCATATGTCACCTCTTCGATAATGTCACTTATTTGATCATGCCTCAATACGATCATGTTGCCACTTATTTCTGTTTCATTGTCAGGCCCTTGATGGATTCTTGTTCATGCTCAATGGTAAAGGCAGGTTGGAATTTGTATCCGAGAATGTCACTCAGTACCTCAGGTATACCCAGGTGAGTTGGATATCCCATCCTATAATCTCAATGCCAGCATGCTAAAGAAGTTTTGGGCTTTATGAATATTAATTACGGTAATGAATATTAATTTTCAGTCATTATGAATACTCTTCGACTTTACAGGGTGGTGCAGAAAAACTAGACTAGTCACATTTAGGTTTGCATTTAATATGGTCCAGTTATTTTTGCGCCACCCTGTACGTTCAACTGGCTACATACCAAAAATTTCAAAAGACATTGGGATGAAAACAGAAATGAAGAATTCTCAACACTTGTGTAATACCAATACTAATACAGTACATGGACGTGAATCTTGGACCTTTTTCCAGGATGATCTGGTAGGGAAAAGCATCTTCAGCATCATCAGCCAGGCTGACCATGCCAGCTTCCGCAAATGCCTGGAGCCCATTCTATCCCGATCAAACGCTGCCAGCGCCCAGGGAAACAGAAGCCTCACCTTTGAATGTAGCATGATCGTCAAGACAACGGGTGAGTGAGTAAGGACTGTAAATGATGATGATGATAATGATGATGATGATGATGATAATGATATTGATTTTGATAATGATGTTGTTGATGATGATGATGATGATGATGATGATGATGATGATGATGACGACGACGATGATGAAGAATAATGAATAATGATCATGAAAAATGACATGGACATGATATTATTATGATTCAGACCTAACCCACAAAAGTAGTAAGGCTATTTGACCCAACCCAAACCACCATAACACATTACAATTTCTTAAAACATGACTTATTTTCTTACCCAACCCACCCCCATAAGCATGGAAATATCGGACCAAACCCATGGGCAGATCCACCCTCTGTCCATGTCTGTGATAAAGTTGGTGATGATGATGATGATGATGATGATGATGATGATGATGATGATGATGATGATGATGATGATGATGATGATAATGGCAACAGTGATGATAATAATGATGACAACAATTATAATATTGATGATGATGACATTGATGATAAAGATCATGTTGATGCTAAGGATGGTGATGATCATGATGATAATATTGGTGATTATAACAATTATAGTGATGATGCTAATGATTAATGATGATACTTATAGTAGTGACGACAATGATGGTGATAATAATGATAATGGTGGTGATGGTGATGATGATGATGATGATAATGATAATAATTCTAGTTACGATAATTATGATGGCTGTAGTAATTAATTATAATTACTGTATAATTAAAATGATGATAAAGATAATACTGACAGTAATAATACCGGTAATAATAATAATAATAATAATATAATAATAATAATAATAATAAATAATAATAATAATAATAATAATAATAATAATAATAATAATAATAATAATAATAATAATAATAATAATAATAATAATAATGTATTGATGCCTCAAAATCTGTATTGCCAGGTATGCGGTGGCTTGATGCGAAATCCCCAAAATCATGTCCTATGCTTCCTCGTTGTAAATGTAATGTAGCATTTGTTGGCACCTCTAATAATTCTGCTCAGAGGCATTGTTATCACACGCTATCGTTGGTTTCGATGGCGTCTATTTCTGCTGCCGATGATGATGCGGTCGGTGTGTGTTTTCTCTCTCTCTCTCTCCCTGAAACACAGGTGACGACGATGGGGAAGAGGCGGTGTATGGGCATCTGCGAGGAAATGGCATACGAGTGGAACAAATGCAGATCCTCGCCATTCGACAGCAGTTTCCGCACGATCGAGAAGCGGACACCAGTTCCCCCGCAGACAACGGTAACTTGCTTTCTGTCTATGCCTTTTTCTGTCTGTCTGTCTGTCTGTCTCTCTTTGTCTTTCCCCTTCTCTCTGTCTGTCTGTCTTTCCGTCTCACTATCTCAATCTTTGCATATCTTTCTCAGTCTGTCTGTCTGTCTGTCTGTCTGTCTCTCTCTCTCTCTCTCACACTATTTCTCAATTCTTGCCTCTATCTTTCTATCATTCTGTCTGCCTGCCTGTCTGTCTGTCTGTCTCTCTGTCTGTCTGTCTTTGTCTGTCTTTGTCTGTCTGTCTCTCTCTCTCTCTCTCTCTCTCTCTCTCTCTCTCTCTCTCTCTCTCTCTCTCCTCCTCTCTCTCCTGTGGCTTTGTTCTACGTAGTCTGCACAAAGGGAGTCAGAGCTACACGTAGTCTCTACAAGCGTGTGGTTGATGGTTGATGGTGAAACATTCAAAGTAATTTCGAGTATTTTAAGTATTCATTCATTATTATTGACATTACAAATCACATTACAAATCGTTCTAAAGTTGTTGTTGTTGTTGTTTGTTGTTATATTGTTGCTACTGGTGGGCGAATGTGGATGTTATTTAGTGTTTTAATCCAACAGACATAAATTAGAAAGTGAGGAAGAGAGAGAGTTATATATATATATATATATATATATATATATATATATATATATATATATATATATATACAGAGGCAGAGAGACAGACACACAGACAGTCAGAAAGGGAGAAAGAGTTAGACATAGAGAGACAGAGACAAAGAGAGACAGGTGGCAGGCAGGCAGGCAGAGAGTAAGGGGCAGGCGGAGAGAGGCAAGAGAGGCAGAGAAACAGACAGACAGACAGACAGACAGACAGGCAGAGATACAGATGAAATGTACTGAACGGCCTGTTTTGGTCATTGCTGAAAACGTGTATGTTGGAGGCATTGCCAAAGCCGTCCGTTGAGAGCGTTGCAGCTGTTCTAAACCGGATGCATAATTCAGACAGATGGCCGCGTTTTTTTGCAACCTAGTGTAGCCTCTAATATAGACACACTTTTGCTTGGCAGTCAGTCAGTCAGTCAGTCAGTCAGTCGGTGGGTTCATCCTAATGTTATTGCCTATTACAGCGATTTCTGACACAATTGTTCTACAGTAGGCACAGCAGTTGAATTCACTGGCATCTGTCACTTCAGCCCCACCCCCTCCCACCCTCCCAACCCACCCAGGGAAAGGCTCCAGCAGTTGGCGTGAGAAGAGGAAAGACCGGGTTTGACTGTAGCATTGGAAAAATTTCCGAGCCCAGGGTTTTAATTTTTGGATGGTTGAAGTGGTTTTTCTGTGCAATGCTCGGGTTTGTGGTGAAGTTGATGATGACATTTCTAATGCAGCTTTTATTGAATTTGATGGCTTATAGCCATAAAAATACTTGTTCACCTACATTTTTTGTGTTGATCATATTTAGTTAAAGGCCATAAAATTATACAGAGTGGTGCAAAAAACCGGACTAGTCACATTTAGGTTTGCATTGAATATAGTCCGGTTTTTTGTGCCACCCTGTATATACAATGTTTATATTTTTGCTGATAAACTGGATGGTATTCAAGAACCATACCAGTGGAGAGGGGGGAAAGGTTTAATTCCATCATGAAATGTAATGTAGCTAAACAAATTTATGCCACCATAAACTAGTGGACAGGAATTTATCATCCATCCTTCCACCTTTCAGAGATACCACACCGGTGTTTAATCTAGACTCCTGGACTGGGGGGGGACTGACAAAACCAGGGAGAATTCTGCTAGGGGCTGCTGTTAGTTGATGTAGTATGCCAAAATTTTCACCGGGGGGATTTGAAATTTCCGGGAGGGAAGGGCAATTCCCCCCGGAAACGGGTCCTAGATTAAACCCTGTACAACACTGCTGTGGAGCACCAGGTGTAATAATAAGTGTTCTGATTTGCAATCATTTCCGTTTTCCAGAAGGTCATTCGTTTCTGACGTGCATCGCGAGACGGATAGGTTTGGCGGAGAAAGCGATAACCGCGCTCGGCCTGGAACAGTTCACTACGAAGCAGGACCTCAGCGGGAAGATTCTGGACTGTGATACCAGGTAGGGGGGGCAGGGTGGTCACTAAAACAGCTTAAGAAGTTTTGTACAGAGTGGCGTAAAAAAACAGACTATATTTAATGCCAAACCTAATGTGGCTAGTCAGGCTTTTTTTTGCGCCACCCTGTATTAGTACCAGCGTTTTTCGTTTAATTATTTATTTTCAGCGCGTATTGTTAATACGGAGGCGCTATATAAATTCGGTTTTTATTATCTGCGTTGTGCCTAGGCCTGCTCTTCTCTATTGTTCTTGCAGTGTTGCATGTTGTTGCTTGCTGCACATTTGTTACTGTCCTTCTGCAGGCCAAGGTGAAACCTGATCATTTTTTGCTTTTGTGCGGTCTGTAAAACCTTTGATCTAAGCTATCAACCCTTCTTTTTTGTTACTGACATTTCCTGGAAGACTTAGTATATGATAGTGTCGTTTTACATAGCAACGCTCTAGAATAAAACTGAGGCAGAATATATTGACTACCTGGTATTCTAGTACGGTTTGATGCAATGAAGACACAGGAAAATGTGAAAATGTGGGTATCATTTTTATAATATTTTTGTGGTCTGTAAAACCTACAAGAAACCAGCTATAACAAGAAAATAGCTATCTTAGGACCCCTTCTTTCTCTCGATCGACTTTGTAGACATTTGACAGAGAATAGATTTCTGAAAGACTTTATAATGTCGATTGAAATAGTTGACCATTTTTCGTGGCATTTCGGACACTCTAGAATAAAATTGAGACAGAATATACTGATTATTCTAGTACGGTTTGATGCAATGAAGAGGGGGACACAAGAAAATGTGGATATAATTCGTTTCATCACTCCTCTGAATTTTTCATATCTATAGCTTACTGTAGCAATAGCCCTTGTATTGTTACAATAGGGGTCCTTTGCAATGATCCCAGTTGTAATGAACTGGATGGCTGTTTGTGTTGTTTATATTGTGATGCCTCAAGTCTGTTGTAATGTACTGTGTAATTATTATTGATGTACCTTTGTTCAATGAATACACTGATTTGAATTTAACTGGCACTTCTGTACTGTGTCAATGATACCTTTGATGGTGTACGTTCATGCTTTTATTCATGGTGTTTCCTTTTGATTGATTGATTGATTGATTGATTGATTGACTTGATTGATTGACTTGATTGTTTGACTGTTTTTGATTGGTTAAATAAATTGGATTAAAAAAATTACACTACTATGAACCAAAGCATTTGTAAAGTAAAGAAAATTAATAACCAGGTTAGCGAATATTTAATTAACAAATCATGACATTTGATTGAAACAAGATTGAAACTACAGGTGCACTTTTCTTGTTTTTACTGATGTGAACTGGTCAATGTCAGTTTTCTCAGTTTCTTCTTCTCTTTCTAAGCCGAGTAGAGAGCAAGATCACAGAGTTTTTGGCGCCCAAGATCACCTGCCCTATCTGCCCGTACCCCAGGTACCCCAGGTACCTGTTTGATTGGAAAGGCTTCTGCCTTGACCTGGCAAGAGTTGATGTTTTCTGCTCATGATAAAGGGTGGCGCAAAAAAACCGGACTAGTCGCATTTAGGTTTGCATTTAATATAGTCCGGTTTTTTTGCGCCACCCTGTATAATATGCATTGGTTTAAATGTCTAGCGCCACCATACACGGAGAGGCCCTCTGGCGAGAATTCGTCGACACTAACATCCTCGATTTCTGCCATGTTAACGACAGGGAGAGGCTAAAAAAACATCACGATGAAGGTATTGCGTGCTTTGGTCTGCTAGCCATATTAAACTGCCCATCATATGCAGTAGCGTGCAGAGGGGTGCGGAGGAGGGGCGGTGGCCCCGGGCATTCACCAGGGGGGGGATAAAAATTAACTTGGCAATTTTTTTTTCTTTTTCAACACTTTTTTTACATTAAAATCCCTAAAAATTATCGATTTGGCCCCAGGTATGCACCAGATGGGGGGGAAGGGGTATCATTAGTAACTTGGTGGCCTTGTTTTGCATACAGCAGAAATGGGGGGCATCCAAATTGACTTTGGCCCCAGATATCTACCACTCTCTGCACGCCACTGCCCATGTGATGTCGACCAGAGATGGGAATTGGTCACTGGTCAAAATGGGTCCTCGATATTTGATGGGTCAAGACCCATTGACCCATCAAAGCAATTTTAGCAGGTGCTGCATTTTTTACATGTACCATGTTAACGATATCACTCTTGTATGGTATTTAGTTGTATAACTTTTAAGTTCTATCAGCATGCCTTGGCAGCTTTGAAAAGATATTAGCTCATTGTCAAACAGGGTATGAATTATATAATATTTTTGTGGTCTATAGAACTTGTCATACAAGAAACCAGCTCTCTTAAACCCCTTCTTATCTCTGGTTCGATTTTTTAGACATTTGACAGAGAACAGATTTCTGAAAGACTTTGTATAGTGTCGTTTCAAATGGCTCACCATTTTACGGGACATTTCGAATGAACTAGAATAAAATTGAGGCAGAATATATTGACAATTCTAGTACGATTTGACTCAGCTAAGCTGGGGACACACGAAAATGTGGTTTTAATTTGTTTCATCATTCTTCTGAATTTTGCATATCTATAGCCTACTGTAGCACTAATCCTTGCATTGTCCAATTCTAGATATTTAATATAAATAGGTAATGGTTCATTGAGTCATATTGAGTGATCCATTCCCGTATCTGGTAATGATTTATGATTTCCTCACCCCAATTTTTTGGCATTTTGGAACATTTGAGTTTTCTCTCAGAGCTTAGGACTTTGTTGTTATTACAATGTTTTGATTTTAAGCAAGCATTTCATGTTTTGTAAGTTAATGTTGTGATAAAATTTGTTTTTTAAAAAAGTAATGTTATGAAAAACTTGTGCTTTTTAAAGTAATGTTATGACAGAATTTGTGTTTGTTTGGAGTAATGTTAATATATTGGACGGTTTATCTTAGATAAGCAATGATTGAGTGTCATGTTTCTGAGATTGTATTTTTGGAATGACAGAATTGGATGTCTCTGACCTCTCTCCAAAATGATTGCCTTGTAAGAGACAGTCAGAAATTCGAGTCAGAGATAGACAGACAGACAGACAGGCAGACATACAGACAGGGAATGAATGAAATATTGAAGGCAGACTCACCCAAACAGATGAAATGAAATGCAGAAGGACACAAAGAGGAACACAGAAAGAAATACAGACAGAAAGAAGACAGAGACACATAGAGATAAATTGAATGACAGAAAGACAGACAGACATAGAGATAGAGATAGATTGAAGAACAGACAGAAATATGAGCACAGAAAATCAGACACAGTTAGATACAATGAAGGACAAAAAGAAAGAAAGATAGAAAGGATGATCAACACAGAAAGACAGACATGGAAAGACAAGACCAAAGACAAATTTATAGAAGAAACAAAGGAGAGAATCTGCAATTGCATTGACATTTATTTGGAATCTGAATTTATTGCATGTCTGTATGCTGTTAGAACATTGCTTTTTTAAAAAAACACAAATTCTTTCACAGTTTCAAAGTTAGAAGTTATTTACTGGATATCTGTCGGTTGGATGTAATAATTTGGGATGGGATTCTGTATTCTGAGTTGCCGTTTCGTATCCTTTCAGTGCTCAAGATGGGATCGAACACGAGCGGGATATATCGATTCCGTATGCAGTCGCGCTTTGTCTTCGTACAGACGAAAAGCAAGCTCTTCAACAATCCGGCGACGAAGCTTGCGGAGTTTATCATGTCTACCCACTCCATCGTCAGGTGAATGCCCCACGTTTTCCCCTCTTCTGACCTCTGGCTCTATTTTTTTGAGTGGTCGTGAATTTATGGGACATCGTGTATTCGAGTCACGTTTTGTTTTTCCAGTTACTGTTAACGTAGTGAAATCGGAGGTTGTTTCAGATACACACACAGAGATAAAATTAAGCACAGAAAAACGGAAAGAAAGAAAGACAGCTAGACAGACAGACAGACAGACACAGAGAGATAGAATGAAAGAGAGAGGACAGACAGAAAGAAGGACAGACAGATTGAAAACTACAGATGCACTTTTCTTGCTTTTACTGATGCAAACTGGTCTATGGTGTGCTCAAAGTCAGTTTTCTCAGTTTCTTCTCTTTCTACGCCGAATAAAGCAGAAGATCAGTTTTTTAAAAGCCCCCCCCCCGCCGCCCCATAAAATGGCGTCCAGGACATCTGCCCCAAACCCGCCCTACCCTAAGTTTGCCGCTGTAGAAAAATTGTGCCGTAAAAGTGCGTGATAATGATGATTATTTTAGAAACTGCGAAGGTCCGTCCGAATTGAAGGGCTCTTTGCAGGCAAGCCTCATGCAGGCGATCATCGGCGGACAGTCTTCTGGCAGTGGAAACCGGTAAGAAGTCATGGGGGATTCGAACGCTGGTGTGGCGCCTGTCCAGTCCTGTTTTCTAGTAGTCTTATTTTGGTGTTTTGACAGGGCTGTGATACAGTTCGAAAACGTTTTGAAATTTACGTCGTTTAGAAAGTTTGTGCTGTAAAAAGTTCAAAAGTTCTCAAAAAATGTACATGTCAAGTGCGAAAAATTAGCGATGACCTCTTGCTTGTCAGACTTTAAAAACGGGTGATGACTTTTTTGCAAGAAGGGATGTGGGGGGCCGGAGGGCCGGATTAGACTCACTGGCGGGCCATATGTGGCCCGTGGGCCGTAGGATGCCGGCCCGTGTTCTTTACCGATTTTCCGTGTTTACGTTTTCATAGCGATCTTCAGCGCCACGGCAACCACCTGGCGCGAGTTTCCTCGGTGACGAGCCTGAACCAGCTGCTCGCCTGCGACGGCGACCTGCCCGGCGACATGCTCAGCCTGAACGGACTCATCGACATGGTGACGTCCGACAATTCCGGGACGGCGTCTGGTTTGCGCCCCAGCTCGCTGCCGACGCCGCGGCTCCGCTGTCGCGATCCGGATGGGGTTCCGGTTTCCAGGGCGAGTTCTCCTCCTCCTTCGCGCCCCAGGTCGGCAGCAGCGCGCCGCAGCAGCAGCAGCAGCGTCCGCCCCGGGGTACCAAGCGGAAGGCGTCGAGTCCTGCTTCGGCAGCGGCTCTGAGGAGCCCCGGGGCGACACAGCGTAGCCCCACCGGGTACTTCTCGAGCCCGGCGAGCAAAAGATCGTCGGCGAGCATGACACCGTCTCCGCTGGCGAGCTATGGAGCACAGCAGGGCTACAGTGCAAATAGTAAGCTGGAATAATTGATTGTAAAGCGGGAATAATTGATTGTAAAGCAGGAATAATTGATTGTAAAGCGGGAATAATTGATTGTAAAGCGGGAATAACTTATTGTAAAGCGGGAATAACTTATTGTAAAGCTGGAATAATTGATTGCAAAGCTGGAATAATTGATTGTAAATCTCTTAGTGTCACATTTTATGTTATTTACCATGACTTATTTGCCTATTTATTTATTTATTTTCCCATTATTTATATTAAAAATTATTCGGCTAACTTGTTGTAGTCATGTTGTTTTGAGACTTTGAAAATGTCTTGTTCGTTGAATTATTTTAATACATCGGCTGAACTATTCAAATACAGTGGTTTAACTATTTGAATACATTGGTTGAACAATCCAAATTCGTTGGTTGAAATATCCGAATACATTGGTTGAACAATCCAAATACATTGGTTGAACTATCCAAATACATCGGTTGAAATATCCCAATACATTGGTTCAGCTATACATTGGTTGAATACGAAGGTAGTAGTTTAATCCTAGATAGGACTGCATTATAATTTCTTGCAGTTGGGAATATTGTTACTTTGACAGGTAAAAGTTCATACCTGTTCCAAGACGACTCAGACTTGAGCGCTCTTCTCGACTCGGTGCAAGACAGTGGACTCGGGCAGTCAGAGAGCAACCACATCGAGAACATCCAAATGTTAGGACCCATGTCATCACGACCCACTAGTCAAGGTAGCTTGTTGTCAAAATCATTTCCTCCATAGCTCTCTAGATCCACGTTTTACCTTTGGAGCTTACCACTTCTACCAATTATATACCATAGTACAGAACATTACTTCATGGGCGCCCGACATTGGGGCAAGAGGGCACTTGCCCCCTGGGAAATGCAAATCTATTTTTGTTACTTACTATATTTTGGCTTTTAACGAATATTTTCACACTGAAACACTACTGATATGCAAAAGAATTAAATTGAGAAACTTAACTTTTACTAAGGACTGTGGAATTGAATATCTTGAAAACTACAGGGTGGCGCAAAAAAACTGGACTAGTCACATTTAGGTTTGCATTTAATATAGTCCGATTTTTTTGCACCACCCCGTATATTAACCGTGACCATTTTGTTTTACCCCTCCCCACACCGGAAAAATTTCTTTGGGCGCCACTGCATTACATTAAAATTGAGAATTCTTTTCTGGACCAAAGTTGTGCTTCAGTCTTTTTGCTTGCAATAATAAATCATGCAGGTGGACATTATTTTGGGATTTCTAAATGTCCTTATCTTGGATATCCTTGTGCTTACGAAGGATCCGGGTTTCCGATGGACTGGAACGCTGTCAGTCCTCCTCCTCCTCCGCTTCCGCCTCTCCAGGCTCTCCAGCAGCTGCAGGTGAACTCCATCAGCACATTCAAGGACAACATCCCCATGTTCAACCGAGCGGCGCAGCGCCGCCCGAAGCGCGACCAGGGCGGCGCGAACGGCGTCCTGGCAGGCGACACCGGCACCTCTGGCGCGGCACCGGCTCCAACCGAGCGGCGCAGCTCCAGCCGTCCTTTCCAGGACCTGCGGCTGCGCGAGCTGCTCATCAACGACGATGACGGCGAGAGCCAGGGCGGGTCGAGCGCCGGCGACACCGCAAAGAGGCACGATGTCAAGGTCGGTGTTCTAGAAAACGGAATTTTATGAATTTCAAACATTTTGAAAAATTTCTTTGGAGTATGAATTGAATAACATAATGTCCAACGATTAACCGTATAATTGAACTAGTGTAGTGTCACTATTTGGGCTTGAAAATAAGAGGTAGACGATAACAGGAAACGGTTACCGGGTAATAGTGACGTCACAGCGTTGTTACCAAACTACGGTAGTTGTTTCGGTCATCGCGCAAGTAGCCCAACCAAAGTTACTGTATTGTGAATTTTGCAGTATTCGTGAATTTACTTTATTCCTGAATTTTATGGTAATGCTGAATTTTACAGTATTACTGAATTTTACAGTATTGTTGAATGTTACTGTATTGCTGAATTTTACAGTAGGCGTATTCCTGAATTTTCAGTCTTATTGAATTTTACGGTATTTCTTAATTTACTGTATTGCTGAATTTTACAGAATTTTACTGAATTTTAAGCCAGACATAAAATTCATGAATTTCCCAGGATTTTAGAACTGTGCTCACATTTAATTCTTAAATGCTGGTTTAGGTGTTGCCTCTCCTGACCGGGGCACACCGCGGGGTGCCGCAGAGCGCCGACCCGGAGTCCACGAAGTCCCCGCAGTGGTTGATGAACCCGAGCCCGCAGCAGCAGCAGAGCACGACGTTTGCGGACGACCATCCGGACTCCTCGTCCAACAAGGATGCCACCGTCGCCATCGGCGGACAGGCACCGTCCGCTAGGAACAAGATACTCATCCAGCTGCTGAGGCAGGAGGACAAAGACGAGGACGAATCCGAGGCGGATCCAGGGATGCTGCTGGCGCTGAATCCCGCGAAGCAGAACAAGGCTCCGGGTTCCTTGTCGGTTCTTACGGCGCTGGCGAAGCTGGAGGGGGTGCCGAACCACCACCCAGCACCAGCAGCAGCAGCAGCAGCCGGCGGTGGTTTCCGCTCTTCCGGACACGAGCGCCTCGCCGAGAGACCAGGAGCGCGACGCCGAGCCCACGAGTAACTCCGGAACGGGAAGCAGTAATAACCTGTTGAAGGTGAGCGAGATCCGCTGGCAATCTTACTTACCATTTTTGTTTTATTTGCCGCGTTTTTAGTGGCTTCGGTGGGATGGTAAACATCTTCGCCGGAGACCAGCACCTGTCACTAAGGGGATGGCACACAGCCTGCACGACAGAATGACATCCAAGTACAGGGGCGCAAAAAAAACCAGACTAGTCACATTTAGGTTTGCATTTAATATAGTCCGGTTTTTTTTGCGCCACCCTGTATATGTTTTGTTTTGTCGCCTTTCAGAAGCTCTGAATTCTTCCGATGATGTCTGCAAAGGCGAAGGAAAGGCGCCGAAGCACGCAGAACTCTTGCAGAAACTGTTGTCTGACAACTCTGACGACATCGCAGATTCCAACAGCGGTCCTCTCGTTGTGAGTGCAACAGGCTTAAAATTTCACTAATGTAATGTAATGTAAAGAAATATTTGTATAGTGCCTCTTCTGAAGAATCACTCAGAAGGGCTCCCACTGCAATTACTGTATATTGACAAAGAGATAAGTTTTCAGTCGTTTCAAAATGAGGGTCATAGAATTAGGAGTTGCTAAACCACTCATACTGGTGTCAAGAGCGTTCCAAAGGATATGGCCAACTGATTCAAAGCCTAGCCTCTGATGATGATGATGATGATGATGATGATGATGATGATAATAATAATAATAATAATAATAATAATGTAATTTAAAGTGGTTTAGGAGGCTAAGTAAGCCTGTGTGAAAGGGTTCAATAGCTAGAACTTCAATATAACGGATTCAGTTATAACTTACTCAAGTTTACAAATATCTATAGAAGTCTTAGCCCAAATAGCGGGGTGGGGTGGGGGCGGGGGGGGTTAAATTGGCAACCCTGTATGATTGAAACTGTTTGGTTGTGCAACAGGAGAGCACATCGAGCGGAGAGATGGAAGCAGACAGCGGCAAAGCGACGAGCAGCAGCGGAAACTCGTCGTCGGAAACGTCTCCGACGGTGTCGGAAGACAAGTCGCAGTTCTGCCGAATCAGCATTCCGAAGGGCGACAAGCTGAAGGAGATGCTGACGAGCCTGTGGGAGAGCGATGGCAGCCTGAAGGCGCGAGTGTCCGCGGCGTCCGCTTTCCGGAACTCGAAGGTCTCCTCCGTCGACGAGGCGGCCGCGGACAGCACGGAGTTCGAGGCGGACTCCGCGCCTCTGCCTCCTCCGCCGCCGTCGTCGTCGTCGTCGGTTCGAGCTTTAGCCGCAGCGGCGAGAACAAGAACAAGCTGCTGCTGAGCCTGCTGCAGGGGTCGCAGCCGATGCTCGGCGGCTCGGTGCTGAACGTGGGCAACATAAGCGCCGTCGCCACGGTCACGCCTCAGATGATCATGGCCAAGAAGAGCGAGCTGGCGGGCCTGACCGCCAGGATCCCGGACGTGAGATTCGCGCGGGACGGCCCGACCGTCGGCGGTCCGTCGAACCTGCCGGAACCCGACCAGGCGATGGTCAAGGCGGCGAGCACCGCGCCGTCGAGCGTCGGCGCGCCGGCCGTCGGGCAGCCGTCGGACGCCGTCGGTTGGCCGCACGGCAGGGCCTCGGCGGACAGTGCCCGCCAGAGTTGCCCGGCGGTTTCCCAGCAGCATTTGATCCCGGAGAAGATGTACAGGGATATATCGGATAACGACCTGAACTTACTGCAGGAGTGCCTCAGTCAGAACGGCTCCTTCGACTCGCCGATGACGCCGTACGTCGACAAACTTCTGGACGAGGTACGGTGGCAAGGCCAAATTAAGGCGGGGGCTGAAGCCCCAGGCTCACCATAAAAGATAGGCCCACCGTTTTTCAAGCAACGACCTTTTTTTACTTGCCAGAGATTTTCAGTGAAGGTGCGGGAAATTTTACAAGGGGCAATTTTCAAATTATGGAAGCGACGATAATTTTTTACTTCTTAGCCCCAGGCCCACTCGGCTTAAGGATATTTTAATTAGGATATCTTAGTTGCGTTGCTATGGTGACAGGCCTTTCTAGGTCTGACCTCCTTTGTGCTGTTGACACATTTTTGATCCATGTCTTGCGTTGCCGGAATCGGGAATTACTATTGGCTCCATTGGGCTGACCTGTGGACTTTTGAGGACTACCGCGAACATGAGTTTTGACTGATGCGCACTCTGAAACGACCATAGACTGATGCAGGTACATTGTTATAATCAGTGGCGAAGCCAGGATTCCAGAATGGGGGGGCACTCCGACATTTTTTTCCCAGCCAAAATGTCTTGGTGACCAGAAAAAAGGTTGTCGTTCAACTCAGATCTTTTAAACTGTACTGCTATCTAGGACTAGGCGTTTTCGTCAATCTGATACTGTAGTACTACTCCCTCCTACCCCAACTACTCACCAGCTTTGGGTTAGGGTTAGGCCCCTCGTGCCACCCCGCAGCTATGACAATTTTTATAATGGCGCTAAAGAAGTCTCTGACTGTGTGACTGACTGACTGACTGACTGACTGACTGACTGACTGACAATTATTTTACAGACAGAGTTTAAGAACTGAATAGTATCTGATGTTGGTCCAGTAGAAGTTTAAAACCACGCTTAGCATTATTTGCTCATTATAGTGTAATTTTTGTTGTGTCATGTGATGCTTGGTGTTTTCCAATGCAGTTTGCTCAGACATCAGAAGGATTCGACGACACCACGATACTGTCTCAGATCGAACAGATCATCATGTCATCCTCGATGTCGATCCCAGAGGTGGACAGCCTGCTGCTGATCGGCGAAGACGGGAAGACCAACTTCCTGGATCCGAACGAGGAGGTGGCGATCGGCGCGATCCAGCAGCAACTCATGAGTATAGAGAGCGCGTCGAACACCGCGGCACCGAAGCCGAGCGGACGCCGATCGCCAGCCTCGACTCGCAGTTTGCGACGTTTCTGGCCAAGGGCACGACGGCGGACGGGAGCGTCGCGACGCAGGCTTCCGGTCATAAGCAGCGCCCCTTCGGGCAGCGAGGCAAGCACAATAAACGACCTCGTGAAGCAGTTTTGGATGTTCGAATCTCAGGAGAACACCTTGGATGCTCCAGTTGTCGTCCCGAAGTCAACGGCAGCGGCGTCGGCGGCGACGGCGACGACGACTCAGAATCGTCGTCGTGAACCAGCTTCAGAAGATATTGAGTTCAAGGAACCAAGGTTTGCTTTGTTCTTTATTCGTTCAGTCACTCCGTGCCCGTGTCCAAGCCAGAGTAATTTTCCTTTTGGCTCGAGAGCAACAATGTTTTTATTATTATTATTCATCATCAGTGTTTCTGTCCACAGCCAGGTGATTTTCTTTTTGCTTGCTTCTTCTTTGAGTTCCTGATATCCTTTATTCATCATCCACTCCAACATCATGTCTTTTCTCTTTCCCTCCATTTTTCCTTATTATTGTTCTTAGTAAAGAGTCATGCCGGAGGACATGTCCCATTTATTATTATTATTATTATTATTATTATTATTATTATTAGAGCGATAACTTATATAGCGCTATCCTAAAGCTCAGGCAGTGACGAGAGCACTTTACAAACAAAAAAGTTCCATAAGATGTACTAAAAAGGTGCATTTTCAGTTTTTAACGTATTAAGTACTATCTTATCGCAGATACAAAAACCTGTGGGCAGCTGGTTAAAGTGCCACCTAACGACTCGATGTAATAATGTAATAATGATGCTTTGTATGGCATCTCTTTTATGGGTTTGTATCTGTTTTGTGCACGTAATTTTTGAAATGTCGACAATTTGCAGTGGCATTTGGCAGGAATTTATAAAATTTGCTACAGTAACACTTCATTATAATGGACTCGGTTATAACGAATCCTTGGTGTTATAACGTACCGCAATGTATTGGATGGTATTGGATATAACGTGCCTCAGATATAACGTACTGAATTTCGCCGACCAGCTATGCACATTATAGCGAAGTTCTGATATAATGATGAGTTGAGGTGAGATTATGTACTAATGTAGTGGTAATGTAATAAACATCTATTATTTCTGAGACAATAGAAGTTAGCATGATGCTAAATTTGTAGCAGTTTTCTTTCAAAATCTTGTCACCCTTTAACAGTGTAGGAGTTGTCGGGGAAGGAGGGTTGGGAACCCAACCCCCTCAGCTAATTTTGCAGCCCTCCCAAAAATCGCATATCGGGTACATGCAGCTTCTGTCATTCATTGAATTTCAGTCCTCAAACCCCCACCCAGCTCAAATTTCACAACTCCAACACTGCCCTTTAAGATTTAACAGTATTATAAGTTTTATGTTTATATGTGTTTGATTGACACACATGCATGCACTCACACACAAACACACACACATATCAGTATATGAATTTTGTGTTTTCAGACAGCAATATTTTGCAACAGCAACAACAGCAACAACAACAACCACAACAGCGTTAGTATCTTCTTGGGAGGCATTTTAGGCAGTTTTACCCTAGTCTATAGTTTTTAGCAGGGCACGATTTGTAGGGGGGGAAGGGGGGATTCGCCCTCCACTGCCCAACTGCATCCCTCCTACTGCTACATCCCCCCACCACTATATCGCCCCCCCACTGCTACACTTTCCCAACAACTACATCTCCCCCAAGCTCGACATACCCCCCCTCCACTGCTCCAGGTCACAAATCGCACCCTGGTTTTTAGTATGTACTGCTTTGTGTATTTGTTATACCATAGATTTGTGCAGCGATTTTTATTTTACAGTAAACTGCTCTTAACACACCACTAAGGGAAACTAATAAAACGTCCATATTGGAATCCTGTTGAGTCTAAATCTCTGCTAGCCAAGGTTTATATCATATGGGTCTGTGATGACAATAATGAAGTTTTACTGTAGTAGTAGCAGGAGTATTAGTAGAAACATGCATATGAATTTGTGTATTTGTAATTAGGTATTGCGCCAAATAGTTCTCAAAGCATGAATCTTGGAGGAAGCGCTGCGAATTCGACCGGTCTGAAATCGCCCATGGCAGCACTAAACAAGATTGGATTTACTATGGTAGGCATGAATTTCATTGTTGACTGATTATATCCAATGCAGGGCTTTCAGTGGGTCAATGCAGTCGATTGTGTCCAAGGCTTTGCGTGGGTCAATGCTGTCAATCGTGTGCACAGCTTTGCTTGGGTCATTGTCAGTGGCGGTTCCAGGATTTCTTGGTGGGGGGCGGGGTGAAATGAATTCATAGGAAGCTGGTGGGGGGATGAAAATAGAAGGAAAAAATGATAAACTTTGCCGAAAAAGGCTGACAACGGGGAATTTTTCTCTGATTTTGCTACGCTTTTACCCCGAAAAATAGGTTGACAAGAAAAAAAAGGTCATCTGCAGTTTTTCCTCGTAGTTTTACTAGACTTTTACCCAAAAATAGGTTTCACAAGCAAAAAAAGTCCAGTGGGGGTGCATCCTCACTCATCTCCCATGTGGAACCGCCACTGGTCATTGTCTCTAGTAGGTTTGTTCCTGCGTTCTTTTCTTTAGCTTCTTGTCTTAGAGTCAGAAAAAATAAACAACAATACATTGCAGTATACAATGTCCATGCTTGCGTTAACTGTGTATCTGTTGTGATCTTTGGCAAAATGTTTTTGCGTTTCTAAAATCTTTTTCTTTAGCTGGATTCATCAACTTCCGACATCGGCCTCATCGCCAACCTAAGCGAGATGATGAACGTTCCACATCCGCCAAACAAAGTAGCGCCGGTAATTCGGAGTTGTGCATTTCTTTCCCTAGGTGGCGCTAGTTTAATCGTTGCGTCAGATACAGTAGAATCTCGTTATAACGCACTTGGCAGGTCTGTACAGTGTAGTTCGTTATATCCGAGGTATGATGTATCCAATACCATCCAATACAATAGCACATCACATGGAACCATACATTGCTGTACATTATGACCACGTTTACGATACATCCGAATATGTTATAAAGAGGTTCTAATGTAGTCTGTAAGATTTTTACGTTGTCTAAGGTGTTATTTTCTGGGTGTACTGACCATATATGGCATGAGACATTTCAAGGGCCCCTTGAGGGTAAATAAAATCGATGGGCCTATAAGCTACACGCGTATTACTGTTTTAGTCACAAAGGTTTGTCTAATGAAGTGTACCAAAAGTGAACCACAGCTTAAATAGTTAATGAACTTGAGCAGAAATGCTACAACTGGGTGCCTGATGGGCCCCAAGAGAAAAAATGTCCAGGACCCCTGAGGCCCGCAATTTTCAGGGCCTCTGAGGTCAACAATTTCATGGGCCCCATTCTGGAGTCCCCGGAGCACCTCTGGTTACTGCGAGACCACCACCGCCCCGCCCCGCCCCAATGATCTCGCAATGATTCAAGACTGCACAAAAAGGGTTGAGATTCATATTCCGAAGGCTACAAATTCCTTCCTCGGAATTGTCATCGCGTCGGTCTGGATTTTTTCCAGTCGTCAGATTTCCGCGGCAGCATCCTTCAACACCGGCTTTCTTCGCAGTCGTCCGTCGATTCGAGCGCGATCCCGGGTCACGCCGGATCGGACCACCAGAGGGCGCTCATGTCCTGTGGTCCGTCGTGGAACCAGAGAGACGTCAGCATCATGGCAGGTGGAGCCATTTTACAGGTATTTTATACCTTTTCTTATCAATGCAATTATGATTTTGTTCTCCAGGTATTTATACCTTAGGGCTCATCCATATAATACGTATACAACACAGGCATATTTTCAGCCTCCTGTTGTACACACCGTACATACGTAAAGTCTCCTACGTCAACCATGCCCCCCATCAGTGAGTACATACTGTATGGACGGACCCTTATCTTATTGATGTAATTATGAGGGTTTTTTTTAGGAGGGGGAATTTCCTTTTCTAGGACTGTGATGGTACTTTACATGAAGAAAATTATCAGGAGATAATAAAAATCCTAATGTTTGTTGCAAGAAATGGGTTCTTGCCATCTGGTCATGATCTACAGTGGTGTGCAAAAGTTTGAAATCACCTTGTCTTTGTCTCAATTAATTTTGCAATTATTTTGATCAACTGCTGATTTGAGAAATCAGTGAACTTCTATGGCGCCACTGTCACAATGCCTCGGGCATCAGCCGATGGCACGCAGGAAGAGAGGAAATAAAACGGAGGGGAAAAGAAATGGAGCAGGGAAGAGAAAATAAAAACGAGAAGGCAATTCGAGAGTTTTGCCCACCAGTGTAGTAAGATTTGATTTTGCCACTGCAAGTAAGCCAAGGTGCAGTTGAAATGCTGCTATATAATTATATGAATGTAATTGTGGTGTGGTATAATTAATTTAAGTAAGTAAATAAGTAAGTAAGCAGTCTCGTAGACAAAGTCAGTCAACAGACATTTAAGATGCAATTTTACAGAAAGCAATTTCTAGATTATAAATTTTAAATTCTGTTTCAGGTTTTCTAATAGAAAATTTGTCCGGTTTATTCAAAAAGAATCTTTGTTTCTTTCTTTTGAATTGATTTGTGATAAGTGGCAGTGGAAGAAACGGACATTTTTAACAAAAACAACAGGACAGTTTTGAACTACGGGAAAAAAATGGGACCGTCCCCGACCAAAACAGGACGTATGGTCATGGTCAGCCTATGTCAGTACTCGACCGTATTTTTTGATTGTACTGCACGTGTACTTTTATTGTTACGCTGTAAATTCTGTAAATTATTCTGTGTGACAATGAACCGTAGAGTGGAAAAGCGTCCGGTGGTAGACCTGGAGCAACTGGAGTGATGACCGCTGTTGATGACCTCATCAGTGGTGGTGCAAACCACTTTGGAAATTCTCACATTGACATCATCGATGACCTCCTCGCTAGCATGATGCCAATACAGCAGCAGCAGCAGCAGCAGCAGTCAAGAGTGGCTCAGAGTCAGCAGCTGCCCGGAGCAATTCTAGGTCGGTTTGGTATTCCATGGAATACGATTGTTTCGCGTATCTATGTTCGTCGATAGATCGGTGGCGGCGTTAAGCTGCGCAGGTAAAACGTGGGTCTAGAAAAAACACTGGCAAATTAATTATTCTAGATTTTAATGGGTTAAGATCTGTTGTTGTTGTGTGACCGGTTCTTGTCAGAACACCAAAGTTAAGCAGCATCGAGCGAGGTTAGTATTTGGATGGGTGACCGTCCCGGGATCTAGTTGTGGTGCCGGTGGCCAACCAAGCCGTTCATCGCCGCTTAGACGTGGATAAATTGGCAGCAATGCAAAGCTGCAAAGGTAAAACGTGGGTCTAGAGAAAGTAATGTCAACCTACTCTAGATTAATGGTAAAGCCACCTGCGTCACTGATTGCCTAGGGCACCGAGATCAGGGTTGTAACCTATTATAATGTAATGTAACATAGAGTATGTACCAGTAAATGTAAAGTAAAGTAAAGTACATAGATGTCAAGTAATGTAACATAACAGTAATGTAACATATCAACTTATTCGTCACTGTTATTTGTTATTGATTAATTATTGTTGTTGTTGAAATCTTTAGGCGACCTTTTGTCAGAGCAGGTAAATCCCCAGGTACAGGTGAACAGTTTCCACGATCCGGTGGCCAACCGTACAGCCAGACTGAGCAGGGGTGACGTCCCGTCGCCGATGAACGGCACGCCGCGGAACAGTCTCCTCAACACGATGATGTCGCCACCCGGTGGCAGTGGCGGTGGCAGCGGTGGTGGTATAATGTCCCCGATGTTGGACGCCACGACAGTCGGAGGAACTCTGACCGGTGGACCGACGTCGAATAGCGCCATGAAGTCACCGGCCCTCGGGATGGGTGCTGGCTTTCCAGGACTGTCAAGACGCCTGGAAGCTATTCCATCGGCGACCTGCAGATTGGTTCGGACGGAAGACAATTTCTGCTCGATAGGTAAGGCGCGGATATCAGATTACCGACCTTTGTTTTTGTTATTTTGTTTGTTGTTTTTGTAATGGGCACTTGGTTACAGGACCGTTTTAAGGCATGGGCATGGTAAGGATGTGCCTAGGGCCCCCGCAAAACAGGGGACCCGACAGACTGTCCAAGCAATCGAATAAATAAATGAATGAGTGTATGAATAAATGCATGAATGAGCAAATAAACGAATGAATGAGCATTTAGCTTATGTGCAGGGAAATTTTGTCATACTTAATATTATATGTATGTACAGGGTGCGATTTGTGACCTGGAGCAGTGGGGGAATATGTCGAGCTTGGGGGATGTAGTTGTTTGGGAAGTGTAGCAGTGGGGGGATGCAGTGGTGGGGATGTAGTGTGTGGGGATGCAGTTGGGCAGTGGGGGGAGAAAATCCCCCTTCCCCCTACAAATCGCACCCTGTGTGTGTATAATTGTATATATATATATATATGTGTATATATATATGTGTATATATATATATATATATGTGTGTATAATATATATACATAAATACATAGATAGGTACATAGATATTTACTGTAGATTTGTTATGCAGTGAAATAATTTTTAAGCTATTGAATTGAATGTTCGACTTTTCGTTATAGTTTTGCACGCATTTACTGTACTTCGCTTCTCCACTTTTGGTTTCTGATTTCATGCAGGCAAAGTCAGAGAAATTCGACTTCGCTGATGTCCGCTGCCATGTGCGACCCGGTCAAGTCTGACCCCGGTCTACCGCTGGCGCCAAAGGTGTCGGGAACGTCTAAGAATGCCAAACAGGCCTTGAAGCTGTCAATCCAGTCACGTACTTTGGGAGGCCGGCAACTGCAGCAGCAGCAGCAGCAGCAGCAGAGGTCACCAGCCAGTGCTGGAATCGGACCATCTTCTTTATCGAGAAACGATAGGATGTCTCAGTATTACCTGCAAACAGGTAGACATCGCTTTGATCTAGATCTTATTAACAAGTAAGAACATAGAAGATTGGGGCCAAAGTCTAGAAGATTGGGGCCAAAGTATAGAAGATTGGGGTCAAAGTATAGAAGATTGGGGCCAAAGTATAGAATATTGGGGCCAAAGTATAGAAGATTGGGGACCCTGTGCCTTTCACTTTCTTAGCCTAGCATCTGAAAAAGTGGGGTGGGGACCCTAGAAGTCTCTGCCTATCAGGGTTATTTCTAGGATTATCTATTTGGGGGGTGTCGGTAAATTCTGGGGGTCCCCTGGCAAAAACGTCTGACAAGCAGAATAAAAAGTCATCCCATAGCTGGGGTGGGTGTTGGGGGGTGTCGGTCTCAAATTGAGGGGGTGTTAGGGGTGTAAAAATATCCCTGATGAGTGGTGTGCTTCCCATTTTTAACTGGCCATGGTTGATGTGAAGGAGACACCCTCATTTTTCAAATGTTGAGGTTATTTTTTTATTTGAGTTTATTTATTTGGGGGTGTTGGTATGGAGCTTTATTCTGGGGTTTTCTCTCCTTTGGTGTTGAAGCATTGATTCTTTTTCGGTCGGATCTATGTATTTGGCGCCGTGGCTGGGGAGACAGGAGCAGAAAATTAAATTAGTAGGTTAACAGATTTTTAATTAGCAAATCTTGCCATTTTATTGACGCAATCAAACAAGCAAACAGAGATGGCCATGGGTCCATTTTTTAGAACCCAACCCATCAAATCTCCAACCAAATCCATACCAGCAATAGGGTTACTCGACCCAATCCAACCCACCGTAATACATTGAAACTTCTTAAACCACGACTTATTTTCTAACCCAACCCACCATAAATATGGAAAAGTCTGACCCGACCCGACCCATGGGTTGAACCAACCCATGGCCGTCTCTGATATCATGTACAGAAATCTAATGGATATTTTGCTGTTGTAAGGCTGTGAAGTCATCGAAGGAACCGATGACTGCTCCAATCTGATTGACTGTCTGTCTCCGATGAGCGACGGATTTCTCGGTCTGCCGCACGACGTGTCAAACGCAGTGACGTTCTCACCCGACAGCATCTTGGGCATCGTCGGATCGCGCTCTCAGCAGCAGCAGCAGCAGCAGGCGCAGGTGAGAGAGAGTGTCCTCAGTCCTCAACTGCAGTACCAGAGGCTCCCAACCCAGAGACCGGCAATGTCCTCGAAGATGCAGCAGCAGCAGCAGCATCGCGACCCGGTCGGTTCGAGACAGGTCGGTCTTCAGCTCCAGGGGTTGATGGGAGACGCGGCGGCGGACGCCCTCCAGGCGGCGCCACTCGTCCAGATGTCCGACATGGCGCACCGGCCGGGATACCACTTCCAGCAGGCGAGGGGAGGAGCGGCCGGCGCCAAACAGCAGGCCGTGTTGGTTTCGAATCCGATTCAGCATCTTGGCGATGTGGAGATGCAACAGCAGGTGGTGATGCAGCAGCAGCAGCAGCAGTCTGGTGGTCATCATCATCATCACCATCATCTCGGATTGGTCCAGCAGACGACGGATCACCAGATGGCGGCAATTCAACAGAATCAACAACAACAATTGGTTGCTATGCAACAGCAGCAGCAGCAGCAGCAGCAACGTCAGCAGAACCAGCAGCTGCAGATGGCGGCGTTGCAGCGACAGCAGAGCCAGCAACAGCAGCTGGCAACCATCCAGCAGCAGCATCAGTCGCAGCAGCAGCAGCAGTTGTCCAGTCAGATGCAGCACCAGCGGTTGGAACGTTCAAGGCAGATACAACAGCAGCAGCAGCAGCAGCAGAGACTTCCACCGCAGGGACTCCCCCCGGGCGGCATCCGACAGGCCCTGACCCCGTCGCCCGGTCACCGGCCGGACCTGCTCCAGCAGCTGATGATGGCCGGGACTCCCCCCCTTCTTCCAGCAACCGGAGGCGCCGGCGGACTGGAAGGCAACAGAACGGGCACTCTCCAGCAGCAGCAGCAGCAGCAGCAGAACGCCGGGCTGACGTTACAGGATCCCGACGTGCAGGTAGCGGCGAACACAGGTGCGCCACAGAGCGGCGGAAGCACCCGACAGCTGATGATGCAGGGGTACGACGCGTGACCGGTACCCGGAGGCGGTCGCTTTCTTCAGCAGCTGCAGCAGACCCAGGGCGGTAGTCTGGGGCCCGTGGGGTACAACGGACAGCTGCTTGCGGACAGCGATGACTCGATGAGACAGGCGGCGTTTGCGTATCAAAACGAAAACGAAATGATGAGGAAATCTAGAGGTACGTGGTGGCTCGCCATCAACTGCGTTTCTCTGCATGTATCTTCTCTTCCGGGGGGCTCATCCATATAGTACATACGCAAAATAGGAACATTTTCAACCCCCACCCATCCCCCGTTGCACTCACCGTACATACGGAATATCTTCAAAATCTAACTCCCCTCCCCTCAGTGCATACGTACTATACGGATGGACCCCTGTCTGTATCTCAGTATCTCTGTCTGTCTGTCGGTATCTTTGTCTGTGTCTCTTTCTGTATCTCTGCCTGTCTGTCTGTCTGTCTGTCTGTCTGTCTGTCTGCCTGTCTCTTCTTAAATGTGGTTGAAATGCTTTTTCTTGGGGGGCTAATTGCAGTAGTAAGAAAAGTAGTGTAGTGTACAGTGTATGAACCCATGCTAATTATAAGATGGTTGTATATAAATAGTTTTTTTTAATATAATATATTGTATTGGAGGAATTATATTGCACCTGTTAAATAGACTATGGTTATGTGTGTATATTGATTGTATGTGGGTGAGTATGTGAACTGAACAGAGTGAATGAATGAACAAATGAAAGGGTGAATGAATAAATGAATGAATGAAGGAATGGATTAATGAATCAATGAAGGAACGAAAGAATAAATCAATGAAGGAATGAATGCATGAAGGAACAAATGAATCAATGAACGAGCGATAAAAACAAATGAACAAATGGAGGAACAAACAGACGAATCAATAAAGGAATGAATGAACCAGTGAAGGAAGAAATGAATCAACGAACAAAAGAATGAATTAAGGTATTTAACGATTGTTTACTAGATGGAACTTCGGATGATTTTATACGACTCGGTCTGCAGAAGCTCATAAACGAGCACGTTCACAAGGACTCGACGATGAACAAGGCACGAACGGGCGCGCGAACCCCACCGCGGCTCTGGTCCCCGGTTCGTGGAAGGGAGGCTGCTTTCCCGGCGGTCCCATCCAGCCGGAACCAACCATGGGCTCCTATCCGGAACCGAAGACCGGCAGCGACACCCTCGTCGTGTCGCCGATGGGACAGGGCCCGGTGACGGTGGCACACCGGCCAAGAACTACCACTGCGCTCCTGGAGAAGCTGCTGTCCGAGGAATCTGGATAGGCGCTCGCCACCGGCGGGATCTTCGCGACCGGGTGGAACGCGAACGACATGGTGTACCGCTGCACCATCGCTCCGCCGCCCCCCCCCCGCATCTGGACGACGGTTTTTCTGAGTGGCATTATTTCTAGAAGGCTGCAAGCACGCTGGATTCGAGAGCGGAAGCTGTTTTTGCGTGCCGACGTTGTCGTTGTTGTTGTCCAGTACGCGGGCGCGTTTTTAGCTCGGCCGGACATTTTGTTGCGAGGTCGGACTCGACTATATTTTTGTGAAGGTGACGGTGCGCTTTTTCAGCTGCGGTCGGAATTTCAGTGCAAGTCTCGCTTCGCCGCGTCGGTTTTTTTCTTAGAGGAAAAAAACACGATCGAGGAGGAGAAGGTTTCGAACCGTGCTGCGGGATGCTCTGGTTATTTTACCTCTGTTTTGTTGACGATTTCTCAGGTCATTGTTTTACTTGGAGATTTGGCTGAATGCAGCGCGGCGGCAACACTGCAGAGCAAAACACTTTTTCGGGTTGCGCGACCCTCGCTGCGACCCTGACCTGACCTTGAGCTGTTGATGAGCGGAGGAGTTGTTCGCGATGGAGACATCGGAGCGTTAGGAAAATCTGGAGTTTTTTGTGGATGGATATTGTTTAGTCTTTGCGAATTTTTAACTGCCTTGTTTCTCTGACTGGATGTTAAAATTTTAACGTTTGTTGTTACTCAGTTATGGTGCAAAGCCTGATTACACTATTATTGTCTAAACTGTGTACTGACCGCAAATCATGTACTGGAGACAGAGAATGACAGACAGAGAGCGACAGGCAGACAGACAAACCGACAGAGAGAGACAGGCAGACGGAGAGAGACTGACAAACGGAGAGAGGAAAAGGCAGACATAATGACAGACAGAGACTCAGCTAGGCAAACAAATACAGACATAGACATAGAGCGGCAAACGGAGACAGACTGACAAAAGCAAAGACTGGTGAATACAGGCAGAGACAGACAGACAGACACAGAGAGCCAGACAGACAGACAGAGGGGAGAGAGAGGAGAGAGAGAGTCACATGTTGGCAAATTGGTCTCTGTTGCATATATAGGCTGAGGTGCTTTGCTACATAATATATTCTCTGGTGGCTGGAGAGGGTTTGGCAACTGTAACATTTTGTAACACTTTACAGCATATTTTCTGCTCGTGTTTGTTTGTTTGTGTGTCAATCATGCCAAGTCGCATTGTTGATACATCTGTCCTTAACTCTCTTTTTTTGTCATTTGCCATTTTTTGGGCATAAATTAATTTTAATGGTAATGTATGCTTCGGCTTACGTGGTCAAATTTACCAAGGGCACATCGACCATGTAGAGGCATGTGAGTTTTTCGGGACCCAAAGACTTCATGGGGCCCTAACTAGCCTAAATATTACAGTTTCATTGTAACTTGTCGTAATAGCATTTTTTATAATGGAATGTGTCGAATTTGGACCACTTTCTAATTATCTTATAGTTATAATAAACTTGAAACAGAAATACAGGGTGGCGCAAAAAAACGGAATATATTAAATGCAAACCTAAATGTGACTAGTTCGGTTTTTTGCACCAACCTGTATATGACTGACGGAGGTCACCAGTTTTCAGAGCCCCATTTTGTAGCCCAGTGTGCCTGCCTCTTGGACTTGCCCCCTGCCCAATATCAAATCAGTTGATAACAAAAATTTTGTTGAGAGATACCACAGGTTGCTCTGAGTTGCTTATATGCTGATGCACTGGACATGTGCAACATGTACAATATCAGTTGCACTTTTCTTCCTTCTGATAATCCAAGATTTTACACAAAATCTTGGAAACACTTGTTCTTTACCTTTGTAACCAAAGTAATGACTGTTTGTCATGTGTTAATTATTTGCAAATGTACGATAATGTGTTATTATTATTATTATTCGGTCAAGGCTTTGAACGATTGAATTGTATTGTTTACAAGCTTTTCTTTGTTGACCAGTCTTTCTTGAGATATAGTTTTGTTCTTCTTTGTTGTTCTTTTATGTGACAAATGCCTTTGAAATGTGTGGAAATTTGCTAACACGCTGTAAATTTAATACAGACTGTTTCAAAAGTTTGTGCTATAGTTTTGCCAAATCAAATGGTGCATGTTCTTTCTCTACCCCCCTCAACCCCTCTTCCTTCTAGTGATTCGTTGTATCAAAACTGGACCACACCTTAAAAAGAAATAAACTTGAGCACTGGAATGCTGTGACTGTGACTGATGGGACCCCAGGATGGGCCCCTGGGGTCGACAGTTTCTGGGGCCCAATTTTGTAATCCAGGATGGCACTGGATATGGAATTTCCTTATACTTTTGTTGAACCTGCTACTCTGCATACTTGTTTAATCTTGTGCAGGACATTTTGAATTGTATAATAGTCATCATCATCATGTGTCTTCTTCATATCTGAAGGTTGACGGTCAAAAGTTGTTTCCACTTCGTTCTGTCTTCAGCAATCCTTTTTAATAATAATAATATCTGCCCTCTAATAGGAATAATAATCCAGCATAATAATTTCTGTCAGGAGTTGTCTCTTTTCTCCAATTTTCTTTAGTACCTCTTCATTTGTTATTCTCTCTTGCCAGCTAATTTTAATTTCAAAGGCCTGTATTTTATTTTTCAACTGCAGTCCAAATCGCAGGAGAAGTATAAAAGTAATAAAAGTAATAATAATAATAATAATAATAATAATAATACCAATTTCAGAAGTGTTGGTTCTAGGTCAGGGATATTTTACACCCCCTCCATTTAAGACCAACGCCCCCCCCAACGCCGCCGCCCCCCCCATTTCAGCTATGGGATGGCCTTTTTTCCCGCTTGTGAGACTTTTTGGCAGGGGACCCCAGAATTTACCGACACCCCCTTCCAAATTGATAATCCTAGAAATAACCCTGTTCTAGTACATTTAGCAATGAGTCAGCAAACCTTGTTGGATGACAATATTTTGGGTGGTTTTAAAAACTTAGACACCAATTTTAAATAGAATTCTCTGGTCTTCCAGGCAGCCAGTGTAACTTTTGAAGAACAGGTTTAATATGATCATGCTTAGTCGTGATTTTGTAATGGCCCGGGCAGTAGAATTCTAAGGGGAATCGGAGATTCGGAGTAGGTTTGGGCACAGGATTACTGTGAAAGAATTTTATGCACGACTTGGGGTCCGGTGGTGTGCTTGGGTGAAGAATCGGGACCCTGGAAATGGTTGACCTCCGGGGCCCTGAAGAACTGTTGACTTCAGGGGCCGTGGAATTTGTTGACCTTAGGGGCTCTTTAAATTGTTGACCCCATGGGCTCTGGAATTTGTTGAAGTTACTTAAACACAGGGGGCGTGCAGTGTATTTACCCTCAGGGACCCACTGTATATCAACTACCCCTCCCCCTGGAGCAAGTTCTGGAAGAATACTTTACCACATTACTTTTTAAAATGCTTGAAGTATTTAGGTACTAGTATCCAATACTTTAGCAGAAGTACTTCTGTTATGCAGTATGCCATAGTTGATTGGTATTTAGGATTTAGTCGTGCCCCTTCCGAAGAACCTAGTTTTGGTGAATAGTGTCCAAAAAGTTGTAGGATTTCCTCGTTATCCGGTTACCGGATACTTTGTGCTTTTGTAGCCGTAATTGTTTACATTGTACTGTACACCGGTACTTTGGATTCAGATGCTGTAATATATGGTTCCCATGTTGTCTTGTCTCAATCGTCTTGCAGTAACTCCTTGAATTCAAGGTGTTGCTTTGGTAATATCTTACTTACTTGTGTGTGTCTGTTTTGCACTGTCAAACTTCGTTCAACACAGGCTTTCACATATACCAAACCATTGGCGGCGTGGCCACCCGGGTGGGGGGGCACGGGGCGGGTTCCTTTTCTGGCTAAAATCTGTCGTGGTATCTGCACAAAACGTCGAGAAAATTTTAGGGGAGGAGTTCAGAAGATTGCAACAGAAACTATATATATATATATATATATATATATATATATATATATCCTTGATGACCTTTCTGCCGCCTATTTTACGCTAAAATATTGGGGTTTGTTGTCACTTCCCCACCCCTATTCTGGAATCCTGGCTGCCCCACTGTGCCAAACGCTTGTAGACAGTATGTTTACCTATCACGTCTGCCAATATCGACACAATACCTGATAAGAATAAGCTAGCTATCCCCTATCTGAATATGTAAAATTGCTTTGAAACTTGCCTAAATCGGTTTATACGACTGGGGAAAATAGCTAATATTGTCCTGTGTAATCTTGTTCCAGTTCCTTGAAGAACAACGGCACATAATTATTACTTCAATGGCCGTAAGTTGTTTGTTGAATTAATTATTACTTCAATGGCCGTATGTTGTTACTGAATGTTGACCTTGTATTGCAACTATTAACCTAAATGTTATATATTTATTACTTCTTATTATTATTATTATTGTGACATTATCATTATAGTATGCTGTTATTAATGTTATTATTATTATTATTATTATTATTATTATTATTATTATTATTATTATTATGCTGTTTTGTTTTTGTTAATGCTTGTAATAGGATTGTGTTAATGAGTTTGCCACTGTCGATGTGTTAATTAAACCGTAGGCATCATTGCTTGAACGTTGTGCGACAGAAAATATATTAGCAGTGAACTTTCTACTTGTTTTTTTACCAATATTAACTTAAAAGACACAGCCGAATGCTCTAGAAAACTACAAATAACTATAATTGCTCAGTTTAAGATCTCAGAAGTCAGACAGTTTTATTTATATCTTCTGTACTTTTTTCGATAACAACACTTCTCTTTATTCATCTAGGGCTTCTATAGGCAGAGTTGAAGTTGTGAACCTTTTTGCCGCGCGCGCTCAATCAATCAATAAACTTCTATGGCGCCACTATCATAATGCCCAGGGCACAGAGAGAGAAGAGAGAGCACCAGTGGCGGCTCCACCGGGGGGGGGCAGGGGCCCCAGTTGGGACCCTATACTTAATGCTGCATACATTAAACAACAAATGGTTTGGAGCGTTCGATCGTTTATTGTTTCGTCAGATTCTGGTTCTTCGTTTCGATCGAGTACATGGCGAAGTCGTCTAGCTGCCACTTCTTTTCTGAATTATTATTATTATTATTATTATTATTATTATTATTATTATTATTATTATTAGCACTTCTATAGCACCAGTTCTAATACCTAACTTGGCAATGTATTTCAATCAATCGATGGTACTTCAAATCAGAGGCGTAGCGAGGGTATCCGGCGCGTAATTAAATGCGATTTTTGGGGCAAATGTTTCGTCAGATTTTGGTTCTTCGTTTCGTACCGCTGGCGCCCAAGTCGTCGCACCGTTCTCTCGGCGCCCCTCAACAACTCTACGGCACCCCTCTCCTTATACTCCGGGCAAGCAAAAAAAGGTCGCGCACTCGTTTTTTATTATTCATTTGGCGCCCCTCACCTCGGCGCCCGTGGGCATATGCCCCCACCTTCCCACCCTCGCTACGCCTCTGCTTCAAATTAATCCGCAAAAAGACCAGGTCATTCCATAGATCAATCAGAGGGAAGGAGCAAGACCGACTATGGAGGAAAAGTCAATTATGGTCATTTTGGCATCTTTTAAGCATTACAAAATATATTGAACTCTTTTGGTATACATTTTAAATTTCCATAATTCTATTTTATCATAAAAGTCAACCTATTAAAATATTATTAGTTGTAGGGAGGAGTAAAAATTTGCTAACATAATTTTATCATGGAGTCACTGAAAGTTTGACAGTTGTTGACAAGGGGGAAGAGGGTTAACATTGCTAAAAAAAATTGTGCAATTAATGGACAGCCCCTTAGCCGAAAGCCGTAAATTCTATTAATCCTATTAAGATTGCATTAAAAATGTGGCTTTTGGCGTTGTCTTGGCCTGGCTCTAATTCGGCGTGGATTTGATGCACCGTAAATCATAGACTTTAATATCACAAGACAGAGTCTATGGTAGCAGAAAGTGAGGCCAGTTTGCATTGATTGTGTGTCAAGAAATGTTTACCCTGCAGAAATCTTGAAAATTTTGGTGCACTGTTGGCATGAATACCGTTTAGCCGTTTAACTGATAGTAATGAAAATCTTAATGATTTACCAGAAGTTGCACAACCATATAGAATTTCTTTAAAATAGCAAGCTATGTGTTGTCCGAATTTTGGCAAAGGGAGCAAGATATGCGGGTGAATTTTTGACATGGCTCTTGTATATCCTTGATGAGGTCCTTGTGACTACCTCACACTCTCCTAAAAGTAAGACAATAGTACAGTAATGGATTTCTTGTGTAGTATTACAATATTGGAATTTAAACTGTACTTTTTTGAGTAAAATTATGAAATTAGTAACAAAGAAGATGTCTGTCAGAATTACGTTTGTTAGTGTCATTCATTTTAATGGCAGAAAACTGTGGAGATGGCATTATACACCAACGGGCGATGAGCCCACGGTTAATGATGATGATGATGATTTTAATGAGTGACTTTTGAAGGTAATTCATGAGTGGATCATGATTCACATTTCTTTGTTTACAGTTACAGATTTTTCAATATTAAACACAGTGCACATATTGATAATTGCTGCTAAAAAGTAAGACAAGCCAGTATTAGCACATGCACTTGCACTCTCTTCACCCTTAAATATGAAACAGTATATTTAGCAATTCACTTTGCTGCTAATCTATTATCAAAGGGATGTAAAATGGCCAGGTGAAAATCTATCTGTAGTTGATCATGTATAAGCTGGCTTTAATAATAATTGCAAAAGATATGAAGTAAATCTGAAATTGGGTCAGCATATATTTTATTGGTACTTGTCTACTGTAAGAAATTACATGTGTCCACCTGTGTGCTTTTGTCGAATTGTAATAAGGAGATTTAATTGTGAATTTCTGTTCTGTCAATCGTCTGGCAAGGGTCGACAACGGCATGGACTCCTTTTCTCATGCAGCCTTCCTGACAGAGGGACAGAAACAGGTTTCCTTTCGCCACCTACCCGACTGTCTGGTGGTACAGCTTCCAAGGTTTGACTCATGCATGAAAAAGATTAACATGCGAGTCAAAGTTTCAACCAGGCCAATTGACTTAAACTTTCTCGACTTGCTTCAGGTCGGGCTTAAGCCACCCAATATCTACATGCTGTATGGCGCTTCTATGCACATCGGAGGATTTGACGTGAGATCTGGCCACTACACATCATTATCTTTGACCGACGATGGCAGGTGGTTTAACTTTTCTGATCACAAGGTCAGATTAATTGAAAATATTGAACAGGAATTTCAAGATGAGAACACTCAGCAGAATCTTCACTTGCTGTTTTATAAGAAAGTGAATGCTGCATAATAACATCAACACAATCTCCATGTAAAGATCATAGTAGTAATAATAACATCATAATAGTAATATTTGAAAAATGTTGACATTTAAATAATTTGAAATAAAGGAGAAGCAGGAGAAGAGAAATATTTTCTGTTCAAGACCTCTGAACCAGTAAGCCTCATGAATATTTGTTATTTGAGTTGTCATTGTTTCATTGTTTACAGGGACATATTTTTAGGACAAGTTTTTAAATTTATGGATTTAATTAGAATTCCAAACTTTGGGGCCAGAGAATCTAACACATTTTTCATATATTTGTGCAAAATTACAGAAACTACGCTGCTGTGTTTGCTTTTGAGGAGACGACATTTGTCAACGCAGTATTTGACTTCTCTGTGCATGAGGCAAACTGTTGTTGCTTTTTTGCAGACTTTAAGATAGCTGAGTTGGTTTAGCAAAGTTTGGTGACTGGTTCTCAACCCGTGAGCAATGCTCCCTCTAATTCTTGATGGTCCGTGTGTGCACGAAATTCGTCTTGGGCAACAATTCTCCACTTGACTAACTTTTTGGGCAATTTTTCTTTCTGAAACTCTGAAACCACTGCAGCACGCCAAGTGTTAAGAACCGGCGATGACTGACAACCTTTTTTCTCAATGAATATTTTTATTTATCAGACGTCACGGTTTTTATGACGTGATTTAAATGGCCAGGCTGTGATATAATATAATATAATATAATATAACAAGGTGAGGCAAAAGTTGGTTCAGACTTTAAGATAGGGACTGTTTAGCAAAGTTTGTGAGAACCACTGATTTTGAGTCCCAGGTTTGTGCCCAATTGTTCATGATATATCATTTTCTTTCTGAAACTCTGAAACCACTGCAGGAGTTTTAAGAACAAGACAACCTTTTTCTCTTTTAAACAGACGCACCACTGATGGTGAAAAAAGAAATACCTCCGTCAAATTTTCAATTATTTTGTGCAAAAGAAAATATTTTTGGGCGCATGTCTCCCCATTTGTGGGCGGATAAAAGTTGTCCACAAGGCAAAGAGGATTGGGAACCAATGTTATTGTTATTGTTCATGACAATTTATATAGCGCCGTAACATAGCATGGGCCAAAGTCAAGGGTGCTTTACAATAAACGTGGAAACGAGATGTTGAATAGGTGCGTGTTTAACTTGTTCGCAAACTCCTGTGCTATGTGCTATGATATATCATGAACATGGGCACAAACCTGGTCTGAAAAATACCTCCGTCAAATTTTCAGTTATTTTGGGCAAAAGAAAATATTTTTGGGCGCATGTCTCCCCATTTGTGGGTGGATAAAATGAATGACAAATCCAGATTCGATCTGTTATGTTAATTGTGTCATACAGGTGGTATCACATACGCCAAACCTTCTGGAATTTATTCAGTGCGCTAAAGCAAGGATTTCTTCATTTTGTTGACCACATAAGACTTTCATTTTTAAGACTTTCTGTTTTTTATGGTTCCTGTCACTTCCTGGAATTGTACATTGTTTTGCAACTGTTGTCAACTTGTGATACAGAATCCTGTTACCATCGATCGCTCATCAAAATTTGAATAGTTCTAGTCTGTCACTGGTCCACTGCTCCATAAACCATTGTAAGGAAGTAAGTAAAATAGCATATTTGTATTATTGGACGATTTGGCGATAAGGAACGGTCCAAGTTATGCAGTCTTGAACCGGAACTCTGAGTTTGGACAAAAGCAACAAGATGCCGGAGAGTTTTTAGGATGACTTCTAGATGTGTGCAAGTTTTTGTTTACAACCAAGACACAATAGTATTGTAAATATTCTAGTTTATTTTTCGTCTTCTTTTATCTTTGTTCATTGTAAAAGCATTGTGATTATTATTGATGCTTTCAGTAGGTATCAAATATTAAATTGTAAATGACACGATAGCTCAACAAAGCTAGGTATACTTTAAGTAGGTATTAAAAAATCTTGTGAATTTCTATAGCGCTTTCTAGGGCTCAAGCTTAGTGGTGAGCCGGGCAAAATCAA
>CM030849.1:2209512-2219512 GCA_018105865.1 Metaphire vulgaris
TAGCGGCAACACATGTCGCTGTCGTTTCCTTCTGTTTTTAACGGCAAAGCGTGTTGCGCTATAGTTGTTGCACCTATGTATTGTCGTCGTTATAATCGCTATCATTATTATCCTCGTCGTTGTTATCGTAATAATTTAATCGCATTTTTCGCCGTATCCGATCGGTCTTAGTGGATATATTAAATAATCAAAAAGTACCCTCTGTCTGTTGGTGTGTCTGAATTCGTTGCCTTCTGTCCCGACCCCCCCCCCCCGGGACCCGCTATGCTGGTCGGTGAGGTGAGGGTGGCCGAGGATGCGGACTTCGAGCGGCTGCGATCACTCTGCCTCTGCCACGACCACTGGAAGGTCGACTACAAGAAGAACTCGACCACCGTCTGGACGAAGAATAACGACATATCCGAATTCAGAATGATCAAGGTTAATTAACCCCTTAACCGTGTATTTAACTGTAACTCAATGTAAGCTGGACGTATATATCCAGGATCCCCAGTTAAGGGGTTAATAGTAGCAGCAGAAGCAGTAGTAGTAGTAGATTCTTGCTGTTGTTGACTAACCACTAAAAACTATTGCGGCAACACCTGTGAAGTGTCTGATGGGTCACTGGTTGAGTGGTAGGGTCTGAGTAGAATTTTGGGATTGGGGTGAGGGTTAGTGGTAGGGGAAAGGGATTATTTAAATTAATGGGTGATTTTTTGGTGAAGATTTTTGTTATGAAAAGACTGATTTTTGACCAGTTATGAAAGTGGCGGCTCTAGGATTTGGCAAGTGGGGGTGCCGTTGGTGGCAACTTTTTCAACCAAGAATCTAGTAGCATTAAGTTGGAAATAAACAGCTGCAGGGATGGTGGCCAGACAAAATGTCATGCGGACAAAATGCCAGCGGACAAAATGTCATGGATAAAATGTCATGGGTTAGGGTTAGAGTTAGGGTTTAATTTTGTCCGTGACATTTTTTCCACGGACATTTTATCCTAGAACCGCAGGGACATACCCAGGCCCTAGGGTATTTGGCCCCATGACAGGGGGGTCATAAAATTAAATTAGCAGGTTAACATGACATTGTATTGACACAGGATTAAAAACTACAAATGCACTTTTGACAGCTGCTGGTGAATTATTTTCTTATTTTCAGGTGTGCAGTGTTTTTAATGACATCAGTGCTACAACGGTGTTTGATGTGCTAAACGATCCACACTATCGAAAGAAATGGGATTTCAATATGATCGAAGGATATGAGATATGCCAGATCGGTCCCAATAATGACATCGGATACTATGCAAGTATGCATGTCATCAGCTTTTGTGCTTGATGTTTATGTGGTGATGATGATGATGATGATGATAATGGTGATGCTGATGGTGAATTTGGTGATGATGATTATTGTTATGATTATGATGGTTATGATGATAATGATGATGATGATGATGATGATGATGATGGCAGTGATGATGACTGTGATGGTGGTGATGGTGTGGTGTGTATAAAGTTTGAGGTTTTGCCAAAGTGTAGTAACAGATTCTCAGTTGTTTTGCGATTGCATTTATTTATGTTTTTTCTCGTGTTTTGTCTGTTTAGTGAAAGTGCCCAAACCTCTAAAGAACCGAGATTTCGTGACGCAGCGTTCGTGGTTGGATTTGGGAAAAGAATACATGATATTCAACCATTCGGTCAACCATTCTGTAAGAGTAACAAATGTCGTATATTTCACGCGTGTTACCAATAGTAGCCTGAATATCCTAGACTAACTGTTTTCCCTGACTAGACTACCTGTTTTCTCTGACTACCTGTTATCTACCATTGGGTTACCTTAGGTTGACACTTATCCACTCACCTGAATCCATCCACATCCTGACACCTATCCACCTATTACTGTATTGTCCACTGTAAAGGGTTAATGATAAAGAAAATTGTTGTATTTCTGAATGATTTGAAAACATTTATTAACCCCTTAACCGAAAATTGAAAATATTTATTAAACCATGTCGGGATAGGACAGTTCTTTGCCTGATTTTGGGCATGTTGTCTATCAATGCGAGCAGCTAGCACTGTGGGTTGTCTAGGTGTGTCGTTCAGGTTGGTTCCTGTGAAAATGTTTCCCCTCTGGCTGTGACCGGTGTCAATGGATTTTGGTTGTGGAATTCTCGTTTGACATGGTTGAAATAAGGTTGCCTTTCTCATTTTGCTTGTTTGTGAATTAAGTGTTATAGTAAAATTTCAGTTTTTTTTTCTGACTCCCAGTATTTTGCATTCAGCTTTCAATATTTCGCTTTAAATCGGTGATTTTTTGCGAGTTTTGTTGTATTTGTATTAAACTCTGTTTTTTTTCATCCTCCGCTTTTAGTCTTTGCCTCCGAAGAAGAGCTTCGTTCGCGGCGTGTCGTACCTGACGGGGTACCACGTGATTCCGACCGGCGACGGTTGCTGCCAGCCCGGCTGCCAAGTCACCTACGTCACGCAATCCGACCCTCGAGGTTGTACTGTACTTCCGATTACTGCACTGATCTTTTGTGTGTTGCAGGTTTGATTTTGAGCTTGGATAGTTGCATTGAAGACATTTTGGATTCAAAATGTATATAGGGAGCTGGGCTATTAAATGGGGAGGGTTATTTTAGAGCTACAAGAGCTAATTATGTTGCATTATTTAGGAAGAATTAAAGACACTTGTTTAATAGTGACATATGTTAAGCACTAATAATAATAATAATAATAATAATAATAATAATAAGGTAGGTCCCGTACTCGAGTCCAAGCATCATATTAATAATAATAATTATTATATTATTATTATTATTATTATTATTATTATTATTATTATTATTATTATTATATAGTGGTTTTCACACAAGTTAATACCTTCTAAACCACTTAAAATCATAATATTATAATAATATTCTGATTATTATATTTTAATTGTTATGATAATTATTACTATTATTATTTATTTGCAATTTTTGCCAACCTGTAAGAAATTTTCAAGATCTTGTGCATTATTGCTTTGATTGCTTTATAATAAAATAAAGTCTTTCTGCTTTAGCAATGGCTCAATATTAATTGTTGGTCGCTTGTTTTAGGTCGTCTACCTGTGTGGGCAGTTAACACAGCTGTTCAAATTCTGGCACCCAAGGTACTTTCCATTGTCTTGTCTTTTCGTAGAAATAAGTTCAATCAATCAATCAGTTATTATTATTATTATTATTATTATTATTATTATTATAAATGTCAATTTGTATAGCACTATGTGCCTCTGGTAGGAATTAGTGGGAAGTTGTTGCATATAAGCTGCTCAATTGACTAGTTATTAACTATTATTATTATTTTTTTAAAATTATTATTATCATTTATTAAGGTTGATATCAAGCTGTTTACTCATTGACATATGTCTGTGTAATTATTACATTTGAAGATGTAGCGCATCGCACGGAAACATACATTGTGGTTTGTTGTGACAAGTTACATGGTACTGCTTGCTTTTTGAGGCTTACTTAGCCTCCTAAACCACTTTAAATCACATTATTATTATTATTATTATTATTATTATTATTGTTGTTGTTATAGCTGAGAATATGTTATAGAGAATGTAAAATGGGACAGGGGCGACCGATAAGAAGATGGATGGATGACATCTTTGACTGGAAAAATACAAAGAACTATGGAGTCATAAAAAGACCAGCAGAAGATAGGAGATAAATGGAGGAAAATGACTGTCGATAGATAAAGGAGGATACGTTGTAACCGAGTCCATTGTAACGATGTTCTACTGTATGCCTTTTGTGCCGTCGAAAGGTGATGTCGACGCTCCACAAGGCCTGCAGGACCTACGAGGCGTGGAAGTCACGACACGACCCTCACCTCAAGCCCTGGATCTACCCGGAGCAGAGCACGCTGCCGAGACTCAAGGCCGAAGAGATACTCGCGATCGCCGAAACGGCCGGCGACGAAGTCATCGACGAGACCGACGCGGTCGAAGAGGACCTCGACCTGAAGACGCAAGAGGCGGACGATTAGGTCATTGATTCGTCGGGGGGAGGGGTAATCCAGGGGAGGGGCACTAAACTTGGATCTGGGCGCCCCCCCCCCCACATAGCGTGAGACTTAGTGCGGTGGCAGTGATGGGTTAGAGTACGCTTTATTTCATTTCAGTCTCGCGTTAGACAGAAATCTATTCGGAAAACGGTTTCTGGTTTTTTCTCTCTTCCGTCTTGTTTTGATGTTTTTTACCACTCGCAGGACAGTTTGACTATCGTGAATTAAATCTGCACAGTTTTCGTCGTTTGGCATTTTCTCTTGCGTTAAATTCTTCTTTCTCTCCAGAAGGAAATTGCCGTATTTCCCTAACATGGATTATTGCTTATGTCAGAATATATTCATGAGTATGTTAGCGGCAAAAGTTTCAAATACAGTAGAACTTTGCTAGAGGGCGGTGGTAAACTGAGGAGCAGCGTTAAGCTGCGATGTATAGCGTGGGTCTGGGGAAAGTAATGGCAACCTACCCCAGATTGATGGATTAAGCCACCCACGTCGCTGATTGCCCAGGCCAGGGATAAGTGCCGGAACGCAATGCTCGGACTCGAGTATGGGACCTACCGTTTACCATATCCGAAGTACATTTTATCCAATGCCATCCAATACGGTAGTGCATCACGCGGGACCGTACACTGCGGTACGTTGTAACAGAGTGTTACAGCAAAGTTTTACTGTACGTACTCTAGAAATCGTCGTGTGAAATCAACTTTTTAAACATTTTTATTGCAGAATCTTTCATATTTTGAGACCAACATTTTTTACTGTAGGTATATTGCTGTATAAAGCTTATCGTTAGGATTTTGTGAGTTCAGCATAACAGAACTCATGTTAGGTACTGCAATACTTGAACTGAATGTTTGCAAAGTACTTGGGTGTTCTCACTGATTTTTGCACTGTTATTTACCGAGGAGTGAAAGACTGAAGACAAACTATAGTTGTACACTAGACTTTGGCTAAAAATTTGTTGTGTTTTTAAAAACCTGTGAAATTTTATTGCAACATTTTGCTTCTATGAACATTTTTTGTTTTTGCTATCAAGTAGCTTCGTGTATAGTAATTTAAAAACACTAATAACATTCTTTATCATTCTTTTAAGATGCTAGCAACTTCTTCTTTGAAAGTACTAGTACAGTATAGGTTACTTGCAGCTCTGACCAGATAGGTACTGTACTTGTAAGTATCTGAACTGTTGCAGTGATGTATTAATGTTTTATTAGTTATTTAATTATTTTTATTAATTATTTATTAATGTTGTATTAATGTTTTAATTGTGCACAGACAAGGTTGTGAAGAATATATTTGACCAAGAGTATTTTAGAAAATTATTGACATTCTTTGTTTTTGACGGTTTCCAGCAATGCGTGCTCGAAAACAGAATTGGATCTTTGTTTTAAATTCAAATTTTGATCATAGTACAAAGCCAGGTCTGTAAAATTTGGTACGCTGTATCCAATACGGTTGCGCCTCAAATGGGACCGTACATTGTGGTACTTTACACCCAAGCCAAGTATACATGTATAACTAATTCGATTTGGATTTGTGTGCCATCGACCGATGCCCTGGGTATTTTGATAGTGGCGCTATAGAAGTTGATTGATTGATTGAGTCAGCTATATCGAAGTTGTACTGTATTCTCATGATTTGTGAGTTTGAATAGATGTGTAAATTTTCTATTTATATTAACCAACAGGCAAATGCAATATTGTGGAATGCTCTGTAACAATGAAATAAAACAATACAATTAAACCAGAAATTGCTGTTTATTTTAACAAAATACCAATAATACAAATTGCTACTAGCAAGAACTACAAACGATTTTCTTTCAAAAAATGTCCATGCATATATATATATATATATATATATATATATATATATATATATATATATATATATATATATATATATATACTGTGCATATTAGCATACAAACTAACTTCTTGTTCTCAGAATCTAATGCAACATCAAAGCTGTGAAAATATTTGAACACAACACTTTATATGAACAGTCAAATATTAAATGCACAAATACGTGTAATACCTACGGTGGCATGCAAAAGTTTTAAATCACCTCTTCTGACATTTCTTTTCTCTTTTTTATCTATTTCTTTCTTTCCAATCCATTTCTTCTATTTCTCAAATGAACATACTGTACCAAATCAAAATAATTTCAAAAAACGATGGCAGAAAGACAAGGAGATCCTAGACTTTTGCACTCCATTGTAGGTTCAAACGTTAAGATAGATTGAAACAGTTATTTTTAAGTAACAGTACCAGGCAGTTCTGCAGTTCATTCAAAAAACCAAATGCTATCATGTCCAAACTTTTGCACACCACAGTAGGTTCATATATTACGACAAAAACGTTCTTAAATAACAGTACCAAGGCAGTTCTTTCAAAAAAACCAAATGCAGTGAACAAAGTGCTATCGTGTCAAAACTTTTGCAAGCCATTGTAGGTTCAGAGAGTGAAACAGCTTTTCTTAAATAACAGTACCAAGGCAGTTCTTTCAACAACAAAACCAATTGTAGTGAAGAGCTATCTTGTCAAAACTTTGGCGCACCATTGTAGGTTCATGTGTTAAGATAGATTTGAAACAGTTGTTCCTAAGTAACTACCAAGACAGTTATTTCAAAACACAAAAACAAAAATGCAGTGAAGTGCTCTATTGTCAAAACTTTTGCACGCCATTGTAAGTTCATGTTTTAAGATAGATTTGAAACAGTTGTTCCTAAGTAACATTAGCAAGGGGCAGTTCTTTCAACAACAAAACCAAATGTAGGTGAGGTTCTAGAGTGTCCATTTAACATTAGCGATCATAGCATTGGTGGATATGCTGCTTTTTCGCTCAGTTGTTCAGAAAATCGATGGCCGAACCAACTTCCGATCCAGTGGTGACGTCGCGAGCCACGACTCCGATCTCTGTGTCACCGAACGTCATCGTCGTCTCGATCACACACCTGGATGACCGCCACACCTCGGTCCCACCGTCACCTGCCTGGGGATGCTGCTGCTGCGGCAGGGTCTCGTCGGCCTCCGGGTGACCGATGCGCAGGGTGGCGCACCGCGTCACGCCCTCGTCGTCGATGTACCGGGGGTCGCTGGACTCGGAGGAGTAGACCTGGATGACGCTCGTCGCCTGGACGTGGTTTGCCGGGGCGTAGCGGCGCACGACCTTGTCCCCCAAGGTCACCGACTGGCCGGACCGCACGAAGACGTCAAAGACCCCGGTGCACCAGTCGGTTCCGTTCTTCTGGACCCTCTTCGAGTCCGGGTGACGACTCGGGTCGAAACGGTTCACCACCCCGATGCCGTACGTCATGCGTGACCTGCGAACCGTGACCACAGTGGGGTCAAGGCCAAAGCAGACTGCTCCTGTAAAAACCATGGTCATGCATTTTTAAAAAACCATGAGATTTGGATTATTATTAATATTATCATTAATATTATTATTATTATTATCATTATCATTATCATTATTATTATTATTATCATTATCATTATTATCATTATTATTATCATTATTATTATTATTATTAAAAATACGAAAAGCTTGAATGAACCTGATTTTCACTAAACTTGGGACTTTTACTCTCAACTCCAACCGCTGGAGCCTTAAGGTCAACTCAGGTGGTAAAATGAGGAGCAGTGTTAAGCTGCGAGGTAAAACGTGGGTCTGAGAAAGCAATTGCTAACTATCCGTCCCTTCAAACACAAATTTGATATTTATATTTGTCAATTTCCTAAATTTTCGGTACAGTATTTTACAGTAGAACTGCACAATTCTCCACTTATTCAACTAAGCTAAAGAGTAGATTGAGTAAATGAGAAAAAGAAAAAATGGTAGAAAAGAGTAGCAAGCCGTAGAGAAGAGAAGAGGAGATGAAAGACATGGAGACAGACAGAGGTGTTGCAAAGTTCTCCCTCTACCTTTGAGAATGGTAAGACTGACATCTTGCGGAATGATAATCCGCATCTTATCGGCAAACTCTTTCCGGATCTCCTGCTGCAAGACCGCTGACTCAGCAAATCCGCCGACAAGGAACAGATGCTCGACTCCTGCGACATACAGACAGACAGACAAACAGACAGTTAGACAGACAGACAAGTCAAAATCCGGTGGACTCAATGCAGAAGCAATACAACAATACAGACACAAATAAGTAAACTATTTTGAATTTTGCTTTTCAATAATAATAATATTATATTAACGTGTTTCGAACAGCATAAGAATAAGAAGACCATGACTTATTTTCCGACCCAACCCATGTGCATGTCTGCAATGGCTAGCCTGACGTCGAAAAACTATTCAAATTTCAAATTCAAATTACTGATCCGTGATTGGCGCAACGGATACCGTGACCCCTGACCTTTGACCGCCGGGCTGCTGAGTACGTCGTAGATGGCGCTTTTGATGCTGTCGAGGGTCGGTCGAAAGAGGGCGATCATCGCCCCTGGGGTCAGTTTCAACATTCCCTGAACTGACCAGGTCACACCCCGGTCGCCGAATTTCCTTACGGCCGTTTCAACGTGAGTACCCTAAAAGTACGTCGACATCTAGTACAGTACAGTACCAGAAACGAGTATCTTTTTATTAGCTCCCACAATGAGCAATGACTGCGTATTAACTAACATTTCTTAATTTAAAACCGAAATTCAGACAAGTTCATGATTTAAAATTCCAAAACATCTTAAATGCTTTGGCCGACTGCAGTGACTGAAAATGATGTGAAAGAGGTTAATGAGGTATTTGGGTAGGGAAGGGTGGGAGAAGTCATCACTCCTCACTGTCGTGACGTCATTGTCAATCTCTCACTTCGGTTATCTGCACTTTTGAAATCCTAGAAATTTGTGGTTTCAGACTAGTTACAATACTAGAAGAGAATAACAACACAATTTTCCACAGGCACACTACCACCCAGAAAATCCCTCAAAATAATTTGTCAAATATGTAGGTATATAATTTCTAAGCGTATATATATATATATATATATATATATATATAGCGTGACGCCGGGCAGAACTTGGTGCGGTGACGTTATTTTATAAATATTGTTTGATTGGGTGTTCCACCAATGAAGGCAAAGATCGGTTGGTGGGTGGAGCTTGGCGAAGTTACGTCACTTTGGTTGGACGTTGCTACGCCGAAGGCACGGAAAACACAGTGACGTTTCCGTCATGCTTGACGGGCAAAAACCCCACTAGTCTATAATAATTTGTCTGTCTAGCTCGATATTTTTTTTCAATTATTATTTTTCAATTATTATAAAGGACAGGAGAGTATGTATGGCTCACGTATTGTCTCTTGTAGAAGTCGATAAACGAGAAAGGAAGAGAAATGTTGAGCGGGTTGTCTTTGCGCGGATTTGCGGCCCTCTTGCGGGACTCGAAGGCAATCATGAGGTCCACCCAACCAGCAGGTCTTTTCTGCTTGAAGGTTTCGATGAATTCGGTACCAAAAATTTCACACAGTAGGGTCTCAAACTGCCGGTCGACCCCTTAAAATACAGAATTTCCCATTTGAAAATTAGTCTGCCTGCATGTCTGTCTATACGCCTGCATGTCTGTCTTTATGTGTCTGTGGATCTGTCTCTGTGTTAACCCAAACAACTGGCCACAGATAAACGAGTCAATTACTCTTAGCATTGCAGGAAGTCTGTCTGTCTTCTTGCACACCCGTGTTTATCTGTCTATATGTCTGTACATATGCCTTGCTGCCTGGAATAGGCCTAACAGTAAGTAACTGGTCACATATTCAAATCAATTACTCTAATACTCTGTCTGTCTGTATGTCTGTCTATCTAACTGTCTGTCCATATGTCTTTTTCTGCTTGCAAAAACTGGTCACATATTCAAATCCTATTTAGAATCAAGCGTCCATCACACTAGCAGAGAGAAATAAATAGCAATATGACTGCACCCAATGCAATTTTAATCCCGTCATCTTTCCGCCCGTGGACAAATTGCACCGGATGACGT
>CM030849.1:2224512-2247012 GCA_018105865.1 Metaphire vulgaris
TGGTCGGTCGCAACATTTGAATCTAGTTAAAATAGCAGAATCAGACAACTTCAACGTAATTAGTAAAGAGAATTCCACACCACTAATAAATCCATAAAACTGGTTGTTTCAACTCAAACTGGCCCCCTGGTCATGCACCCTTGACACTCCTACTCCACAGAGTTCCCTCCTCTGCCCCACCCCTTTCTAAAACTGATTAGATCCCTGAGATCCTTAATGGTTGAAAAACCCAAAGCAGACGGATAAAATCCCCAAATTCCTGATCGCTATCTGCGGTGCCGTTGGATAAGTGTCGGGCATTTGGGTTCCACAAATCCTCTAAATCAATTGCGGACGTCAAGTAGTTTGGAGAAAACGGTGCTTTGCCTACGTGCCGACAACACCGTGGGGGGGGAGAACTGAGTTTCGGGCGAAAGGTCAGAGTTCGCGAATTCCGGGCCCGCGACAGACCTAGAGAACTTTCTTAGTTAAATAAGCGAATCGAGACATTTCTTTCGACGGCTGCTTTGTTTAATTAGCATCTAATATAAAATAACTATCGAGTACTCACTTTATACTCTCCCTGCAAGGTCATCAAGATACTGCTGTGAGCACTGTCGCATGCCTGCCCCCAATGGGGCACAAAAAAGTTGGGGTCCCAATGGGGCACAAGGTTGCAGGCCCGCCGAGAGAAATTCCGGGCCCCCGTGCAGATAAAATTTCAGTTTCTTGCCTTTCATTTGCTTGTGTCAACCTCTTAGCCTCTTTTACGTTTTACATCTTAAAATTAGCTGACGACCTTTTTTTGCATATGAACCTTTTCACGCCGGGCCCCCTTTCCTCGCCGGGCCCCTTATTATCTATATTATTTTTAATTATACGTATTCATCGTGGGCCCTGGCCCCCTCCAGACAGACCGCCGGGCCCCTGTGCAGTTGCCCCCCTGCACTCCCTCTCGGCGGCCCTGCAAGGTTGGGGTCCCAATGGGGCACAAAGGCGGGTCCTCAAATTCAGTCTTGGCTTTGGGTTTCGTCTAAAATTGGCAAGGATTTTCTATCGTGGTCTTTGTAGGAATGCCTCGGAGCTCAGAGTGAAGCTCTAATTAGACTAAAAAATGCTCACCTGGAGAATTCACAACTACCCCCTCTCCAAACCCCCGCCCCAAAAGGGATTTCCGATATGCAGGTAATAATAATAATAATAATAATAATAATAATAATAATAATAATAATAATAATAATAATAATAATAATGTAATAATAACACAGTGTAATTAATAGCAATAATAATGCAGTGCAGTGTAATAATAAGACATAATAAGACATAATAAGAATAATAATGTAATAATAATAACACATTGTAACAACAACAACAACAATAACAATAACAATAATAATAATAATAATAATAATAATAATAATAATAATAATAATAATAATAATAATAATAATAATAACAATAATAATAATACATTTGATCTGGCATCTGTTTGCACTCTATCCCGGATTCACGCCTTCTGGACTATAACCTGCTGGCTGAAAACCAAAGATATCTTACACAATCTATTATTGTTCGCGGCATAGATATACGAATAGGTCGGAATAGACAAGCCGATGATTCAGTCATGAGCTGCCTGTTAATTAGTAATTGAAATCTCGATCCGTGCATTTAACAACTGCACGCTACCGTAGCGGACATTTCTTCACGGATGAAATTACTCAATCGACACCCGCATATATGGATCATGTCTAAAAACTGCAGGCGAAGATAAATGGTGCTGCTCGTTCTATTAAGAGCTTTTTCGATGCTATCTGGGGACGGAGGAGATGATTGACAGGTGTCTAGGCGAAAATTCTAGACCTTGGTTCTCCGATGAGTCAACCACCCCCACCCCACACTCAAATACTTTAATAAGCGGAATTTACAGTTATCATAACGATCATCGTCGTCACCATCATCCAACAAATTGCTAAGAAAAAAACTAGGTCAAAAAACAGTCGTCAAATTTCCGAGTGACGTCATCTGCAACTTGTCCTACTTTTCATATTTAAGCGCCGCCGAGCAAGGAACAGGGTCACACGCCGACGTCATAAGTCCAAGGTCACGTCACGTGACGTCACTCAAACCGTACGTTTGACAATTTCAAATACGTCATGAAAGGCTGCGAAAAACTGAAACGCTATGTAGCCCAACGTACACTGCCAGGCGATTGTAAAACCTAGCTTATATGCCACTTTACAAAATTAATTAATACCAATAAAAATAACACACCTCTTTTAGGGACGTAGACAAGTGCTTATAGAAACACTTTAAAAGATCCGTGGACTTTCTTTCGATGGTTCTAAGCCTTCAAAGGCCCAAATGTCGAGCGTCTAAAGTAGGTCGGAAATCGGGTCAGAACAGCAGACTATTCTTGTTGCCATACCTGAGGCCATGTCTCAGACGATAAGAACGCTCTAAAGCAGCTATCAACATGGGCGCTATATCAGTGCTTGTATTTTTAAAAAAAGAGAAACATGGCGGCAGTGGCGGCTCCAGGATTTGGCAAGTGAAGGTGAGGGCGTTGGGGTGGCAACTTCTAAGCATCCACGGGCGGGACCATTGATAGGTATGTACTGTAGTAGTAAGTATAGGGCTCCAACAGGGACAACTGGGGGCCAGGCTTTCAATAGGGGCACGCCCCCCCCCCCCATGTGGAGCCTCCGCTGCATGGCGGACACACAAGTGCGAGCAATTCGGACGCATACAGACGGACTGACAGAGGCGCAAAGAGGCAGCGATACGAACACGCGTACAGACAGACAGACAGGCAGACACACACACACACACATCAAGTCCAGCGCAGAAGTGGAATAATACGGCAAACACGTCTGGAAAAGGGTAGACATCACAAAGACAGCGCGTATCCCTTTGGTCTGGGGCGGGGGTGGAGTGGGGGTGGGTGCCCACATTAGGATCAAGGGATGTACTGGTTTACATTAGCACAGATAGCATCCCATCATCGAGGTTGGGAGTCAGGTACTCGGGAGTGATGGTGGAGATGCCTGCGCCCGATTAGACACGTGCCCTACCTGTTCGGTCCAGATGAGAGGCGACGAAAGATCTAAGATACTGACCATTAAGTACCGTCTAAAACAAGTACGTCGGGTACTTAGGGTACTACGAGCACTTCGATTCCAGATGGAAACGAGCGGACAGACAGGGACCAGATGGCGCTCCATTAATGGAGGAGTACTGTAATGTAATGTGGCATTTGTATAGCGCCTCTTCTATTTCTACTCAGAGGCGCTCCTGGCATTGGAGTCGCAGGGTGAGTGGCTTAGCAGGGGCGGTGCAGAGTGGTGAGCGACTGGGCAGGGATGTAGACAGGATTTTAGGGTTGAGGGGGGGCTGAAGCCCACGATTCACTCCCTCCCTTCCTTTTGAGCCCGCAACGCCATTTTGGGCTTGAATTCATTTGGGGGGCTAGCTTCAGGCTGGGGGTTTGAGCCCCCCAGCCTATGCCTAGCTACGTCCCGGCGCCTGGGGCCAAGTCGATAAAAAAAGTGTGACGAGCCAAAAAATGTCGCCGAGTCAATTTTGGCGCCCCCCCCCATCTGGTCGGCGCCCGAGGCCACTTTATTAACCCCCCCCACCCACCCTCCTCTGCACGCGACTGAAGATTAGCATAATCTTGCGTCAATAAAATGCCAGGATTCGTTAATCAATGATTTCTCAACCATACACTTTAATTTTCTGACCACGGGGTGTCCAAATACTCGGGAACTCCCCCTCCCAAATAGCCTTTAAAAAGCTTTTTCTAAAATTCTTCACCTCTCAATTAGATGCTGAGATGCACAAGAAAAGAAAAAAAATAACTATTACAAAAGTAAACTTCTAAGTATCTGGCTAGTACCCGAAGTAGCGAGCATAGTATTTTGAAGAGTACATAAGAATTTTATTGATACAAAGTTTTCTAGAAATCTCTTCTCTGTCAAATGTCTACAAAGTCGATCGAGAGATAAGATGGGTCTTAAGATAGCTGGTTTCTTGTATCACAGGTTTAATATACCAAAATAATATCTTAAAATTGATACTCTGTTTGATAATGGGCTGTGTAAGGACTATCACTACAGTTGACTATAGATATGCAAAAATTCAGAAGAGTGATGAAACGAATTATATCCACATTTTCTTGTGTCCCCATCTTCATTGCATCAAACCATACTAGAATAGTCAATATATTCTGCCTCAGTTTTATTCTAGAGCGTTCGAAATGCCACGAAAATGTGAGCCGTTTAAAACGACATTAGGGGCCGTCCATATAGTACGTATGCAAAAAAGTCACATTTTCGACACCCCTCACCCTGTTGCACACCATACATTTTGGTTAAAAATTGATACCCTGTTTGACATTAGCTTGCAGATGGAATATTCCTATAGTACTATTCCTATATATTTGCAAAAATTCAGAAGAGTGATGAAACGAATTATATCGACATTTTCTTGTGTCCCCAACTTCATTGCATCAAACCTTACTAGAATCATCAGTATAATATACAGTACTATCCCAATCTTATTCTAGAGCGTTCGAAATACCACGAAAAATGTGAGCCGTTTGAATCAACATTAACACAAATTAATACGGTCATTAGTTATACAGGTCTATAAAAGATACATGTTCACTCTTTTGATTTGAGAGAGAGAAAAGTTACCTAAAGGGATATAATATCCCGCAACGCATGACATTTAATAATAGTCATCATTTAAAATGTTTAAAATTAATTAGACCACATCAAGCAAAATAATGTTAATGGCCAAATTTTCCAAAGCACAAAATTTTAAATATAATTATATACAGTGGCTATTCTAGCCACCTAGACATTGGGGGGAGTTTAAAATCGGGGGGAGGGGGTACAGACACTGGGAAGGTCATACTACTTTCCAAAATGTCAAAAAAATTTGGGGGTGGGGAATTCAAACTTGGGGAGAATCGCCCAGAGAAAGCCTAGAATAAACACTGATTATATATAATCAAGCTGGTATTTAACCCCTTAACTGAGGACCCCAGATATATCCGTCCATTTTACATTGAGTTACAGTTAAATACCCAGTTAAGGGGTTAATAATTTATTTCCTTCTTCTGAAATCTAAAAATCTGACGTCATTACTCACGTCGTCGCGATGCAGCGCCATCTTGAATTTCTCGAAGAACATCCACCGCTCCGTCTCCGACGTTTCCAGGTCGTGGTAGAAGTCGCGGGCGGTGAAGCCGAACGAGTGGAAGTTCCCGTCGGGATTCAGGAGGATCGTGGTGGGCGTCTTCTGGTTGACGATCCCCGGGTCGCCCCCCTCCCACTTCCGCATCATGTGCACACTGTCCGGATCGCTGGTGAAGCTGAAGGCGTAGCCGCTGAACGTTGTTCCGAAGTCAACGGCCACGACGACAAAGTGACCGGGACCGTCGTCGCCAGATGGCCGCGGCGGTGACGTCACATCCGGTGCGGTTTCCGTCGTCGTCGTCGCCGGGCGCTCGGTGACGTCGCCATCTACTTCCGGTTCGTGCGGAGAGGCGTTTCCGTTGGCGACGGTCGCCTGTCCGGTAGGTGGCGTCGGAGCATCTTGCGACGGTGTTGCCGTGTGTTGGCGATCTTCTTTTTCAACTTCTTCTTCTTCTTCCAGTTCTTTCTGCGAACGGATATGCGTTTCGGCTACCACGTGACCTTCACCTTCGATGGAATAAATGACGACGGAATCCTGGATGGAATCGGACGACGAATCTTTGGAGTCGGCGCCGTTTCTCTCGTCCGATTTCTTCGCGTGTTTCTTCGGCGAGAAGATCTTCAGGAATCCTTTCCCGATACCGCGGGACGTTCTCTTCTTTCCGCTGCTCTTGTCCTTGTCCTCGGCAGAGTCCTTCCCCGTCCTTCCTGCGGCTGGAGTGTGGCCTTCTTCTTTGTCCTTGTCCTCTTCCCTCTTCCCGTCGTGTTTCTTCTTTCCGAAGTGCGGCCATTTTGTGGCGTGATGATGAGCAACCTGAGCGCAATGCTCTTTGTCTTCTTTTATGGTCTCAACTTCAATCACCAACCGTTCCACTGTCGATTTGTCCAGTTCCGCTGGCAGTTTTCCGCTTGGCAGAGGGCTTCCAGCTTTTCCAGGTGGATCCGTAACGACCTTCCCAAGGTCACTGTGGCATGATTTCTCATCAGTCACTTCGTCTTTATTCTCAGCTTCCACGCCAAATATCGGCTTCGTCTTTTCCACTTCCGGCGACGACTGGACATCCACTTCGGATTTATTTCCATCACGGATACTTCCGTTTCAGCAATGTCCTGCTTGGAAGTGGTAGGTTCCTGAAAGTCCACTGGATCCGGACCGATTCTTGCAATCTCCTGCGGTTCTTCCGCGGATAATTCCGGGTCAGCATCTTCCGGCACTTCCACTTCCCTGAACATTCAACCATCGTCGATATTTCCGTGATTTCGTCAATTTCCGGTACAGCGACTTCCGCCGACGTTCGGTGTTCGTGAAATTCGTCACCGATGACGTCATTTGACCCGGTGACGTCATCTTTATCTATTATTTCCTGTGAAATTGGATTTGAAGCAATGTCGATAGTTCTCTGTAGGTTTAAATGTTTGGCAGTTTTTTCAGCGTCTTCTTCTGTTCCCAGGTTTTCGTCGAAATCTATCGGAGTGGAACTTTCCACGTTGTCTGCAACTTCGATCCCGGCAGATTTCAACTGGACGGCATCATGATCGGGATCCAATCTCAAGTCCAACTCTGTCTCGTCTTGGCGATAAGGAGTATTTTCAGCAAGCTGGTCTATTTGGCCCTGGGTGTCTGGTATCAGTACGGAGTCCACCCCCTCTGTTGTGAACTGGGACTGTTCCACCGTATCCTGTTTGCCGAGGTCTTCTTTGGCAATAGACTGTGCCCCCTCCGAAGCAGGCACGGCGTCCGGATGCGTTCCGGAATCCTGTTCGGGAAGCTTCACGGACTCTCGGAGTCCGGCGGATTTGTCGGCGTCGCCGCTTTCCAGGCTGCAGGGAGATTCCTTTCCCAGCCGCTGAGAAGTACGGATCTTTCTCGTGCCTTCTGCCGAACTTCAAGCCGAACGCAAACTTCTTGTGGCGCGATTTCTCCTCCCCTCCTCCCCCCGCCGCCGACGCCGCCGTTCTTTTTTCCACCCCGCTGTTCTTCGTCTGACACCCTGCATTCTCCTCGACGGCGGCGCCACCACCGTCCGTTCCGGCATCCGGGGACGCCGATGATGTCACCGCTGCGTCGTGTGACGTCATCTTATCGTCGGGCGTTCTGGGCTTCTTTCCGAAGCCGAAGAGCTTCTTGTGTCCAAGACCCTTGTTCTTCTTCAGCGTTCCCTCGTCCCTGCCATCCGGCGGGCCTTTGGAGGGTTCTACCTCTGCCTCTGGCGTCTCAGGGTCCGACGTCTTGGCGTTCAGTGAGATTGGGGTCTGGGCTCTGCTGTCCTCGGCGTGAGTTTCTGTGGTCATTTGCGGTTGTTCTTTTGTGGCGGTGTCCTTGTCTTTCTTTCCAGTCTTCTTGGAAAAGGGACTCCAGGTTTTCTGTCGATGCGGCTCCCCGTCGTCTTCTTTCCTGTGTCCCCGTTTCAGTCCGAACAGAAAAGTCTTGGGTTTCGTCTCCAGTCTTCTCTCCACCACTGCAACTTCACCAGCCTCTGGCGGGATCCCCAAATTCGAACACCCAAGGTCAAGGTCAAGGCCAGGGTCAGCCGATTTACCTGATGATATGTCGACCACTTGTTGACCAGTTCCACCTTCTTCTTCTTCAAAACGAGGCTCTTGACTGACGTCTGCTCTTTCTTGTCGAATTCCGGCGCAAGTTTCCTGCTCCACAATCTCACCATGTGGAGAGTCCTTCTTGGAAAGTCCGTCGACAACTGCACCACCAGAAACAAGTCCATGAAAAATTTCTGGATCAGGCCCCGATGCAGTACACTGTGCAGAAGTACTCGGTACTTCTTCTTCGTCGTCGTCGGTACTTTTCTCAACTCTGGGTACCTCAACAGTGGAGCACAGATGTTCTTGCTCGGCAGTTTCGAGAGTAATTTTGCTGGCTGTGTTATTCTTGTCCAGAGCATCGGTACGGACAAGATTTTCGAACGTTGGTTGGATATCTTCTTCAGCTGTTGGTTCCAGGACAAACCCTGGAAGATCCGGTGCCAAGACACCCGGGGAAAGCGCTTCCAGGTTCAACTCCAGTGCCTCTGGTTCCACCTTGATTTCGGTGGATGGTGGAGGTTCGGGTGGTAGGACCACAATCTGAGTGGCATCCTCTCCGGTGGTCTGGTCTTCCGAGGATCTCATGATCTCTTGTTCGTCATTAGGTATCCCAGTACGGTTTTCCAGTACCTGCTCGTCAGTAGGTATCCCAGTACGGTTTTCCAGTACCTGCTCGTCAGTAGGTATCCCAGTACATGTATCCAGTACCTCATCTTCCTTTGATTTCCTCCTTCTCTGTGTTTTTCTCCTCCGGTTGTTTGCCGCTTTTCTTTCCAAACTTTAACCCGAACGAAAACTTTTTCTGGTCCTTTTTCTGCACGTCATCTTTGATTTCTTTTTCGATTTCTGGGGTCTTAACTGAAGTCTGATTCACCCCGTCATCAAGATCCGGGGCCTGATGTTCAACCCCCGCTTTCGTTTCATCGACGTCATCAAGATGTTTCCATGACAACAGCTCGATATTCGAGTTTTCTTCCGTCGATTTTTCTTTCCAGTCTTCTTCTTTTTCTTCTTCTTCCAGCTTTACCGCCTCGACCTCTACTTCCGGTTCCGGTTTCCGAGACTTCCGGCCGAAGATGCTCCACTTCGGAGCCTCCTTTCCTCTGCCTTCGATCACGTGATCGTCTTTGGTCACGTGATCACTTTTTCTGGCAAAATGAAACCATCTTTGTTCTTTGGGTTTTCCATCGGCTGCTGCCTTTCCCTCTTCCAGCTTTCCAGCTTCCTTATCCTCTTCCCCGGGAGTGGACTTCTCAGCCACCCTCTCGGGGTCACCGCCGTATGACCCCACAACCTTTGACTCTTTGCCTTTCTTTTTAATATCCTTTCTGTTCTTCTTTTGCTGCTGCTGCTGCCGCTGCTGTTGGTTTCCCTCTTTGTCGGCTTCTTCCGGTGACGTCACTGCCGATTTCCCTTCGCGACGTGTGACATCATCATTGACTTTCTCTTCGTCGGGTTTTTTGGCGCGAAGGTTCAATTTGAACTTCTTGTGCTCAGACTTTTCAGCCCTCTTCTCCTCCCCATCCCTTTCCCTTTTCGACGGTTTCTTTTCTTCCTTGCCATCCTCTATTCCGGGTTTTCCATCTTCCATCTCCTTCTCCTTGTCTTTCTCGTCCTCGTGGTGGACCCCTCTGGCACGGCGGTTCGACCTGTCTCTGCTGAGACTACGCGCCTTGACCTTGATGTAGTTGATCAGACCGCCTTTCGGCGACCTTGAACTCTGAACTCCTTCGGCGTTCTTGTTCCTGTTCTTGGCGTTCTCGTCGTCTTCCGCGATGATTCCGGGTTCCACTTCCGGTTTCCACGTCACCTCCTTGGATTTCCTCGACAGTTCGGAACCAGGATCCTCGTCTCCGGACTCCAGCGGGATCGAGCCTTTACTTCCGGTGGCAGCTGCTGAATCCACTTCCGGTTGCACCACTCCGTCGCTGTGGGGGGGAGCAACAAGCCTTTCTTCTCCATCGGGAGTCGGGAGCCCATTCTGAATCACATCCTCTGGGAGCTCCCGGATAACTTCCTTAATGCCTTCCGGATACTGGATAGATCCCTCCTCGATCTTTACCTGACCTTGGAAATTATGCTCAATCTTTTCCGGATCTTTAATATCTTCCTGGAACTTTTCCTGATCTTGGATATCCTCTTTGATCTTTTCCTGATCTTGGATACCTTCCTTGATCTTTTCCGGATCTTGGATATCCTCCTTGATCATTTCCGGATCTACCCGGATACCCTGTCCTCCGATAATCGCCTCCGTCTTTCTCTGCTCTTCCGTGACGGTGAACGAGGCGACCGTCAACACTCCCCCGGATGACTCCAGGCGCTCCGTCTCGACCCGGACCAACTCCTCCACGACCACATCCCGTCCCAAGACGACCACCCCTCCTCCTCCTTCTCCTCCTGCTCCGTCCACGTCCACCCACCGGGTTCCCCCGGACGACGAGGCCGCCAAGATGGCGTCGAACTCCTCGGGACTCAGCAGCCGCGTCGTCGACTCACGTGACCGCGACTCCTCGAGCGCCACCTGGCGGACGTCGCGCGTTCGCACTTCCGTCGTTCTTGCTCCGAGTTCTCTGATCTCTTCCGTGCGCCACTGCGTTTCCGTTTCGCGGCGGTCGTCGACCCGAAAGCCGTTGGCGTCCACCACCTCCTCCTCCTCCTCCCGATCCTCTTCTCCTCCTCCTCCTCCTTCGTTCAGACCGTTTCTTCCGCTGACTTCCGGTCGAGTCGTCGGATTTTCGTCGGTGGTCACGTGATCGCCGTTCAGGTGTTGTTCTTCGGAAGAAGAAATCGGATCACCTGGAAATTTGAACAGATGAACAAATCAGTTATGGATCGGAAAACGATAGATAGTAAGATAGAAAGAAAGAAAGAAAGAAAGAAAGAAAGAAAGAAAGAAAGAAAGAAAGAAAGAAAGATAGATAGAAAGAAAGAAAGAAAGAAAGAAAGAAAGAAAGAAAGAAAGAAAGATAGATAGACAGACAGGCAGACAGAAAGAATGAAAGAAAGATAGACAGACAGACAGACAGACAGACAGAAAGACGGATGGATGGATGGATGGATGGATGGATGGATGAAGGATGGAGTAGATGTGAACAGCTCAAAAGAGTTAAAGACGCCATTTTAATTCACTCCAATAAGAAATATAGGCAAAATATATACCACACACACACACAAAGAGAGAGAGAGAGAGATAGAGAGAGAGAGAGAGAGAGAGAGAGAGAGAGAGAGAGAGAGAGAGAGAGAGAGAGAGAGAGAGAGAGAGAGATAGTCTAATATCCCAAATACAATCCGCTGCGAAACCCAGCCTTTCGCTCAATACCCGCCTCCAGGGTTCCAGTAACCATGCCTTCTCCACCCCAACCCCCACGCACCGCACCGCCGATACTAGATTTAGTGGGGCGCTGGAAAAATGGTGGTGGCAAGGTCACAACAGGCGTATCTCACGCAGCGCAGAGAGAGAGAGAGAGAGGCAGACAGACAGACAGACAGAGATTATGACCGTGGGTCGATTGATTCTGGAGCGTGGGTAAAAGCCTAAAAACCCTGTCACACCACAGCCCCGCGTCTGGAAGAACCACAAAACCGGGTCAGACTTGAGGATATACAAGTAAAAGAGCCGGGCGTTTAAAAGTAAATAAACCACCGGTTGGATGGGTGGATGGGAAAAACTGTAGACGAAATTTGACTCAAGTTCAAATATTTATATAATAAATATATACGATTACGAAAATCACCATTCATAATATAATCTTTGTTTTGATGATGTGAATATCACGACTCAAAAGAGATTAAAATGATGCTGTTGATGCTGCTGCTGCTGATGATGATGATCACTAGTGGCGCCGTCAGGGTTCTGAAATAGGGGGGCGTCGCAGGCACCAAGCCCTGACACTTTAAAGTGAAAAAGTCTACAAGGACCCACAACAGTTCCCAGCCCGAATAGGGGGTTGGCCCCTGCCCTCCCCCCCCCGTGGCTGCGCCAATGACAACATTAGATTCCCTCAATTTCCCTGCGGGGGACAGGTTGTACTAAAGGAAGGACAGGTTAATAAATTAATAATACAGGCCAACGTGAATACATTAACTTAACAGGCAAGTTTCTTTTCAATATCCGGTCAATTAATTAATTAATTAATTTTAAGAGCTTCTATAGCGCCAATTCTAATACTAAAAGTGGTACTTCATATCCGTACCGAAAAAGTCAATAGTCAATTCCAGAAATCAAAGTGGAAAATGGGGGAAAGCAGTAAGGCAGACTATGAAAAGGGGCAAAGGGGGCAAATACTAAGGTGGGCAGAGTAGGTATTGGAGATACATAAAAATTTTGATATAATATATATTTATTGGAGCATAGGGGTAGGACGGAGTAAGACACGGGGTAAGATATATGGGGCCGAGGTAGTATGATTAGTGGGTTTGGGTGGGGGGTCGGTGAAAGTCATACGATCAGGATAGCAGGGGTTAATGAGAACGAGACATGGAGATAAAAAGAAGGTTTGAAACTAAAATCAGTTCGATTCCACTTCCCTTCTACCCCCCCCCCTCTCCGCCACCCTCGTAAACGAACCCTAATACTATTGCCATCTTATGTGTGTGTGCGTGTGTGCGTTTGTGTGTGAACCTGGAATCAGTTATCTCAAAAAATAATATTAGTCTAGACCCTTTTTTGACTTAGTGACCCCTCGTTACCCCTACCCCCCCCCCCCCATACAGAAGAGCCGAATGTACCCAGATAAAACGGCCGGTGAGGGTAATCTGAGTTGTGTGTGAAAAGACGAAATCGAGACGAAAATTGCGAAACTAAGAACTGCGAGAAAAAGATTTTCACCCCAAAAGAAGAAGGAAATACTCCCCATGTGCGGCCCTTAATAAGAGGCAGATATCAGGAGGCGCTAAACAGAAACACTATTGCCTATCGAATAGCAAAAACCCTCTTAGAAGGCAAACGGGTCAAGAAACTAGGGAGAAATCAGATGAACGAATGAACAGTACAGTATTCCTCAACTGAACGCTCAGCAGAGAGAGCTGGGGAGAGACTGAGAGACTAAGACTGAGACTGAGAGAGAGAGAGAGAGAGAGAGAGAGAGACAGACAGACAGACAGACAGACAGACAGACAGACAGATAAGCTGAGAGAGAGAGAGACAGAGAGAGAGAGAGAGAGAGAGAGAGAGAGAGAGAGAGAGAGAGAGAGAGAGAGAGAGAGACGAAAAGGCAAACAGACAGGAGAATAAGATAATTACAGAGGATATAAATGTCTCCTGCAGATCGGGAAAGAAAGATAACGCAAATAGTACAAGTATTCTTTATCCCATAAAAGACTAAACATTGGCACATAGATCGAAATTCAATACTCGAGAGCTAATGAGATTAAAAGTATCATTACTATGCACACTAGAATGCACTCCCCACCAAGATATATAGCAGACAAGCATGGGAATTTTTAAATAATAATAATAATAATAATAATAATAATAATAATAATAATAATAATAATAATAATAATAATAATAATAAGAGATTTAACGCTGTTACCTTCCGTGGAACTTTCACATAATAATAATAATATTCGATTTTGAGAACTTAATAATAATAATAATAATAATAATAATAATAATAATAATAATAATAATAATAATAATAATAATAATAATAATAATAATAATAATAATAATAATAACAACAATAATAATAACAACAATAATAATAATAATGTGATGGTCTCATGGTTTATATATAAATTGAATGTTTACTCCTTGTCTAGTTAAGCTTTTTTCCGTCCTTGACTTGTATTCAGCAGGATGTTGAGAAATAAAGTTATTTGATTGACTTGAATTGATTGAATTGATTGATTGATTTTCATGTAGTGGTTTATTAGGCTAAGTAAGCCTGTGTGAAAACCACTGTGGTAAGTTAGTAACTAGCAGCGCCACTGTTTGTACCACTGGGTTAGAACATTATGGACGTTTGAACCTTAGGCCGGCCTACAACTGTATGACCTGTGCTTTGCTATAGACATAAATTGGCTTCACTATATCTAATAATCATATTGCGCCATGTGATACCATGTGCCCTATGGCATGCAATTTTCTGGGCTTAATAAGCACCGTGTGGCATCAGGTCAAGGGTCAAAGTTCCACATTTTCGAATCAGTGACCGCTTTGTGAGGAGAGAACAAGAGGAAGTAAAAGAATAGAGTATACAGACAGACTAAGAGAAGCGACAAGAACTAAAGACAACATCAAACTGATAAGGAAAACCAGAAACAGAATCAGAGTTTATTTTCTTCTTCTCAACATCATACATAGACACTTTGGTAGTAAGTAACAACCGTTAGACGTTAGAAGTCTATTAATAGCTTCTATTAGGCAGTCATATTAAGTAGATTATAAGTGTATAAGACAATTGAAATTCAGATTAAGCCGTAATAATTTGATAAAGTATTACCACTGCAAACTTAATTAGAATAAGGAAAACCAGAAATTATATCCACAGTTATATCAACATTTTCTTGTGTCCCCCTCTTCATTGCATCAAACCGTACTAGAATAATAAGTATATTCTGTCTCAATTTTATTCTAGAGCGTTCAAAATGCCACGAAAAATGGTCAACTATTTCAATTGACATTATAAAGTCTTTCAGAAATCTATTCTCTGTCAAATGTCTACACAGTCGATCGAGAGATAAGATGGGTCTTAAGATAGCTGGTTTCTTGTATCACAGATTTTATAGACCACAAACATATCTAAAAATTGATACTCTGTCTGACGTTGGACTGTGTTAGGACTATTGCAACAGAAGGCTATACATATGAAAAATTCAGAAGAGTGAAGAAAGAATTATATCCACATTTTCTTGTGTCCCCATCTTCATTGCATCAAACCGTACTAGAATAATCAGTATATTCTGTCTAAATTTTATTCTAGATCGTTCGAAATGCCACGAAAAATGGTCAACTATTTCAATCGACATTATAAAGTCTTTCAGAAATCTATTCTTTGTCAAATGTCTACAAAGTCGATCGAGAGAAAAATGGGTCTTAAGATAGCTATTTTCTTGTATCGCAGGTTTTACAGACCACAAAAATATTATAAAAATTATACCCTGTTTCACATTGGCCTGCAGAAGGTCAGTATTTGCTTAACAGAGTGAAAGGGTAAACAGTACACTTCGCGCAATTTTAACACTAATGCTGGATTTGCTAAATAATATAAGTATTATGTCCTCCACAAAGTTTTCAAAGAGAAAATTTCATAGCGTCTTTGTCCTGTTATTAAGTTCAAAAGTTTCACAAAATGTTGCAAAATCTCAGCCTAATAGCTACCCCCCCCCCCCAACTCCCCAACCCCAATGACGTGCATGTCCCTTGCAGGCAGACAAGACCAACACAACGAAGGTATAACTATTGTAGCCACGAATACGTGTTTCTTTTACCTTTCGCGATCTTTTTCTCCGTAACGGTAGAACTCTTTGCAGGCGCTGTCGATCCTTCCATCCTTCCGTCGAGATTTCCCAGAATGGAACCAACTTTCGAGACGAAAACTACATCAGAATTCTCTGTCTCCATCGAGCAGTTTCGACTCTCGACAGGAAAAAAGACCTGTATGCTCTCTCTCTCTCTCTCTCTCTCTCTCTCTCTCTCTCTCTCTCTCTCTCTCTCTCTCTCTCTCTCTCTCTCTCTCTCTCTCTCTCTCTCTCTCTCTCTCTCTCTCTCTCTCTCTCTCTCTCTCTTCTGGACTGCGCGTTGTTCTTAAAAAAAGACACACGAAGAAGTAAGTGTCCTAGAAAGTCCGGCTGAAGCCTTTCGAAGACTGACCAACCCCGTACGTTCACACACTAATGCTTCGTAGGCTGTGACGACGTACCAATCGCTTTGAACGGGTTGAAATACTAGCAAAGAGCCGTATACTAAACCCCCTCTCCCTCCATTCATCCCTCCGTTGCTCATTACCCCCTCCCTCCCTCTCTCTTTCCTTGGGTCTTTGAGCCGAACAGACGCGCCAAGGGAAAAGGGTCAGGCCCGGCTAGTTTACCGCGCCCACCCCCCCCACGGCTTGCCCTAATTAGGTAGCCATATGGTGTGTGTTTGTGTGCTTGTGTGTCTGTGTGCGTGTATGTCTGTGTGGCTAGTTCTTTCTCAACCAGGGCTTGACACCGGCTAGTTGCCCTGTGGTGCCTTTTCTCCCCATTTTGTGTACGGATAAGACAATGGTGTGATTTTTAAAACACCAGTCGTGATATTCTATCCGCCCGAAATGATTGTCGGACGGAGCAGTCTAGATTCTTGAATTCCGCAACAACCGTTTTTCAGCAAAAGACTAGATATGCGGACATTACAAATAATAATAATAATAATAATAATAATAATAATAATAATAATAATAATAATAATATCTGTGAAAATTGATTTGTTAACTGATTGATTTATTGATTTATTGATCTTTTTATTTATCTATTTATTTATCTATTTATTCATCTATTTATTTATCTATTTATTCATCTGTTTATTTATCTATTTATTCATCTATTTATTTATCTATTTATTTATGTATTTATTTATATATTTATTTATTGACTGGTATCCATTATTGACAACATTATAAATCTATTGCGTTCCTAAAACGCGACATTTAATACGAGCAGGTCCATTTCAATTGAAACATATGCAACATGGTTAAATCCAGCCCTGCTTATAACCCGCAATCGGTTTAGGCTATATACTGTAATAAGGCTGAAAAATTCTCCTCGATTTTTGCGGGTCCCGTTAAACATTCTTTTTCATTTCGGACCACGCCTAGCCATAAAGCGGACAGCCCGGGGTGTCCTGTGTCGAATTAACAGGACTAACCCCACGCTGTAGCTGTCTCGTCCATAGCAGCATACAGAGGCGGATCTAGGGGAGGGCAGGGGATGTCCCCGGGCGCCGAGGTGAGGGGCGCCAAAATTGGATATTTGGGTAAGTGAAATGCACAATAAAGTAGAAGAAAGACAGGACCTTTTTGCTCGTCAGGAAGCAGTGGCGGCTCTAGGATTTGGCAACTGGGGCCGTTGGGGTGGCAACTTCTAATCATGGGGGCCAACCATTTGTTGTTTAATGTATGTAGCATTAAGTATAGGGTCCCAACTGGGGGGCCACTGGGGGGCCAGGCACCCAATAGGGGTACGGGCACCCCTGCCCCCCCCCGGTGGAGCCGCCACTGATATGAAGAGAGAGTTGAGGGGCGCCGAAAACGATGTGAGGTCCTTTTTTGCTTGTCAGTTGTTAGGGGCGCCAACGTACACTTTGTCCCCGGGCGCCGAATACCCTAGATCCGCCTCTGGCAGCATATACGCTTCGGACAACCTGGGACCAATGGAGGATTTACCGGAGTCACACTGGATCAGGGCGAGTCAGCGGGACTCCAGATATGATGAAGTTATTTTCGTTTTAAGACCACTCCCAAAATCGCAGCCTTCGTCCAAGTTGAGCCCAAATCAAATTAGACCCCCCCCCAACTGTGTACCATAACCAGGGGCGTAGCCAGGAATTTGATTGCGGGGTTATAAATTTGGGGGTATATATTGTTATATATTATATATAAACTATATGTTATATATATATATATATATGTTATATACTGTATTATATATACTGATTTTGGGGGGGGGGCAGGGGGATGGTTAAATACACCGATATACCCACTCCCGTCGCTACGCCCCTGGCCATAACCTGTTCTGTTCTTCAGCCATACTCGATGCCTGGTTGGGTTTACACTGCGTATCGTATATGGTTCTCACACAGGGCAGCAGTGGCGTAGCTACATTGGTGCAAACCGGTGCAATTGCACCGGTCGGACCGCCTAGGGTCACTTGTGCAAATCGTGTAAATCCGATAAGATTTTTATTTGGGGGGGGAGAGGGAGGCAGACCTGGTATAGTATTTTCTGCAAGACTGTAACAGGTTTGATACAACTTTTCTACAGAGAATGGTATTGGCAGACGTGTGAATGGCTAGCACTTTTGACAGGCAAGTGAAGAGCACCTAGTAACCAAGTTTTTTCAAAAATTAGGCCACTATCTCTTGTATATCAAAAGTGCTTGGCATTCAGAATTTTGCCTGAGATATTCTCTAATGCGTAAATTGGACATTTAAAGGACATTTTTAAACTACAGAGAATGGTATTGACAGACGTGTGAATGGCTAGCACTTTTGACAGAGAAGTGAAGAGCACCTGCTAATCAAATTTTTTCAAAAATTAGGCCACTCTCTCTTGTAGATCAAAATTGCTTGGCATTCAGAATTTTGCCTGTGGTATTCTCTAATGCGTAAATTGGACATTTTTAAACTACAGAGAATTTTCCCGGCCTTGTCACGTTCCCTCCGGAGTCCAGGAGTCTAGATTAGACACTGGTCCCCATTAAAAGGGGAGGCGGAGGGAGCGGAAGGGAGAGAGAGAAGGGGCAGAAAGGATGGGAAGGGACAGAGCACCGTACCCAGGGTTTTCGGCCGTCGGTGCAAGATTTATATTTTGCGTTCATAAATTTTGGCGACGACCTTTTTTTAGTCGTCCACAGAGCACATAGTCAACTTATCTCCATCGTCTCCATTTTTGCGGCTGATGACCTTTTTTTAGTCGTCACAGAGTTTACTTCTCCATTTTAGGGCTGATGACCTTTTTTATATTCGTCACGAAGTCAAAAAGGACCTTTTTTCTTTTTTTCTGTTTTCACACCCGAAACGCGCCCCCCACCAGTCGGCGCCCGGGCGGCTTGCCCTCCCGCCTCTAGCTACGGCTCTGGGAAGGGAGGGGCAAGGAGGGCGGCGGGTTTGCACCAGTCGGAATTTTTTCCTAGCTACGCCAATGCAGGGCAGTCCCTACTGAACCACTTTAAACCTCGTTATATTACAGTATATATTATATTACATTATCTCCAGGGAGCGATTTGTGCTCTGAAGCAGTGATATTATTGACTAAATCACTTAAAGTCTTTATGCAATTAATTGATTAATTATTAATATGATAACCACAACCATGATTACCATTTGAACAAAATGGGTAATCTTACAGTTTAGAGCCTTTAGAGGTCAAAATTACTTCTCACTCTTAAAAGTACTTATGAATGCTATACACTCTTAATATCACTCTTAAATCCTATAAATTAAAAATTAAAACTTATTAATTATAAACTCAAAAATAATAAATAAATAAGTAAATAAATAGTTATTAATTATAAATTACGGAGTTTGACTAAGTAACAATACATCACAGTGAGTTTTGTGATAGGCTTAAACAGGCCTGAGGAGAGGGGGTTGCAGCCGGTACATTGTTCCGAGGCCCATGGAGCTCAAAGGAGCCCGGGTCCGTGATGATGATGATGATGATGATGGTGATGATGATGATGATGATGATGATGATGATGATGATGATGATGATGATGATGATGATGATGTATTAACAGTAGTCTGAACCCTGAAAAAGACTGACTAGGGAAAAAGATCATCTTAGTCATGAGTTCAGGCCTCAGGGACCCCGGCGAATGTCTGATTAGGGGCCCGGGCCGATGGCGTTAAGTAAGTATTCAATGCCATAAGCCATAACAAGACTGAGAAGCAAAAAAGGTCATCAGCACACTTTTTCGGATTGTACTTGAAACGAGGACCCGAACTTTTTCACACACTTGGCAGGTCATGGGCCCATGACTACTTTTTGTACCGAGGCCGGGAAATTCTCTCGGCGGCCCTGGGCTTAATTATAAGTTGTCAGTAATGAGAAATAATTTGAGCGCCTCTAAACTGTAGGATAACCATAAACAGCTACTGATTTTAAAAGCGCTACACAAATTCACGAGATTTTCCTTACTTATTGCATATAGCTATCATCATAATATTACAATGTACCAAGATTCACGCACAATAAGCGTATCGATGTAAGTAAAATATTGTGAATTTATGTAGCGCTTAGTTGAACTTCCAATCAAACAAATTACCCGTAGTTATAAATTCGTGATGGCTGAAGGGTACGGAACGTGGGGTGGCAAATTCTATGCATGGGGTCGGCCATCGGTTTCACAAACTTCGACTAGTCGCTTAGAATGATTAGTTCGAATAAAGGTCTTATTTAGTACAAAATAACCGAATAAAATGCTCAATTAGCATTTAGACTATCGTAAAATATGAAACAAATCAATGGATTTTATGTCCTTTTTCAAATTTTAAGGAGAGGGAGAGGTCAACGTCGTAGTGTGCCGATGATTTATAGCGCATTTATTTTTGAAAAAATCCGATATTAGATTTGATTAAATGGTCTAAATATTTTCTGTTAAAAATATTTTGTCTATGTACTGCTGATTAGATTGCTGCTTTAATTTCATTTAATAAATTCCACTAGGCCTATTGTAGCGATCTCTCAGTTCTCATCGTCCTTCTAATTAGAAAGATACTACATCTGACCGTTTTAATCGCCAGGTGGCACTCTTGGAGACAACAAGAATTTAGCAATGTTTTGTTATTATTCATTATTTTCGCCAAATTGGAAATTATTTTTCACCAAGACGGTAAACATTTACAGTGTAAATATAAAAACAGTAAATCGCACTGAATTGTAAGATTTACAATATTTCTCAATAAGGCGAAAATGTAATTTTACTTAACGACCAGTAGCATACCTTTTATACTGCACATCAGGCTACACAAATACCACACGCGTAGTGAAGAACTCATACTTACCTGGCACGGGGGATACTGCGATCAAGTAGGCAGTGCCCCCAGGGCGAGGCCCATTCATTGCACTTCGATTGGGTTGACCCCTGCGATCACCCCAAATGCGGGTGAGTCGAGTGCACAATTTTTGCCAGTGGGGACTGCGTTCGCGCTGTCCCTAAGACGTTAAAAAAAGGGTAAAATCGAACATCTTTCAATAATTAATCAGAGCAGAGGTCCGCAAACCATGGATCACGACCTTTGAGCCCAGCCGACAACCCAACATGCCTATGGGTATTTCAAGAATGATGAAGCGCTTAAGAATAAGCAGCTACTAATTTACTTCTACTACCTCCAAAGCGGCGAAACGCTATATAAATTTACGAGATTTTACTTACTTAATTGTGTCTAGAATAGGAGGCGCGAAATATGTAAATACAGAAATAGCGTCCAGCGTTTTGTGGTTGAAATCGAAGGGAGTTTCCAGAAGCCACCCACCAAGGATATTTTTGCACCCCAAAACCCCCCACCCACCCACCCAATTTGAGACCGACACCCCCCACAATCTGAGCATGGGATGACCTTTTTTTCTTTTTTCCCCTGTCAGACTTTTTGGCATGGACCCCTAAAATATACCGACACCCCCTCAAAAAAAGATAATCCTATAAATAACCCTGCCATCCACCCTCAAAATCCTTGCCCCCACGCCACCTGTTGGTCAATTTCCGGTAACTGTTTCATACCGTCACTAACTTATTTAAGTACCGGTAAGTTATTTAGTATAACGAAACATCTGGTTTTCCACAACTGGTCTAACTCGGGAAAATGTCCACCACTCTGCCTATGTTATACCATAATGAAAGCAAAGCGCCACCTATCGAATAATACAGCGTCTCGCCGCCAAGCGAGCAAACAATTAAACATTTATTGTGCCAAAAATATCATCAGTATTATTATTATTATTATTATTATTATTATTATTATTATTATTATTATTATTATTATTATTATTATTATTATTATTATTATTATTATTATTATTATTATTATTATTATTATTATTATTATTATTATTATCATCATCAACCAGTGGCGTATTTAGGATTTTAGCCAGGGGGCCAGACACTTTCGACCTGACAAGTTACAACTTTGGAAAAAGTTGACGACCTTTTTTTGTGACATCAAAAGGGGCCATGGCCCAAATGGCCCAATGGTAAATACGCCACTGTCATCAACGACAATTTATGAAGCGCAGTAACATAGCCATAAGCCAAAACCAAAAGCGCTGTACAGCGCTGTAATGTCATACGATCAGTAATAACTGAGCTGTGAGTGGTTAGTAGGATCTTTCTTTTTTAGTAGGGAGGATCTTTAAATTATGATTTTAACAGTACATCATACACAATTGAAAATGAAGACACAACATGGTATTTTAGTAGGTTTGACTTATATGCATAAGCTAATGCATCGGACATATGTACAGGAGGCGCTATAGAAATTTCGTGTTTACTTTACTTGAAGGAGCAGTTACGAAGACTAGAACTATTCAAATTTTGATTCGTTGGAGTTTACTTTAACTTTTGAATTTTAGCTACTGCGCTAGATAAATCTGTGCTTTTAATCACTATATAATATAAACTTTTATATTCTGGATGATATCGATGTGTCCAATTAGTCTGCATTTTTAAATTTAATACTTTATCGCTCACTCCATTACCGTTTTAAACACAGTAATTTAGCAGGAAGTCGTTCTTTCTAGATTAACCCCTTAACTGGGTGCCCCAAGTAACGCTCGTCCATTTTACTTTGAGTTACAAATAGTTGCCCAGTTAAGGGGTTAATTAATTTGTTTCTTATTAAATTCGTCTGGCACTGTTCGTCTTGTGCTGAACCATGGGCGTCCGCAGAAAATTTTCTAGGGTTGGGGTGCAAAACAGGGTCTTGTGACGAAAGAAACAAGTAATTTTACTTTTTCATAATTTCGCAATTTTTCCAGGGGGTGCAATTGCACCCCGTTGCAGCCCCCTCCTGACGCCCATGTGCTGAACTCGTGAGTTGCTGTACAACTGGACTTTCTGTAGTCTCTGCATCTTTTCAAGA
>CM030849.1:2249512-2252012 GCA_018105865.1 Metaphire vulgaris
TACGTGTTGTGGTAATTGTGTGCGACTGCTTTGTCAGGTATTTATTACAGCGACTCCTCTTTCGTAGATGGCTGCCACAGCTTTGCTGTCTATCGCAGGTAACCTACCCGAGCACAGCGAAACTCGATACATTACACGGACCATATTAACCTCCACTATACGCGCCGGCGGTCACGTGACTGCCTGAGAAATGAAATCTCTGACCGCCTGGGTATTGATTGATTGATTGAGCGATTGATTGATTGATTGATTGATTGATTGATTGATTGATTGATTGATTGATTGGTATTTTTCCAGGTCGTTGATTGATTAACTAACTGATTGATTGATTGTTGATTGAGCGTTTGATTGGTGTTTTTCCAGGTCGGTGTGCTACCCGGATCTGGAATGTTTCGACAACTGTCCCCCGTACGATTTCCTCCCACTTCCGGAATCTCCGCAGGACATCAACACCACCTTTCTCCTGTACACTTTCGCCGGTCAAACGGAACCGGAAGTGATCGACGAATTGAATTTCGGGTAACGACAACGCCGGCGCTACATAAATGCGGCTGTTTTCATCAAGAAAGCTGTAGCGGCAGCACTCGCATTTGTACAGCAGAATGAAAAAGTTGTTATGTTTTTAAATGCACCTCAGTGCTTATGTAGCGCTGTAGCTATCCGTCCGGTATTCGTGTCTGTGTGTTTGCAGGGTATGTATGTATGTACAGGCAAGCACAGTAAGTAGGCAAGTAAGTAAGTAAGTAAGGAAGGAAGTAAATAAATAAGCAAGCAAGTGGGCAAATAAGTCAGCAAGTCAGTAAATTTGTAAGTAAGCCGGTAAACAAGAAAGCAGGTAAGGTGGAAAGACGCAGGTAATCGAGTAAGGAAGTAAGCAGCCTATGCAGCCAGGGGCTGCTGCTAGTTGATGTAGTATGCCAAAGTTTCCGGGAGGGATTAGAAATTTCTGGAGGGGAGAGCAATTTTCCCCCGGAAACGGCCTAGATTAAACCGTGGGGGGAATTAATTAAACCACTCCAAACCTTCGGCTAATAGAGCAAACGATAAACCATAAAATGAACTATAGACTTACAATGCATCAATAAATAAATAAGCCAGCCAGTCAGTCAGTCAGTCAGTCAGTCAAATCAATCGATCAGTTTTATCGTCGATCGAGGGTATGATTATTTTCTATGGAAATTCCAGGTCGTTCAACCCGACCATTGTAACGCACTTCATTGCACACGGATTCGTCGGTCATCCGCGCGATCCCTGGATCATCCAGATGAAAGAGGAACTTCTCTTGTACACCGTAAGCCACGCCTCTGCTCCTCCCGGGGCAGAGATATTTTTACACCTCCCCCTCCCCCCAACAACACCCCTCCCCAATTTGAGACCGACACCTGCCCATTTCAGATATGGGATGACCTTTTTTTCTTTGTCAGACTTTTTTTGGCAGGGGACTTCCAGAATTTACCGACACCCCCAATTTGATAATCCTAGAAATAACCCTGTCCCGGGGGTGTTGTGTAGAGACACGTAGTCGACGTCCGAAAACTGTAATCAACACCAAAATGACTAAATCTCAATTCTTTACTTAGTCTCTCGTGATGATGATGATGATGATGATGATGATGATGATGATGCTGATGGTGTATCAGTTTCACTACAGTCCCGCCGAGAGGCTGTGGAAAGACGGGGGGAGGGGCGACCTGTAGGGGCCGGACCGGTCATGTATTAACATTCCGAAAAAAACTGACAAGGAAAAAGGTCATCATTGGGTTTTCACGATTATTCGGGGCCCGTGACTGCCCCCTTCAGCACAGGGGCCCAAAATTTCTCTCGGCGGGCCTGTATCACTAGCAGCAGCACTAGTAGTAGTAGTAGTAGTAGTAGTAGTAGTAGTAGTAGTACTAGTAGTAGTACTAGTAGTATAGTAGTACTACTAGTAGTAATATAATAATAATAATAATAATAATAATAATAATAATAATAATAGTAATAATAATAATAATAATAATAGTATTAGTAGTAGTAGTACAGTAGTAGTAGTAGTAGTAGTAGTAGTAGTAGTAGTAGTAGTAGTAGTAGTTGCATAGTAGATGCAATAATAATGACGACAGCAATAAATAATAATAACAATAATAATAATAATAACAACAAATACAGCAATATTATTAAGAATGATAATCATGATTGTCGTCGTTGTCATCATTATCCATCTTCGTCGCCACCACCACCACAACAACCATCATCATCACCACCTCCACCACCACCATCATCATCATCATCACCACCATCCGCCTTCGCCTGCGTTTTGCCAGCCGGAACCGAGCAACGTGGTGGTGATCGACTGGAGCGAGGGCGCCAACCCGGACCCCGGCCAACCGACGGAGCCCATTCCGGCCGCCAACAGTCGAGTGGTGGCCCGCGTCACGAGGAACCTCGTCCGGGCGATGCAGGCGCAGTTCGGCTACGCCACGTCCCAGGTCCACTGCGTTGGACACAGCGTCGGCGGACA
>CM030849.1:2257012-2264512 GCA_018105865.1 Metaphire vulgaris
GCCGGAAGGCAAAATTCGACAGATTTCAGGGTTAACCCCTTAACTGGGGATCCCGGATACAATTGTCTGTCCATTTTACATTGAGTTGCAGTTAAATACACGGTTAAAGGGTTAATCGAAGGGAAAACTCTGCTGCAGAATAATTCGAAACGTGAGACGAGAAAGGTCATCTAGGCCCCTACGTCACGCGTCATGGGCGCGCGTCAGAATGCGTCACGTACGCTGCATCATGACACACTTTACGAATTACGACAGATCGAAGTCATCTATGAATGTTATAATTAACAACGAGGATCTATTAAGTCTAAACAAGTATAAGCCAAAAAACAACAACAACATAATATTAACTAAAAAACACATTGTAGGCTAATCGCACGCACAGCGGACATACAAACATCGGATAAAGTAGTCACGTGACGCATGATTCATCAATTTTAAGCAATGACTGAGTGACTGACTGACTTACTTACTTACTGATGACGAACTGAATGACTTACTCGCTTACGTATTGACTTACTGACTGAGCGACTTACTTACTTACTTCACTTATTTATTGGCTTACTGACTGAGTGACATACTTACTTATTGACTTTTTACTTATTGACTGACTGACTGACTGACTGACTGACTGACTGACTGACTGACTGACTGACTATTATACCAAATCACTCGTAAATTCTTCTGCTTATGACGTCATCAAGCAGCAAACAGAGATAAGCAACTAAGTAAGTAAGCAAGTAGATCGCGGAAAGAAACGCGTTGCGATGCATCTCCTTCGCCGAAAGTCAAATATTACGGATCAGAGAAATCGAAATCGGGCGATAAATGGAGAAGAGACGAACAAGTGACGAAAATGACGTCATTTTGGAGTTCTCTGTTTACGGGTCCGGTTCTAAAGAGCTACGGGCGAAAGCAAATAATGAATTTCCAGACTCGCTCCCGGACGGGTGAACCACTTCTGCTCCTCCTCCTCCTCCTGCTCCTCCAAAGTAAACCGCCTTGCTAGCCTTAAGACGAAGCAGCGAAGAGCGGGCACTCGATATGTCAAGTGGTTTTGGTCGACGAGCACTCGACTGGATCTTACTTATTTACCGACGAAAGATAGACAAACACTGATAAACGAAATGCGAGAAAATCTTTGGCTTTCGGATGAAAGTGTGAACAACCAGTTTTGAGGAAGAAGACCTATGGAATGCCCGGATGCTTTTCAACATGGAGGGGTGAGGGTTGTACCTAGAGAACATTGGCGGAGAGACATTACATTTCTGTATTTGGGTTCTGAGAATTGCATTGGAGAGGAGACCAAAGACCAGATCTGGGGACTGGATTTTGACGTAGGCAATTTTGATGTCGAAAAACGTGATGGCATTAATTAATTAATTAACTAATCAATTATTTATTTATTTATTTATTTCGTTCATTCATTCATTCATTCATTCATTCATTCATTCATTCATTCATTCATTCATTCATTCATTCATTCATTCATTCATCATCATCATCAACATCATCGTCATCTTCTTCTTCTTATTATTATTATTATTATTATTATTATTATTATTATTATTATTATTATTACAATACTGCGATGACATTTATGGCTCAAGTCGGAAATGACTCCTCCCACACACGCTCTGATTGGTCGTTTAACGAAGTCTTGCAGCCTCCTCCCCTCCCCATCCCCACCCCCAACATTGATGATAATCCACTGCCAAGATTCTCACACCAACTCTAAAAATACTCCCACTCCCACTCCCGCTGCCTCTCTCTCTCTCCCTCTTTCCCTCCTCCTTCGTTGATATTCTGATTCAAAGTTTCGTCGGTAAAACAACACCGTTATTAAGCTAACAGCAATGGCAGAGTTTGCACAAGGATTCACCCGTGTCCCTATACTGTCCTCATATAAAGCGGTCTGGTCTCGACGTAGAAGGCCAAAGGACAGCTCCTAAAGGACTCGGAGGAGGAGGACAAGGACAGTGTATTTATTGTGTGTTATTCTTTTGGAAATATAGTTTTTCAGTGGAATCTGGTTCGATTCTGACGCACTCAAACGCGGGGAAAGTGACGGGATTTTTAGACAATTTTCAGTCGGAGGTAAGAAATATAAAATGTATTGTTTGTTCGCATCCCTGGTTACAACAGTGTCTTGTGGAAAGGGGGAGGGGGGTTAAGCCCCGCGGTTGAGCATGACTCCATTGCAGTGGCGGCTCCACCGGGGGGCAGGGGGGCCCGTGCCCCCCTATTGAGAGCCTGGCCCCCCAGTGGCCCCACCAGTTGGGACCTTATACTTAATGCTACATACATTAAACAACAAATGGTTGGCCCCCATGATTAGAAGTTACCCCCCAACGCCCCCCCACTTGCCAAATCCTAGAGCCGCCACTGCTCCATTGGGGGGGGGGGCTGGATGGTAGAGGGTACGAATCGAATTGTCACTGGGGTAGCGACCTTGAGCAATGAAATTGTCGGCCGATGAGACAAATACAGGGTGGCGCAAAAAACCTGACTATTAAACCTAAATGTGACGAGTCTCCGAGGTTTTCTTGCGCCACCCTGTAGATCTCTGTGCGTTTAAAATTTTGCTTAAATCGATGCAGGTTCGAGAAAGTTATCACAAAATGTCTGGAGGGGGTGGTTCCCATTTTTGCGGACAGGGTGTATGCGCATTTTAGACGGGGGCGGGAGGGGAGCATTGAGTTAATCTGCGTTCTTGGATGGGGTCTTGCAGTGGCGTAGCCACGGGGTTGTTTGGGGTTGTTCAAACAACCCCATTAAAAATATGACCAACACAATTTATGTAAATCCGTTGACTTGACTTTTGGTTGAAGGAGGGGTAGTGTGGGGGGTGGGCCGCGGCTTCAGTGTTCAGTTGCATAGTGCCTCCAGTTAACAACCACACTTTGCATAGGCTGGCTACGCCACTGGGGTCTTGGAAATTTCCCATGGCCGGGGTAGGGTCAATGCAAGCGGGAGATGTACAAGGATCGAAGTCGATGCAAGTGTATGAGACAATGATTCGGTGATGCGGAACGAATACCAGCGAAGCGCATAGCTTCACTCCATTAATTCAATGAATTTTCCTGCTCAATTAATGGTAAAATCACGTAGCCGTTTCACTTCCGTTATTAAATATTGGGCCCGGACCACTAATGAAGAGCAGAGGTGCGAACATCTATTTGGCTTCTAGGTTCGACCACCCCCACTTTTTGAGAGACTAGGCAGGGGCGTAGCCAGGAATTTGATTTGGGGGTTACAATGTGATTTGGGGGTATAAATCTGTAAGAACTTTGAAAATCTTTAAAAAACACATTAAAATTTTTAATTTAGTCAGATTTTGGGAGGGGTATATATACCGATATACCACCCCCGTCGCTACGCCCCTGAGACTAGGTTTGAGAAGGGGAAATATATGGGGTTTGGAACCCTTCTCCACTTTTTCATCCAGGCTTACGTCGCTGAATGACCATTCGGAGGCCGACATTTCAAATTGACCAATCGCTGTTGAGCATCGATGGCGATGAATCACTGCGGGGGAAGCGGGCTGAGTTGGCAATTGGTCAATTCTCTGGCAGCCTCCCGATTCTCGCAAGGTTCGGGCCCGATATTAACGATGGCAAAGATCCATTTACGAGACAGGGTTGCGTCAAGACCTGGATCGTTGTCGGGTCGGTCCTATACAGTGTTGTACAAAAGTTTGGACTCACCTAATCGTTTTTCATTGTTAATTTTGCAATTCTTTTGCATTTATTTCGATCCACTGCGTCGATTTGAGAAATAGAACAAACGGAATGGAAGGACAGGAATAGAAAAAAAAAAATAGATAGAAATGGAACATGGGGAAACGACATTTTAAAAACAGAAGATGGTTTCAAACTTTTGCACACCACGGTAGATCGGATGGACAGGTCGTGATTATGCGACCTCACGTATCGGTGGCATAGTGGACATAAATGAGGGAGGTAGGGGTAGGCTGAGACCCCTCACAAATCTACAAACTGTGAGAAGGCCATGTTATTGCATGCCATACACGTCTTACCCTAGATGGTAATGAGTCATCATGGGCCATCAATACTAGACAGGTCGCATGGGTCATGATGGGTCTTGGTCAATGACCCATGAAATTTTTATACTGTGGTCAAGCAGCCAATGACATTGACAGCTGCAGTACAAAACCTTTGCCATAATGATGATGACATGGATATTTTTACACCCCTAACACCCCCCAAATTTGAGACCGACACCCCTCCCCCCACAATCTCAGCTATGGGATGACCATTTTTGCTTGTCAGACTTTTTGGCAGGGGACCTCCAGAATTTACCGACACCCCCAAATTGATGATCCTAGAAATAACCCTGGATGGCGACGATGATGATGATGATGAAGATGATGATGATGATGACGACGACGATGATGATAATACTCTGCGGCAACGACTTTACTACTGATTACTTACTTGTAGTATTAGTCAAATTTCTGATTGGTCTGTTCTGTGATATATTGGAGATCTGTAGCTTAGTCACGTGATTCAATGTTCTATCGCTAGTCGGCATCGGTTTTGACGCAGCTTAACGTACTTGACAAGATATGTCTGTAGATAGGCGTATATAATTGATGGTCAGTGACCCATGGATGGGTCCGTCACGTGGGTCAAGGGTCAGGGGTTCATTAGGTCATTTGGGGTCTTTGGTTATTTTGAGTGCCATCCAAACAGATGCTATTCTGACTACGCATGTGAAAAAATATTAGGCCTACTTTCGGTTTCGATTTCTACTTGTTAGAAGTTAAATACTTGTCTGACTTTCGGCCACAATCTGTCCACTCTTATAGCGCTGCCAGTTAATCTTTATCATTCGGATTTATTTATTATATTGTTGTTGTTATTATTATTATTATTATTATTATTATTATTATTATTATTATTATTATTATTATTATTATTATTATCTTTATTAATATCTTTATTATAAATATTATCTTTATTATAATTATTTTCTTTATTAATATCTTTATTAATATCTTTATTATAAATATTATCTTTATTATAATTATTTTCTGTATTATAATTATTATCTTTATTATTATCTTTATTATTATCTTTATTATTATCTTTATTATTATCTTTACTAATATTATCTTTATTATTATTATCATTATCTTTATTATCATTATTATTATATTCTTTACTATTGTTATTATTATTATTATTATTATTATTATTATTATTATTATTATTATTATTATTATTATTATTATTATTATCATCATCATCATCATCATCATCATTACTATTCGCAAATGTACTGGAAAATTCAGGCACCGTCTAGGCTTTGCTGATTCGAAAACATTAATTTCTACGTTATCTAGCGGAAGTGCGCTCGCCAAAGGCCGTGAGCTAACCGCCGTTAACGGTTTGACAATGAACATTTGCTTCTGAGGTAGGCCTACATGTACGCACAGTATTACGCAAGCGCGGCGATGAAGATAAGATTATAGATTTGGCAAAACAGCAGGGTTTAGAGTGGTTCAGTAGGATCTGCTCTGTGTGTGAGAACCACTATGTTCCACCCATCCATTCATTGACATTATGGTCTTGCTGTGTAATCTCATTCTTTGTCCTCTTGTAGGTGTCTTCCTGTATTCTGCTTCGGGGCTGTCTGTTAATTATTTCGAACAATTTTTGGGGCAATTTTTGACCCCTTCCCTTGTCAACAACTGTAAAACTTTCAGCGACCCCCCTATAATTATGTCAACAAAATTTGACTCTCTCCCCAAGATCAGTAACGGGTCCCGCTAGAAAGTTTGGAAGGTTAATATTTTTGCGAAGACGAGATCTTTTCCCCTTTGTTTGCTCATCAAGTGTCAAAATTTGGTGGTGATGACCTCTGATCGTAGAATTTGTACCGTATGTTACTAGATGAGGTTCTGATCGTAGAGTATGTACTGTATGTTACTAGAATTCTATCGGAGAAGCAAAAAATTGTTGCTCTGAGGATGTAGTCAACTTTTCGCATGCTGCAGCTGTCAGATAGGTTCTAGACAGCCAAGATATTCAAAATTCTTGGCAGATTTTGTGAAACTGATAGCTGTTCATTGTTTAAGTACCAGTATCCACCTATCCGGTATTACCCGCCGTCCAAAGTATGCAATTTCTTTGCGCCTCTTTGACGATCGGTTCTCCAAGGGACCAAGGGATCGGAAGGGGGGCTAAGGAACGATTAGTGTACCACAAAATTTGGCTGACTGCTAATTTAGATTTTACTGGTCACCCTAGAATCAATAGGCCTAGCTAACTGCCCGCCCACTCAGCTCATCTACTCACCTACCCCCATATGGTCAATTTAGATTAACCCTCTCAGACATCACGTGTTTCTTCGTCAGCCAGGGGGCCGTCCATAAATTACGCCACGCTATTTTTTTGTCAGTTTTAACTCACCCGTCCTTGTCACAACCTGTCACAAATCTTGACTCCCCTTTTAGAGTATAGGATACGCGTCACAGGTTTATGCAAACCAATGTATGTATTTTCTACTTGCATAATAGAGCTCTAGGCTCTCTATACGCGATAATGCTGGCATATAAACAGGTACCATATAAGTCGACAGTGTGACTTGGCTAGTCGATTTTAAATCATTGGGGTCCCTCCCCCGGTTCCAGGATACGCGAGGGACCCAACTGGGGAGCGGTGGGTGGGGGGGGGTGGGGTTAGGTGCCCAAACACGAACACGTGACCTCCATTGTCCTTGGTTTCAACTGACTTTCCTCAGACCGAATGCATACGCGCATGTCTTAATAATAATATCATTCGGGAAAGAGTGCATCAGTGCGGAATTTCAATGATTTCCATTCTCTCTCATTCTCGGTATCTTCGCTCCGGTGCAGGTCCGCTCTCTTTTCGCTCCGGTCTCTCTCTCTCTCTCTCTCTCTCTCCTCTCTCTCTCTCTCTCTCTCTCTCTCTCTCTCTCTCTCTCTCTCTCTCTCTCTCTCTCTCTCTCTCTCTCTCTGAGAATGCGTACAACAGACGAATGGAAACCAAGGCGGAGAACTTTAACGGGCGATTCAAAATTAAAGTGTGGGCGATTCAAAAGTGTGTGTGTGTGTGTGTGTGTGTGTGCAGTGGCGTAGCCAGGATTTCCGGAAAAGGGAGTTGGTTTTTGGTTTTGACCGTGACCAACTTTAGAAATATCTTGACAAACAGCAAAAGGTTATCTCCTCTAATTTTTCCTGACAAGCAGAAAAAAGGGTCCTCACCTCTTAAACCATTGCCTTCTATAGCCAAGCGGGGGGCGGGGTTTGATCCCCAAAGTCGCGTGAAAAGATTAAAAATACATAGAAACTCGTTAAAAATATTTTGTTTTCTGCAGCCAAGGGGAGGTTTTAACCCCCAAACCACCCCTTGGCTACGCCACTGTGTATGTGTGTGCGTGCGGTTCCTTCTTTCTCAACAAGGGCTTGCCACCGGTTATGGGTGAGGGGTTAATTAAAAGGAGGAAGGTTTCCAA
>CM030849.1:2269512-2292012 GCA_018105865.1 Metaphire vulgaris
GTTTCCCCCACGTAGTTTTACTAGACTTTTACCCAAAAATAGGTTTCACAAGCGAAAAAAGTCCGGAAGTCCGGTGGGGAGATGCATCCCCACTCATCCCCCACGTGAAACCGACACCGGTGCTTTATATTTTATGCAATAGGCTGACGTTATATAGCGCGTGGTAATTTCTTGTATTATGATATTTATTTGACGATATATTTGTGTATATATTTTTTATTGTTAAAATCACTATGTACATAATATATCAATTATTTTTCTACCTATAACCTGTTACATGCTTACAGTTGCACTGTGATTCTTTTTTGTAATGGCAGAAGTAACTCGATTTTAAGTAAAATAAAAACTAAGTAAGTATGTGTGCCTAAAAATTATAACAAACTACACAACTGTATAAACAATAGCGTTTCTAGAATATTTGTAGCATTGTAGACTGTCGCCCCCTATCGAATAGACTTGAAATGGTAGCAATTTCTGCGTTAAAAAACTTGAAATCTATTAGCTTGAGTTAATTTTATTTTAGTTAAACAGGGCGTATATTCCTGCCCAGGGCGTAGCGACGGGGGGTATATCGGTATATAATACCCCCAAATCAGTCTACATTAAAGTGTATAATGTGTTGTTTTTAGATTTTTAAAGATTTATACCCCCAAATCACATTATACCATCCCCCAAATCATATTCCTGGCAATGCCTCTGTTCCTGCCATCAGCAGCATTGGGGGGGGTGTATAATAATTTTTTTCAAAGTATACCCACTCATAAATATGTTTAAACTTTAGTGATGACATTTTTGCTTGTCAGAGTTTTAGAACGTTAAAGAAACAAAGAAGCACAAATCATTGGGGGGGGGGGGCAGGTGCGATTTGTGACCTGGAGCAGTAGGGGGGAATATGTCGAGCTTGGGGGGATGTAGTTGTTGGGAAATGTAGCAGTGGGGGGATGTAGTGGCGGGGAATGTAGCAGTAGGGGGGATGCAGTTGGGCAGTGGGGGGGAATATTCCCCCTTCCCTCGCAAATCGCGCCCTGGTGGGGGGGAGTTACATGATACTATATACCCCTTCACTAATTATTGGGTGGGACCATCCCCCGCAGTCCCCTCCCCCCCCACCGTGATCTACGCCCCTGTTGTTAACTATGGTATTTGTTTATCGAGGAGCAGAGTTGGGCTTGTCACATCTCTTGCAGCCTGTATCAATGCAGTCATGTTTGTTTGTAGTGCTTCGGTCTGTGAAATGCGGAAGGTTATCGTTTCGAAAGATAACATAACATTCTTATTTGAACAATAGTTGTGGATTAAATTAAAGACAACTCAATGTAAAATCTCCGAGATTCGTTAAAGTATTCAGCGCTCATTCTGCTCTGTGCAAAGGTTGTAGTTTGCAGTTATAATTGTTATTAAGTAACAGTGTTGCCACTCGGATCTTTGAAGAAAAAAAACAACGATTTGCCTGCAAAAAAACAAGAAAACCCAGGATAAATTTAATTAAATTAGTATGATTTAAAGTTTAAAGTGGCTTAGGAGGCATTATTGCCTGTGTGAAAGCCACTAGGGGCACTAACGGGGCTTGAACCCGCTCCGTCAACCTGACGCTCCAGCACGTAAGTTGACGTAACCCACTCTGCCATCTTCCGCCCCCTCAAAATTAATGTATTTTTGGAAGTTTTGGACACAGCTTTACAATTTTTGTATAATTGTCGATAGTTTTTGCCGAAATTTCGGAATTTTCACGATGATCGAGCCAAAATGCATTCGGTGCACTGCAAGAGAACCCCAGAAAATTCTAGAAATCCAAGAAATCCAATGAGAAAAATCCCAGAATCACCCAGAAAAAAACCTGTGTTGCAGTTCAATAGAAAACCCAAGCAAAAAACTCAGTATCATTAGAAAAAACCACGTCCCAAGTGCGCAGTGGCGGCTCCACCGGGGGGCAGGGGGGCCCGTGCCCTCCTATTGAGTGCCTGCCCTCCCCCAGTGCCCCCACCCCAGTTGGGACCCTATACTTAATGCTACATACATTAAACAACAAATGGTTGGCCCCCATGATTAGAAGTTGCCACCCCAACGGCCCCCACTTGCCAAATCCTAGAGCCGCCACTGCAAGTGCGCCTCCAAGATCTTGGGAAAACCAAGGAACGGGAACGCTGTTAGGTAACGTACACTGAAACCTGTTCTCCCCAATCGCGACAATGAACTCGTTCGTTGACTTGTTGACGCATCCACCCCTGAGCTCAGCGATCGACTCGCCCACGTCCGAAACGCTTTTGACCGGCGATAGAAAATGGACTCGTCCGCAGGCGTTATATTTTAAAAAGAGCATCGGCGCAACCCCCTCCCACCCACCCCCCTCAGCGCAAGACGAATGAACTCGTCCGCGGCTCGGTTTCGATTCTAGGAAACGGCGCCGTAAACTGTCTGCGGCAGACGACAGCGATGCCCCGGGGGTCAGCCATAAATTACGATACTTTCCCCAGCGCACAGTCTGCGAACCGACCCTTCAAAACCAAACGAAACGTCCGTCTGGCAGTCTGGCAAAGCAGGTCAGACGAAATTGGGGGTCGCTTTAGTCATACCATGTTTGTGTCCTTCTGCCCAAGTTCAGTTTTCGCTGTCTGCGAAGTTTCGAACCCGAGTTTTTATGGCGTCGCAACAGTTGGTCCAATCAGCAGAAGAAGAACGAGAACGAGTGTACAGTGTGCATTGCTTGTGCAATGTGCATGCATTTATCACGATTTTTGTTTTACAGTTCTGCGCGTTTGTCTCGACTTCCTACGCGTTTCCCGTAGGGCTGTAATCGTAGGAAATTTTTCTGTCGCGATATCGTGGCTATATTTCTACGATATCGCAGTGGCGGCTCTAGGATTTGGCAAGTGGGGGCGTTGGGGTGGCAACTTCTAATCATGGGTGGGCAACCATTTGTTGGTTAATGTACTGTATGTAGCATTAGGTATAGGGTCCCAACTGGGGGGCCACTGGGGGGCCAGACACTCAATAGGGGGCACGGGCCCCCTGCCCCCCGGTGGAGCCGCCACTGCGATATCGTCGTAGGAAAGATCGTGTGCAGTATTGTATATAGCGCCATCAAAATAGTACATACGTAAAAAAGGCATATTTTCACCCCCCACTTCCCCCTGTTCCACACCGTACATTTTGGTTACCCCCCATGCGTACGTACAAATTAGCAATCCCCCAAAGAACGGTGAACAATAATTTTTAGCCTTAGTCAAAAAGCATTTGTAATAATAATTTATAATAATAACTGTTTATATAGCGCAATATGATCTAAGCGCTTTTATAGCGCCGCACTTTAGAATGTTCATTAGTAAGGCAAGGAATCGAATCGGCTGTCTCTTAATATGAACAAACAGAAATCATAACGTTCACCACCCAGTGGCGGCTCCAGGATTTGGCAGTTGGGGGGGGGCGTTGGGGTGGCAACTTCTAATCATGGGGGCCAAGTATAGGGTCCCAACAGGGGGGCACTGGCTGTCCAGGCACTCAATAGGGGGCACTAGCCACCCCGGATTGGGGGGGATGTCGATGAAAACTCATTAATATTCATGAGCATAGTTTCTGTAGCAACCGAATGAACCCATAACTTTTATAGCGCCATTAAAATATCGCGACAGCGAAAAACATATCGCGATAAGAACGACTCCAAGATAATATCGCGATATCGTTGTCACGATAACAGCCCTAGTTTCCTGACTGTTTCCTGTATCTTATCCATACACTGTAGTTCCGCCTCGATGTTTTCCGCTGTCCTATCTCTGGAATGGCCTTTTATTACGGGCGAATTCGGAGTACCATCGATTTACACCCTTGGAGTACTAAAACTGGCGCTAGAAGAACATAATTATTTTTATCATTCGACATGCCAAGGAGATTGATAACGACAACGTAAAAATAAATAATGCAATCTGCTATTGCTAACAGCGAATACTTAAACGCGACAGAGATATGCGATGAAACCTAGTACATCATTAATTGTAATTAATTAATTAATTAATTAATTAATTAATTAATTAATTAATTAGCAAGCTAATTGGTTGACATGCCAATGCGGAAGTTATAATGGTAGTGGCGGGTCCAGGAATTCAGTTTGAGGGGGCACTTCGTGTTCCATCTTCCATTCATGGGCGTCCGCAGAAATTTTTCCAGGGGGGTGCAAAACAAGGTTTTGTGGAGAAAGAAACAAGTAATTTTACTTTTCTCATAAATTCACAATTTTTCCAAGGGGGTGCAATTGCACCTTCTTGCACCCCCCTCCGGACGCCCATGGCCTCCATTGCCCCTTCCTTTCCATATTATGTATTGACGCATGTAGTATATGGTATTTGAAAATTCTGAACCATGAATATTTTGAATAAAATATTATATAGAGTTAACTTCAATAAATACGTCTGTTTTAGTGATGTTGTCGACGAGGTTATAGTTAGATCTGTCTTGGGGGCGGGGTTAAAAGTTAACTGGCCATTGGTCGATAGCAGCCAATCATTTCGGGGATTCAAATATTTTCGCCCAATTACAGAGGTCGTCTCATATTTAAATGATCAGAAAAAAAACAGAATCGTGTCCAGTCACGTACGGCGTTACAAATGAACCGTCCAGTCACGTACGGCGTTACAAATGAACCGTCCAGTCACGTACGGCGTTACAAATGAACCGTCCAGTCACGTACGGCGTTACAATTGAACCAGCCAATCAGTCAGACGCAGGCCCGTACGAAGTGGGGGTGCAGGAGGTGCAGCTGCACCCCCTGGAAAAAGTAGGGGGTGCAGCACATCCCCTGGAAGACGATGCTAAGGAGAGGGGGCGCAGATCTGCACCTCTTGGAATTTTCGACTCAAAAATATATAGGAAATGACCATTTTTTGGCTTGTCCGCCGAAAAATGTGACAACCAAACAGCTCGCCTCGGAAAATCTGCACCCCCTCTGCTAAAAATTCGTTCCGACGTCCCGGGTGCCCTGGTCAGGCGCTACAGTTTTCCGCTTCGATGAGGGGTCTGAAGGCGGACAACCGCTGGTCGCATCGACAACCGCCCGGTCCGCAGACGTTATAGCAGTCGGTCAGAAGCGCCAGGGCGCCCCTGAGGGGCCAGTAGAGGACAAGGCACGGCAGGAACAGGGCGACGACGACGATGAAGACCCAGCGCGACGGACACTTCGGGTGATCGCAACATCCGCACGGATTGTCGGCGTAGTCGGCCTCCTCCTCCGAATCGGGGCAGCAGTGGTAGAAGGTTCCGCGGACGCAGCACATGCACGTGAGCCAGTCGACGGTGCTCGCCGCACTGCACTCCCAGCCGCCGCACCACCGGCGGGGCAGGTCCCGGGGCGTCGTCGTCCGGCACCCGTCGCAGCGACATCGGCCGCAGCGCGGACACGCCGACGACGGATCGCCGGTACACCGCGGGGCGGCGGCGGCCCCCGCGTTCTGCTTCGACGGCAGCCGCGGATCGGCGGCGACGACGAGGTTCGGCGGATGCGTCGTCCGGAGATCCGGTTCCGGCGTAAGAAGCACGGACTCGCTCGTCTGGACGTGGTAGTGGACTCGATCCGTCAACGTCCGTTGGCTGTCGGCGTCCGCGTGAGACGGGGTGGCGACGTAATCGTTCGCCTGCCGAGGAGCCGCGGTCGAGGTGGATTCGGACGGCGACTGGTGGACCGGACGCGTGACGTCACCGCCTGGACGCGGACAATCCGGAACTTGGACGCGTAGCGCCATCTGGCGGCATAGACACCTTTCAGCGGTTCGGTGGAAAACGTCGCCAGTTAGTTTCCTCTGCAGGCATATCACCGCATGTCAACATCTAGAAATGCATCACACGATTTAGGCCTATATAAGAACAGGAAACAATGTAAATATTATGGGACCTACTTGCCATATTGTGTTACGGCAAACCTCGAGGAAGTGTTTTATACAGGCCTGTTGGGAGGGGAGATTTCCTCCCCCAAAAACCCCTCAAAACTTCCCCCAAAATCCCAGCACTTACACAAATTTTGCATTGGACTGTGTCTTTTCCCCTCCAACCAAGTCGATTTCCCCCGTCCTGAAAGCCTCAATTTTCCCCCTCCCCAAAGGCCTGGAGTCTGGATAAAACACTGCCTCGAGGACCCTTTATGGTCGGCCATCTTTATGAACCCCTAAACCGTTTATAAGTTACACTTTACTGTCTTTAGGGACTTGTTGATACAATACAATACAATATCGCTTTATGAAGTCAACCTTGGCAAAACGCAAGGTCAAAACACAATACATAATAATACATATTACATAATACCGGGTGCGTAGCCAGGAATTTGATTTGGGAAGGGGGTATATTGTGATTTGTGGGGGGGTATAAATCTTTAAAAACTTTGAAAATCTTGAAAACACATTAACACTTTTAAGGTAGTCTGATTTGGGGGAGGGGTATATACACCGATGTACCCCCCTCAATCGCTACGCCTCTGCATAATACATGCCTTACGTGTCGAATAGTTTGTCTATCTGGACAACATCGTAATAAAACAATTTTAAAAAATGAACTTAAGCGAGAATGCCGCTATTGTGACCCGAACGGACCCTGAAGTCACCAGTAATTTCCAGGGACCCATTTTGCAGCTGAATATGTTGATATGTGTAAAAACAAAAACGCAAAAGATATCTAACAAAGGAGTTATACTTGCCTGAACAATTCGCAAGCCGTCGTCTTTACGCTGTGCATAAGAAAGAATAAGCCGTTATACTATGCGGTACTACTTAGTAGGCCTACTTTCGAAAGCGCTATATAAATCCACGAGGGTTTATCAGTGGCGTCAATTCTGTAGTAAAAGTAGTGAGGGTCCACTTGTTGTTTTGCCTAGCCATGCATAGCCCTTTTAGCCATATTACTTATCAGTGGCAGTTCCAGGAATTCTTGATGGTTGAGGGGCGGGGTGTGAAAAAATTATAGGAAGTTGATTGGGGGGGGGGGGGTGGATGCAAAGAGAAGAAGAAGAAAAGAGAGAAAAAGGTCATTGTTTAGTGTCTTGTCCACTAAATGTTAATAAACCTTGCGAGAAGAGCCGACTAGCAAAAAAAGAAGGTAATTCGCAGTATTTTTAACTACTGTTTGTTTAAACTCACCGGAAAATAGGTTGACGGGCATAAAAGGCCATCCGGAACCCCGGTGGGTTCCGGATCAACATGCTGGAACCGCCACTGTTACTTATTAATGTTCCAAAACACCACTTGCTGATAACATCTACGTGTATTATTTATCCAGCGCAACAATAATTTATGAAATAATCGTACAACGGTATACAATATAGATTCATTGAGATTTTTGTGAGGGTCCAGTTGCCTTATGGACCCTCACAACCACAGTTTTCTCAGGGTCCGGACCCCACTGCAGGACCCTCACAGGATTGACGCATAAGGAGTTTACTTACCTACTCGGTCACAGTGTAATCTAACGGCTGGCGCATTCCATTAACCAAGACAGACACCCATGCAGTATCAGCATTTCTAGCGGCGGCACGGACTGCCGCTGTAGTGTATTTTATAGGGTCAGCGGGGGGAGTCGTCAGAGATAGCGTATGATTTTGTACTAAATTGTAATAACTTCAGCTAAAAGACATAAAATGGCAGTCGTCTAGGGCTGAGGGCTGGGGCTGAGGGCCCCGGCGGCCCAGAGCAGCGAGCGTTCGTCTCCGGCTCCCGGCCGGGTAATGACACAGACTCCGTATCTGTCTAATTATTATCGAGCATCTCGGCTCGGCCGAGAGAAACTCATGAGAGAGAACATTTGCCAGGCGAAAAAATATCTGATTGAATTCGTGACGAGAGGACAGACAGACAGACAGACAGACAGACAGACAGACAGACAGACAGACAGACAGACAGACAGACAGACAGACAGACAGACAGACAGACAGACAGACAGACAGACAGACAGACAGACAGACAGACAGACAGACAGACAGACAGACAGACAGACAGACAGACAGACAGACAGACAGACAGACAGACAGACAGACAGACAGACAGACAGACAGACAGACAGACAGACAGACAGACAGAGGCATAGATAGATCAAGAGGGAGGCAGACAGAGACAGAACCGAGATAGAGAGAAGTAGAGAGAGAGTGAGGGAAAGTGAGAAAACAGACAGACATAGATCTAGATCTCTGTCTGTCTGTTTGTTTCTCTCTTTCCCTCACTCTCAGACACAGAGCAAGAGATAGAAAGTGAGATAGGGGCGGTAAGGAGAGATACACACACACACACACACAGAGACAGAGGCCTAAATAGCGAGACAGGGACAGACAGAGAGAAAAGGGGAAGGGCAGAGAAAGAGGGATAACGGGGAGAGTGTGAGATAAAGAGTGAGGGAGAGAGTCGTCTGGTCACGTGTTTTCTTGCCGGTTCAAGATCCTGATACTTGATAAACGCGGTTGTCAGTTGCAGTAGCCCATTATCTTGTCTAGTATATATATATATATATATATATATATATATATATATATATATATATCACGATCAACACTTAGGAAACTCCCTAGAATTCATTCAATGAGTGGTAGCAAGATCACTTTACAGCAACGACGCAGTTGTTGATTCCAGTTAGGGGCTGTCCATTAATTACATCAATTTTTTTTTTTTGGGGGGCGATTTTTGACCCTCCTCACCCAGGGCCGGATTAAGGTCCGAGTAGGCCGGGGGAGGGGGGCTGAGAAAAAAGGCCGTCGCCAATATACTGAAAATCTCTGACAAGCAAAAAAACGTTATAACCCTTCCAAATCGTTATGACAAGCAAAAACGGTTATCTCGAAAATCGGTGGGCCTATTTTCATGATGGGCCGGGGGGCTACAGCCCCGTCAGCCCCCGCCTTAATATGGCCCTGGAAGAGCCGCGTTTTATTATAGGCCTATAACAGGTTTTATAGATATCGAATACAAGTTTTATCATTAATTCGCTGTGTGTGAGAAGGCAATTGAACGCCTGTTGAATAGAGGGCGTATATAGGCCCTAGATATGTAAAAATCTAATCGATTTGAAGAAATTCTCGGATAAAATCCACATTTTCCTCTTGTTCCTTCTTCATTGCTTTAACCTTTGCAAGAATAATCAATGATATCATTCTCAATTTTGATCTACAGGGTTCGTAATAGAGCACTCCCATCCATTTCATACTACACACTAACGCCAATGACTGTAATAGAACGAGGCACATCAACTAAATTAAAGCCCTGCCGAATATCTTGTGGAATGGTTAAGAGGGCAATCAATGGAAGAGCCCAGACTCGGTTTAAGGTCCGAGTGGGCCGGGGGGGGGGGAGGGGGGCTGACAAAAAGCCGTCGTCTATACTGAAAATCTCTGACATGCAAAAAAGGTTATCTCGAAAATCGGTGGGCCTATTTTCATGATGGGCCGGGGGGCTACAGCCCCGTCAGCCCCGCCTTAATATGGCCCTGTCCTCACCGCTTGTCAACAACTGCCAACTTTCATCATCATTATCATCATCATCATCATCATCATCATCATCATCATCATCATCATCATCATCATCATCATCATCATCATCATCATCATCATCATCATTATCATCATCATCATCATCATCATCATCATCATCATCATCATCATCATCATATTATTATTATTATTATTATTATTATTATTATTATTATTATTATTATTATTATTATTAAAGGTTTTACAATGGATGAATCAGTTGAATCATAAAGAAATGGTTTTACGAATGCATTAGGAATGTAGACAGAACTTACGACATTCGTCACAAAGGAACAACTCTTCGACACGTAATCTGGATACATGTACAGTATAAAATTCGCGCAAACACCCACCTCTCGATCTAGAAGACTCTAGATTTAATTCCTAACCGGTGTAAAAAAATTACACAAAATTACAGGTAAATCACCGTAATCTCAAAATCTGTAAAAATTTTCACTGGATTTCGTACACGACACGTTAAATCCGTTAATCTGTTATCAGCAAAGCCGGTGAATGGCGTATACTCATAGACAGACATTATCCATTGGCAAACAACTTGAAACAAGCCATAAGGCTTGCCATAATTATCATCTCAGTTGAACGCAGTCTGTTACGAGGTCTCGCATCAGCAGCAGCAGCAGCAGCAGCAGCAGCAGCAGCAGCAGCAGCAGCAGCAGCAGCAGTAGTAGCGACCGTCGTTGCTACTAGCCACCTGCAAGCGCCCCTATTCTCGCCAATTAGGTCAGCTGGCCTGACCTATTAATAGTTCGTGTTTTGTTTGTAAACATTGAAATACCATAGAAAGAAGGGGCGAGTCCATTAACGTCTGAGGGATGACAGGTAAGTCGGTCGGTCGGTTAGTCAATGAGTCGCGACCAGTCAGTAAGGAAGAAAAGAAAAGTGAATAAGCAAGTATGTGAGTGAGTGAGTAAGTATGTAAGTAAGGAATTAAGTGAGTAGATAGGCAAGGAAGTAGGCAAGTAGGCGAGTATGTAGGCAAGTTAATAATAAAGTAAGTAAGTAAGTCATTCGGTCGGTTAATCAGTCAGTCACGCTTTTTGTTAATTATTGGCAAATATGTAGATAAAAAGACACTGACTAATCTGTCAAATAAGTATGTAAGTAGATTACCTGCGTTTTTGGCATTTCGTGCACAGAGAGATCGTCCGAGAAATTACGTATAAATTAGAACCGAATTCGTTTCCACGTCGAAGATATAATTATAAAGAAATTTCCGTCAAAATAAAAGGTGTTTGAATTTCTCTAATTAATGTGGGCAACGTTGTAGACCAAATTACTTATATATATATATATATATATATATATATATATATATATATATATATATATATATCACAGGAAGCTCAGTGAGTCATCATTAAGACCCCATACAATGCAGGGGCGGATATTGAGGGGGGGTAAGGCGTGCCTCAAAGCCATTACAAAATACGTGCGAATGTCTGGGCAAAACCGTTTAGAAAATATTTGGGGGGTGGGGGTGGTAGAGATAGGGTAATTATGCGCTTTTATAACCCCATTTTTAATGCATTAAGCATCAATGTAAAAGACCACAACAGGTCAATCCAGATTCCAGAAATCAAATTATCTACGTCTACTGATAAAAATGATTTTAAATTCAACAAAGTTCAATATTTATACTCATTTTAGACTGTAATGTTACATCGCGCAGCTTGAAACTGATGTAACGTAACGCTGTAATGTAATCTATATAACATATTCAAGCGCTAATTAAATGTTAAGCGTCAAGTTAACGTCAATGTGAATCGTGATACGTAGCATGAACCCATCTTACATTTCTCCAATATGACCAACATCCAACATTTTTGCGCATATAATTTACGAATCGGCGCTCCATAGAGCACAATTGCATATCAAGTACCTAATGAATATTAATTAGAGCAAAATGCATATTAATTATAGGGGCGTAGCGACGGTGGAGGCATATCGGTATATATACCCCCCAAAATCAGTCTACCTTAAAGTTTTTTTTATGTGGTTTATATGTGGTTATATGTGGTTGTATGTAGTTTATATGGTTTATAGTTAAGGTTTATACCCCTTCAAACATTTATACCCTCCCAAATCAAATTCCTGGCTACGCCCTGATCAATTATCTGATTAATATTAACTACAGCGAAATTGCGCATTGATTATATTTATCTGACGAGTATTAATTAGATCAATATTGCATATTAAGTATTTAGTGCATATTAACGACAGCAAATTGCATGTTAATTGTCTTTCTAATGTTAATTACGTTAATTTATAATTATCTGACGAATATTAATTAGAGCAAACTCGCATATTAAGCATCTAATGAATATTAAGTAGAGCAAATTGCATATTAATTATCTGATTAATATTAATTAGCGGAAGAGATTATTATTGCTGATTCATGCACGCAAATACTGTATCTCAGTGTTGGAGTTGTGAAATTTTAGCGGGGAGGGGGGTTTGAGACTTTCATTAGACTTAAATTCAATGAATAACAGAAACTGTATGCACCCGATATGCAATTTTTGGTAGGGTTGCAAAGTTAGCTGGGGGTGGTCAGCCCTCCCCCAACCCCCACGGCAACTCCAACACTGCTGTATCTGTTGCGAAGCTGTGAAACTTTCCTTCTACTTCCGTAGACGGAATATCGGGGAAAATAGCGGCGAGTCAAGCAAGACAAGAGAAAACCGGAAATGAACGACGACAACCGGAAGTGAGTCATTACTCGACCGACTTCCTGCCGCTACACGTTCCGTTGTTGGAAATCTCATCCGAAGTTCTCGACCAGTTTCTTCGCTTGATTCTCGAAGTCGCCGACAATCGGAAGAATCGCTTGAAGGATGGGCCGTCCGGCTCGCTGGATGCTCTGAAACCGGTCGCGTAGCCAGGACACCGCCTCGCCCAGATGGGCCACGGCGCACTTTTCCACCGAGTAGAGTAAGTGCGAGCCAGAATTCACGCTGTGTACGAATAAAAGCAAAAACAAAAAAGAACAGACGGGGAGGTGTCGACCTCAAATTGGGGGAGGGGGGTGTTGCGGGGAGGGGGGGTTAAGAGGGTGTAAAAATATCCGTGTCTTGCAGTAATTGAAAAAAATCTGTTGTATTCAATTTCAGATGATTGAAAGAAAATGGCCATACAATAAAGAAACTCGTTGCGTAAACACATGCACATTAGTGTTTATTATGACGATTGGCTAAAAAATTTATATATTGTGCTGTTTATTTGGTAGGATTAGGAATAGTATTATAGGGGTGTCCAGTGTTTACCAACAAGGTCCGGTTGCTCCGCCCACTGGTGGGCAGAAACCATAGAAACCATTGTTGTCTATTAATAGACGCCAATGGCCGAAGCAGATTTCTTGCTGGTGGGCATAGATCAGTGACCATAGAGATTGTTCTGGATACTCCTATAGTATTAACGTCGTTTTACTTTCAATGCCTGAAACTCACTCAGCGCAAGTTTATGCTTCTTTTGACAACGACCCTTTGAATTGAAACACTCGATTCCCCCACTTTCATTCAGCGGCGTCGAAAGTTGTGGGGGTCCACCTGTTGTTGCGCTTCCGGTATGTTCAGCTAAATTACTAATATAGTTTTTTTATAGCTAAGTAAGAAATAAGCGATAGCTGGTGCTATTGCATGTGCATCATGTATTCCTTTAGCATAATTCCTATTACTTACTAATGCTCCAAAATACCAGTTGCTGATTATATCTGTTATCTATTCAACGCAACAATTTATAATAATAATAATAATAATAATAATAATAATAATAATAATAATAATCGTACAATGGTACAATATAGATGTATTCAGATTTTGTCAGGGTCCAACGCCCTATGGACCCTCACAGCCATATTTTTCGTGAGGGTCCGGACCCAATGACCCTCACGGGATTGACGCCACTGCCTCTGTGTGATTCATAGCGAATATTTACAAAACTAGTGTCATTTTCCCGTCAAATACGACGGGGGCGCTAGGCAGTTTTCCGTACCCGATTTCAGCCGGATGCTCTATAAGATACGTTACAATTTTTGTAAATGTTCTAGCATTTTGTCCAAAACGCGACGTAAGTAAGTGGTGTACCTGACTGTGAAGACGTCGACTAGAACCTCCTTGTTGTCCATGATCAGGCTGCCGCGACAGAGACCGTTGGTTTCTTCGCACACAGCGTGCTTCTCTTTCATGTCCGTCTCAATCTCGGAGCACAAGATGGCGTTCGCTCGGTAGTATTCCAGCATCTTTTCCATCGAACAGGTGCGAGTTCCGTTGAGCCACCGTTGTCCCTAGACAGGTAGACACAGGTGGATGGATGGATGGAAAGAAAGAATTATTATACACTTTTATTATTAGGTTTCATAGCACCAGTTCTCATGCCGAAGGGCACCAATCGATGGTAAAATCCGTTCGAAAAAGACCAGGTAATTCCAGCATTCCAGAGCAGTCAGTGAGAAACAGGGAGATAGAGAGATAAATAGACAGAGAGATAAATAGACAGAGAGATAAATAGACAGAGAGATAAATAGACAGAGAGATAAATAGACAGAGAGATAAATAGACAGAAAGAAAGAGAGAGAGACTGAGAGAAAGACATACAGGAGAGAGAGAGAGAGAGAGAGAGAGAGAGAGAGAGAGAGAGAGAGAAAGAAAGAGAGATAAAGAAAGAGAGAGAGACTGAGAGAAAGACATACAGGTAGACATAGAGAGAGAGAGAGAGAGAGAGAGAGAGAGAGAGAGAGAGAGAGAGAGAGAGAGAGAGAGAGAGAGAGAGAGAGAGAGAGAGAGAGAGAGAGAGAGAGAGAGAGAGTAGCACACCTCTTTTGCATTTGACACTCAAACGGCCATATTGCAACCCATCACTTTCTTGGGGCCCAGGATCATTGACCTTTGCCCCTCTTTCCCACCCTAACTTTAACCATATAATCATGGCCCAACCGAAGATTGTACTATGGTTTGTTTTTGGCTCTATCACTATTCACAGATTTGCCAGATCACCTCTTCCGTGAGTCGGTTACGGTGAGTGTCAAAGCGGGAGCAGTATCTCCATCCGTAGTCGATGGCGTAGTTACTGGACGAAGCGTTGCATGGATGTCTTTGGTTAAAGCACTGGTAGAAAGAACAGTCACCACCCAAGGCCTTCGACACGCAGTCGGCATCAATGGCTGTAATAATAGTAAAATTATTATTATTACCGGAGGCGGATTTTAATAAAATCGCCTTGTCTAAAACACAATCGCCCCCTGGCGATGATTTTATTTTAAAATGAATCCACCGGGCAGAGACGACTCTGTTTGGGGGAGGATTTATTTTCCAACACCGGAAATGCTTAAGCAGTGCTTTTTTCTATAGGAAAAAAGGTCTGGGAACTCATTTCCAGGGCGTCGAGAGAAACTATTATGGGCCCTAAACATTTTGATATATATATATATATATATATATATATATCGTACTGTTGTAAGGTATGCCATATATATATATATATATATATATATATATATATATATATATATATATATGCATACTTACGTTGCGCCGCCTGCTGTTTCCGGGGCCGCAAAAAGGAAAACCAGGCTGATGATGTATGAAGGGTCATACAGAATAGGACCAGGGCCAGCTGGCCCCTTTTCCAACACCTTCGCGATCCTCTTCGATCCATCTCAAACCCCTAGAATCTTAGCGGATTTCAAGCTAGCACAGCTTCCTTTCTTTACATATACAGGACTTGGCAGACTTCGCTCGAACGGTTTCCATCCAGTAGGGACGCTTCGCTCTGACGCCCGGTGAAGCTTTTAAATAGGGAGCCGAGGAGAGGAACTGCGCAGATTCTTCACCCCGGCCAGGGTCCTACGCGGGCACGGGAGGGACTTTGACTTTTTAGGGTGTCGCATGTGACCACGATAAGACCAGTTCCTGAGAGATTATTATGAGTATTGCGATTGCTTGGCATGTGCTAAATAAAAGAAAAATAGTCTTGCACAGCCACGATCATACTCACTCACATTCATGTACATAGATTCGTGGTTTTTATGACGCGATAAGGTATAAACTGCTTGTTTTCCTGTTTAATAATAATAATAATTATAACGTGATTTTCAAGTGTTTTTGATGCTTGTGTGAAAACAACTATAATATTACTCTTAGCAGTTAATAATCCTGTTATTTCTCCTAAATAACATTTTGATCCGTTTATTGTTTCAACTTATTATTATTATTATTATTATTATTATTATTATTATTATTATTATTATTATTATTATTATTATTATTAACGAGGATTGAAGAGAAGATAAAATTCATCGTAACCAAGCAACTGTTTTTGTTTCCTTATAAGGCGCTATATGATTCCTATATGTTCCATTTGTCCACAACCCTTGCACTAAAATTTCCTTCTTAGTCCCTCCCTCCCTCTGCTTGAACAATTTGCATTTGTGGCCTCTTGTGCTGCTATAGTGTGCCAATGTAAAGAATCGATCATATGGCACATCTACTTTCCCAGTCATTATTTTGTATGCTTCTATCAAATCCCCCTTCTCTCTCTCTCTCTCTCTCTCTCTCTCTCTCTCTCTCTCTCTCTCTCTCTTTCTCTCTCTCTCTCTCTCTCTCTCTCTCTCTCTCTCCTCCTTTCTAATGCTGTGAATCAATAACATGAAGTCTTTTCAATGGCTTAAAATATGGAATTCATTGACCATGCATCTTTAACTTTAAAACGTGACTTCTGACATTTCTTGCTTTTAAAAGAATGACTATTTGGTGATACAAGAGACTGTTGCACTCAGTGTTTTATCCAGACTCCAGGCCTTTGGGGGGGAATTGAAGCTTTCAGGGGGGAATCGACTTGGTTGGAGGGGAAAAGACACAATTCAATGCAAAATTTGTGTAAGTGCTGGGATTTTTTTTTAGGGGAGATTTTGATGTTTTTTGGGTGGGTGGGTGGGTGGGTGGGGGGAATCTCCCCTCCTAACAGGCCTGTATAAAACACTGGGTTGCACTGTCAAAGTAAGCGTCTTAGTCATTTTGCTATAATTTTATAACCAACCTTTGATCAGATGATTTTTAAGAGACTGTTGATTGATGATTTGGTTGATGGATGGTTTGGATGATTGGTTGATGATTTTTAAGAGACTGTTGATGATTGATGATTTGTTTGATGGATGGTTTGGATGATTGGTTGATGATTTTTAAGAGACTGTTGCGCTTTCAAAGTAAGCGTCCTTTAAAATCATTTAGCTATAATTTGATAACCAACCTTTGGATTAGATGACTTTTCGCTTTTGCATTGACTTGGCTGGAGGGAGGGGGTGGTGAAATTTCTTAGCTCAGAGACACAGTTCAACGCTGAAATGTTTGCTGGGAGGGGAGAATTTTGAGGGTTGTTTGGTAGGATCTCCACCCTACCAGGCGAGGATACATGGGCGTCCGCAGACATTTTTATAGGGGGTGCAAAACATGGTCTGGTGACGAAAGAAATGAAAACAATTTTCAAGTGGGGGGATTGCAAAACAAGGTTTCGTGACGGAAGAAACAAGTAATTTTACTTTTTTGAAAACTCCACAATTTTTCCAGGGGGTGCAATTGCACCCTCTTGAACACTCTCAGGACGCCCATGCGTGGATAAAACACTGGCCCCTTAAGCCAGTGTAATTAATGCCTGTTGAAGATTGAAATTGGCGAAAAAAAGAAATTTGAAAGAGAGACAAGAATCCCCTGAAAACAACATCGATTCGCCTTCACCGCTCCCTCCCCACCCCCAAAAATCGCTGTCCTAGAAAGAAACCCTGGGGCTGCGCTTGGGGTGATGAATACTTTATATTGCATCGCATCTGAATTTTTAGCACTTATATCCGATGATGAGCCATCGCATGTAAAGGCAATCTGTTAATCGTAGAACGCTATGCAATTCTATCGCGATAAATCATTTTGAACTCATCTGCCTTTGTTTTGCATCATCTCAGTCACCTTCAAAACAAAGCTTCTGAGTGATGGATTGTGGGGGGGGGAAGGGAAAGGGAAGGCACAGAATAAAAACAAACAATGTCGGCCATTGCCATGTTATCTATATCACGTATTCCGCTCGCTCTCACATGTAGGCCAAATAAATGTATTAATTACATATTTTTAATCAGTCCATTATTCGGGTTGGTTGTGTTAATGTATGATAATTTTTCCGAATTCGGAGATATTTTTATAGGCCTACATAACATTCGAGACAGTTAAACGTTGTTGACGAATTTTCATCTTCGTTATCTTATCTTGACGGCGCCAATCGCTAGCGCAGATTTTGACGTGGGTTGGGTCCACCCGTGGGTTGGGTTGGGTTGGGTCAGACATTTCCATAAACGTTTATGGTCGGTTGGGTTGGGTAAGAAAATAAGTCGTGTAATCAATTGTCTGCAGTCAGTAATAAAAACGCCACCTACCGTTGTTCTAACTACATGGGTATATACATGTTACAGTCAAAACGCGTAATTAGTCATTACACGAAATGACTAAAAGTTTCAGTCATTGTGTGTAATGACCAATAGGGTCAATCATTTCATGCAATGACTAACTTTTCCAATGATTTCTTTCACACTTTGACTGACCGCTATTTATTCGCTAATATAATCCTACAAGACTGCGATTTCTACGTCTCAGGCTGTGTTAGTTAATGCATGAAATGAAGACCCTATTGGACCATTACACACAATGACATAACATGTAACAATATATATAAGATATATATATATATATATATATATATATATAATGGGCATGACACCCCTGGATGTGTTGTTGACTATCAGACATCGTTCCAGGCTTTCTTCTTTGACGAAGAATCTCTCCCGGATCTATGGATCCCTGGTTGGTTTGCGCCTTGATCCGGATTTTCTCCATACCCGCGGTGGAGGCCCTGGTCCACTCTGTCTCCAGAATTCGACGGCTTATCCGGTCTCCCTGACAATACAACACCATTACGCATTACGCATTATTACGCATTACGCATTACGCATTTTTACGTATTGATCCATGACAGGCAGTAATCATTCTAAAATGTTTGTCATTTTCACGCAGCAAAACAAAAATAAACGATGAAGTATAAGGACAAATATATATATATATATATATATATATATATATATATATATATATATAGTATATATATATATATATATCTATAGTATATATAAGGACGTTATATGTATATATAATATATATAATATTATATATATATTATAATATTATATGTATATATAATTATTATATATATAAGTATAAGGACGTTAGTATGGAAGCTTTTATTCTTCGATGATCATCCAGGTGTCGACTTACCTGTCCAGGTGGAAGAAGCGGGCTGATTCTGTCTGTTATCTGAAACAGGTTGTCTTTGAACAACCGGCTGCTGCTGCTGCTGCTGTTGCTGCATGAGTTGTCCTGAATGCTGGCCTTGGTTTTGACCTGGCCACTGGCCTTGGTTTTGCCCAGGATGCTGGCTTTGGTTTTGCCCTGGGTGTTGGCCTTGGTTTTGTCCTGCCCATTGGCCTTGGTTTTGTCCTGGGTGTTGGCCTTGGTTCTGTCCTGGCTGCCCTGGCCGCCCTGGCCATTGGCCTTGGTTTTGTCCTGGATGTTGGCCTTGGTTTTGTCCTGGATGTTGTTGTCCTGGGTGTAATGTCGGATATAGCGGTTGTTGTCCCGGCTGTGTCGTCATCGGCATTCCTGTTGCCACTGGCAACCCCGTTGCCATGGGCAACTGCGGTTGTTGCATGACCGGCGGCTGGGTGCCTAGCAACGGCACCGTTCCCAAGACGACCTGGTTCTCAAGCAGGACGTCATTACACGTCATCTTGGCAATGATCTGAAGAATTCCGACACAATAATTACGAAAATCATTTGAATGTTATTGACCAAGAGTTCGATATGAAATTCAATTGATCTTCATTACCTTTGAGGTGGTAAGACTGTTACGTCTGACGCGGTAAAAGCATTACCGTGAGGTGATGAAATCGTTACCTTCAGACGGTAAAATCGCTATTACCTCGAAGCAGGGATATTTTTACACTCCCCTAAAACCTCACCCTCAAAAAAACACCCCCAATTTTAGACCGACACCCCTCAATCTCCGCTATGGGATGACCTTTTTTGCTTGTCAGACGTTTTTTGGCAGTGGACCCCCAGAATTTACCGACCCCCCAAATTGATAATCCTAAAAATAACCCTGCCTCGAAGTGGTAAAATGGTTAGGTTTCAGGTGGCACACTCGTTATTATATATGTACTGAAGTGGTAATATCGTTATCACTTTAACCCCTTAACTGGGCAACTATTTGTAACTCAATGTCAATTGGACGAGCGTTATCCGGGGCACCCAGTTAAGAGGTTAAAGTAAAGTTTTTCCCATGCCCGCATTTCGAGCGTTGAGGCCGGTGCTGATCTCCGGTCTCTTAGGCATACAGCTACGCGGGTGGCCTGCGCCATTAACCTGGAGTAGGCTGCCAGTCAAACGCCTAGACACGCGCTTTACTTCGCAGCGAACTCTGCTACTCAATTTTTTTATGTTACAACCGACCTCTAGCGAGTAAATGCTGTGCGGACCTTAGCACCTTGAGATGGTAAAGTCGTTACCTTGAGGTGGTAGAATATGTCGATGATGGCGCACCCGTCGAGGCGGGACGGTGGCGTGGGGGGTATGACGATGGGCAGGTGGTCGATGGTGTCCTGGTCGTTGGCGGCGACGCCGGGACGGAAGGCGCTCCCGATCTCGTTCCAGGTCCACGTGTGGCTCTTTCCACGCGCATGGAACTGGAGATTCTGCGATGGAAAAAGGAAACAATCGGAAGATGTCATTCCACTGAATGGGGGAGGGCGCGTGAGGGATCGGATCTACAGGGAGTGTTTATCAAGACACCATGCCTTTGGGGAAATTTGTGGGGGGGGGCGAAGGGAAGTAAGTGACTTTGAAGAGATGCAATACAATGTGCAATGCATTTGTGTCAGTGCTGAAATTTGGGGGGGGGGTTGTTGTAGTGGCGGGGATCTCTCCAACGGGCCTGGGCAAAACACTGTCTGCAGGGGTGCGGAGAGCAGGCGTTTGGTTCTTCGACACACCCCAAATTTTGTCTGGTTAATTATTCGTTGTTGTTATTACTTAAAACTTTAACAAGTTTATCACGCATTGTAGAGCATATAGCCTCTCTCTCGCTCTCTCTCTCCTCTGTCTGTCTGTCTGTCTCTCTCTCTCTCTCTCTCTCTCTATATATATATATATATAATGATTTGGGGAATATATATATATATATATATATATATATATATATATATATATATATATTCGCCATGAGAATGACAGATCCAAAAAAGCAGAAGTAAAAATGGAAATATAAAGATCTTGAAATTGATCCAGCATGCCCATTGCCATTTGATGCCTTTGCTGGATCATAAGAGTCGAGGCTGAGGCGGGGAATTGGAGAAGAGGGGGAATGGAATACCAAGTTTCTCTCTCCAAATAAAGACACGGAAAGACTGACAGATAGATAAACAGACAAAGAGACAGAGAGTCTGTCTGTCTGTCTGTCTCTGTCTGTCTGTCTGTCTGTAGGCAGACAAACAGAAAGACAAACAGACAAATAAATTGATACACACACATACAGACAGACTGTGACAGACAAATACAGACAGACTGTGACAGACAGACAGACAGACAGACAGACAGACAGACAGACAGACAGACAGACAGACAGACAGACAGACAGACAGACAGACAGATAGACAAACAGACAGACAGACAGACAAATAGATTGACACACACACATGCAGACAGACTGTGACAGACAGACAGACAGACAGGCCGACAAACAGACAGACAGATAGACAAACAGACAGACAGACAAATAGACAGACAGACAGACAAAGAAACAGATAAAAAGGTAGACAGACAGGCAGACAGACAGACAGACAAATAGACAGACAGGGAGAAAGACAGACAGACAGCCAGGCAGGCAAAGATAGAGACAGTGGCACATACAGTACCTGCAGCAGTATGGCCTTTATGCTGGAAATCTTCCTGTTGGTTTTGTTCTTGATGGTTCCACTGAGTACGATGGTCTCTCCTGGCACGAAACAGAGTCTGTTGACCACGAGGTCCACCTCGACCACTCCGCTGGCTCCGCAGCACGAGGTCGTCTCGTGCTTCTGGACCATCGTCGGATGCTGCGTTTGCCGGAGAGAGCATAAGATAGTCACCATCACATCATCATCGTCATCGTCATCGTCATCATCATCATCATCATCATCATCATCATCATCATCATCATCATCATCATCATCATCATCATCATCATCATCATCATCATCATCTTCTTCTTCTTCTTCTTCTTCTTCTTCATCTTCATCATCATCATCACAACCACCACCACCATCATCATCGTCATCATCATCATCACCACCATCATCATCAACAGCAGAAGAGCCAGCCTAATCATATAGCGCATTGCAGCTCTAATGTTTGACGATTATCGTTTGTCCACAAGAAACCTTTATTTAATCTGGTCTCTTAACTATACATTGGAGAGACTCGTTTTAACAGCTAGTCCAGCTTGTTGTAAAGTTGAGTTGTAAAGAAAAAGACGCAAAATGCGAGAACAGATTAAATTTTGATTATCTGTAATAATAATAATGAAAAGAAAAGCAAGCGCCTGGATATTCATTGGAACTTCTATAGCGCCATTCTAATAATGCACCTGGTCTGGGTTTGGACGACAGTGGACATATACAAACTAAACATAGACTGATAACGTAAGTATCTGCAACCTAATAACTCATGGCATCATGGGTGCAAACTTCTAATAGGCCACTAGCCTTGTGAGACTCCCCACTTTTTGGGAGGTTTTGCTAGTGAATAGGAAAGGGTTATTTCTAGGATTATCAATTTGGGGTGTTGATATATTCTGAGGGCCCCGTCCTCTCTTAGGGTAAGCATAAAATTTCATAATTAGGGCGTGTTGCTCTCAGATTGGGGGGGGGGGTG
>CM030849.1:2297012-2312012 GCA_018105865.1 Metaphire vulgaris
ATTACTACCACTGCAACTACTACTGCTACTATCCATCCATCCAGTGAAGGGGGTTTTCAGCACAGGAAAATCATATAGGCCGATTATTATCTTATTATTATCCATCCATCTCTTTGTCTATCTGCAGATTCCATTTACCTGCAGATTCCATTTATCTGCAGATTCCATTTAAGTAATTTGTACTTTAAGCTATAGTACTATAAAAATTATTAGATATGTATATTTATTTAGTTATTATTGTTATAATTACTGCTGGTAATTAATTAGGACAACATGAGCTTTTACAGTGGTTTACATACAGGCTACGGCCTCCTAGACTACTCATGTTATGTTATCATGCCATATCTAATCTACCTGATCTAATCTTAAGCTTCTATACTGGCATTATACAATTTGCATACAATGCCACAACAGCATGTTTTACTTTAAGTACTTTGTACTTTAAGCTATAGTGCTATATAAATTATATGCAGAAGACTAGTAATGGTACTGCTTAACAACATTTACTTATTCACATTTCATCGGATCATTTTGCAACTCTGAGGTAACCGTTTTTACCAGTGATCGGAATTTTGGTCACTTTTGATATAAAAATTGTGCAAAATACAGTAGAACCTCGTTATATCGAAGTTCAAGGGACCATGATAAATACTTCGATATATCCGAGGTTTGATATATCCGATTCCTGTATCATTAACACTGTTTTGGTGGGACCGGTGCTCAATCTTCGATATAAACGTGATTTCGATATAAGCGAGTTTGATATAACAGGGTTCTACTGTAGTTGGAAGTTGTGCTTCACTTGGCATTTAGCTCAGTGTTTATTCTAGGCCTTCTCCTTGGGGGGGGGGAATTTCCCCACCAAGTTTGAAATTTCCCCCATTTTTTGACATTTTGGCAAGTAGCCTCTGCAATGTCTGTTCCCCCTCCCAAAATTTTAAACTCTCCCAATGTCTAGGTGGCTAGAATAGCCACTGCATTTAGTTTATTTTTCATATATCTCTGTTATTGTATTACTTTAAAATTGTTTCTGTGTTTTTGTATAAATTTATGATTTTGGTCTGGATGGATATTTTGCAGCGAAACAACGCATTGTAGCTTTTGTGGAGTTAGCACAGACACATTTTGGCGGATATCATTGAAACTGTGTTTTTTGTCAATATTGTAGGACTCATTGTGAAAGATGTTGATTCAAAATCTTTCTTCATTCAGTCAAAGAAATTCTACATCGACGTCAAAGAAAACCGTAGAGGAAAATTCCTGAAAATGTCAGAGGTTGTCACAGCAGTTTTATTTTAAAAAATTACATTTTGTATTGTAGGCGCTTAGCAATAAACTGCAATTTTTATTATATTATATTATTTTTATTTATGTATAATTTCTATTTATGTATTTTTATTTTTTATTAATATTTGTTTGTATTCTTGTATATTTCGAAAAAAAATTTTTGATTTTCAGATTTGCATGTTTTGGTTTTGTTAATTTTTCTTAAAGCGTAACACGAAGGAAACTTGGCGTAAGTTTACGATGTGGCGTTCATGCCTCAATACAGAGTGGCGCAAAAAAACTGGACTATATTAAATGCAAGCCTAAATGTGACTAGTCCGGTTTTTTTGCACCACCTTGTAATTTACAAAGTGGCGCCATAGAAGTTTAAGATTAGATTAGATTAGATTGGCATATACCTTGAATAATTATGATACCAGTTGGTAATCGTCATTTATTTTTACTTTGCTGGCGTTAAATATTCATGTTATTTTTGCTTGATGCAAATCGACAGGTAGCTCCCAATGGTCATAAGATGAAGATAGTGATGGACATGGCGACGGGAAATGAATTTCGAGAGCGGCTGTCTGAATTCTGCGATATTCTGGCCCAGCTGGGTGCGTTTTTCTCTCTCAAAATATTGGAAAGAGAGGACGCGTTTTATCTTTACAGAAGCAAAGCATGAGTGAAAATTTGCGCGTAATGTTTGTTCGGTCATGACTCGTCTTGTTGAGATTCATGACGAGTACTCGTGAGTACTGAGTGATTGCCAATGGGCAGGAGTTGAATCTGTGAAACTTGAAAATGATAGATTAGATATGCAAATACTATAACTACGGCCAGTGGCGGCTCTAGGATTTGACAATTGGGGTGCCGTTGGGGTGGCAACTTCTAATCATGGGGGCCAACCATTTGTTGTTTAATGTATGTAGCATTAAGTATAGGGTCCCAACTGGGGGGCCACTCGGGGGGGCAGGCAGTCAGTAGGGGGCACGGGCCTCCCTGGCCCCCCAGTGGAGCCGCCACTGACTACGGCATGGTGCAATGTCAGTGGCATTCTGAAAGCTTGGTTGTACCATGGTTTTAGTCAAGCCCAGGGGTCGTCAAACTATTTTGATGGAAGGCCAGACAATTGAATATAACAGTCACAGACCACATAACCAGTCTGTTCAGTACTTACAAGCCAGAACGGAGTTGCGGGAGAAAGAAAATAAACACGTTTAGCATTTCACGCATCGTCCGATACAAAAATCAGAGAGAACCAACATATTTATTTACCAAGAGGTTATCAAAAAGGTGACTTTGGCATAAAAATAGTGACATCGCACCTAGTTTTATCAAGCAAATTTATGCTGCGGGCCAGATAATCGCGGGCCAGACGTGGCCCGCGGTATGTAGTTTGGTGACCCTGGTCTAGGCACTTCATATTTGATAGTATTGAGGGTTATTTGATGTTTTTAACACCCTGTTAACCTGTTCTCTGGGCACTTCATGAGGGGGGCAGAATGGGGCATGGTACACCAAGTGATTTTCCTCCCATTACTTTCCTTCCCCTCTGACCAAATTTCCAGATCTGCCTCTATGTCCAATTAAATGTTTTAACCCCTTAACCGTATATTTAACTAACTCAATGTAAAATGGACGGATATATCCGGGATCCCCAGTTAAGGGGTTAAAGAAGGTAGTTGGGTGTGACGTTGCCTTTATGGCGTGCTGTGGAAATTCTGTTTAAAGGGACCAAGGAGTTCGTTCCGTCGCCCGAAAACGACGGCAAGATCAAGAGTGAGACGATATTCAGAGAAAATCGGCGGTATTACCTCGATCTGAAGGAAAATGCCCGTGGCAGGTTTTTGAAGGTGACCTTTTGACCCTGTGATGTTTTTGCCATAGAACATTTCCTTTCTTCTTCCTGTGATGATCAATTTAATTCGTTTCCATTGTTTTGGGATGGAATATTTTGGACTTCTCTCTCTATCTCTTCTCATCTTTCCTTCCCCTTCTCTCACTCTCCCTATCTCTCTCCATCTATGCGCTCTTTCTCTCTTCCCATCTCCCTTTGCTTTCCCTGTGCTTTTTCTCTCTCTCCTCTCCATTGTCTCTTTCTCTCTGCCTCTCTCTCCTCTCTTCCATCTCTCTCTCTCTCTCTCTCTCTCTCTCTCTCTCTCTCTCTCTCTCTCTCTCTCTCTCTCTCTCTCTCTCCCCCTCCATGTCAGTCCAGTTTCTTTATATAACCATATAAATGTACATTTGCTCATGCATGGATGTATTTGGAATGACTTATTGAAGGTAACATAATGATCTATGCTGCCGCTAGGTGTCCATGACTCTTCCGTCGCACGAGAGGTGTCAGATCGTCATACCTGCCCAAGGTATGGCCGACGTCAGGGACGCGCTAGTCGACATCCTCAACCAGCACGGCTGCGAGGATACGTGTAAGTGGTATTGACAGCATGTTTATTTACCAAAAGGTTTTAGAAAAGATGGTTTTTGCTAAAGGTATTGACATCCAGGGTGCGATTTGTAGGGGGGAAGGGGATTCCCCCCACTGCCCAACTGCATCCTCCCTACTGCTACATCCCCCCACAACTACATCCCCCACTGCTAAATTTCCCCGACAACTATATCCCCCCAAGCTCAACATATCCCCCCTTCCACTGCTCCAGGTCACAAGTCGCACCCTGCTGACATCACACATAGTTTTATCCAGCAAGTTTAAGTGGCGGGCCAGATACGCTGGCCTTGTGGGCCGGACGTGGGCCACAGTATGTAACCCGGTGATGCCTGGTCTAGGTGCTTCGTATTTGATAGCTGTGAGGGTTGTTTAGTGATTTTAGGGCCCCTTTTAACTTGTCCTTTGGGATAGCTTGTCAGTCCCTGCTTATGCACTACAATAGGAAGCTTATGCACTTCATTAGTAAGCTTGATGTAGAATTAATGTCCCATTTTTCTATTAGATAAAGAAATTGACTTACTGACAGTCTCAGAGGGCTTGGCAGAATTTTGGAAAGTATTTTAAAAATTATTGTGAAATCATTTGTGGATTGCTTATATGTCAGTTAATTGAAAATATAGAAGTATGGCAGTTTGACTCAAACCGTTCACAGTTTCTCGAATACTTGGTTGAAATTAGCATTTAGTGACAAGCTGCATTGATGAGTGATTATGACTCTAGTGCACTGTATAGTAGAAAGTGCGTTTGTGTTAGAACGTATTGGTTGGGTTATGCAAAGAAAATTGCTATCAGTTATGACACAAACACAAGGAGGTTAAACCAAATTAATATCGTAATGGTAATGGTTCTGGACAACTTCTGTAGCGCCATAGTCACTTACTATTCTGTATTGACCTGGCTTTTTATGGTTTGGATTTGGATTACCATCGATTGACACCTTAGGGTATTTGCAAATGATGCTATAGAAGTGCGCAATTATTATTATTATTACTATTATTACTACGTACAATCAAACGTGTATATTGATAATTTTTAGCTGAGTATGAATGACATTAAAAATGTTTGACTGTACTTAATTGCAATTAATACATGGCACTGTCTAATCTAGACTCCTGGACTCCGGGGGGAAACTGACAAGGCCGGCAGGGGGGAAGTCAGCTAGGGGCTGCTGTTAGTTGATGTAGTATGCCAAAATTCCCGGGGGGGATTTGAAATTTACGGGGGGAAGGGCAATTCCCCGCCTCCCCCCCCGGAAACGGCATAGATTAAACCCTGATACATGGATATGGCATTTTTGTGTTTTACTGTAGCGCCAAATCTTCATAAGTCCCAGGCAAACGCCTTGCACACCGAGAACAAGACGTTCTTTTTCGATGTCGGAACCAATCCTCGTGGAAATTTTCTTCGGATATCGGAGGCAAGTGGATGGCTAATCGAATCCCGGTTTATCCTGGACTGTTTATTGGGCCTGAGTAGGAATGACATTAAAAGTGTTTGACTGTACTGGCAATCAATACATGGATATGGCTTTGCACTGAAATTTTATTGTATTCGGTTTATTTAGTAGAGGCAATATTAAGATTGCTTCCTTGGAGCCCGTAGTTGAGTATGTTTCATTCAGTTGAATGTTTGTCTATTCAGTCAGTCCATTCAGCATAATGTTAGCCCATTCAAATCATCCATTCAGTCCAATGTTAGTCGTCCATCCACTCAGCCTATTAGTTGAATGTATTGAATGTTGGCCCATTCAATCAATCCATTCAGTTGTATGTTGGTCCATTCAATCGGTCCATATAATTTAGACGGTCCAGTCAGCTGAATGACTGGTAAACCATTCAACTATGCATATCACAGTAGCGTGCAGTGGGGTGGAGGGGGGGCGGTGGTCCTGGGCGCCAACCCCAGATGGGGGCACCAAAATTTGAATCGGCGATCTTTTTCAATACTTGCCAAACATTTTTTATTGACATGGCCCTGGGCGCCCACCGCTGGCACATCCTCTGAATAAGAGTGGTTGCAAGAATTTGAAGCTGCAACTCGAATTTATGGTGCTATAGAAGTTGTCTTGAAATAAAAAAGTAAAAAAATAAATATGCACTGCTGATGTCAAAATCGTTGTCGTAATTAAAGTTTTCGCTGCGACCGTATTGGCAGGTGTGCGGCGCGTTTCGCTCGATGATCACGATACCCGAGGACGCGTGGAACCAGTTTACTTCGATGATGGACCAGGCAACGTCGGAACCAGAGTCGTCGCCGCCGGCCCCGGAATTGGAGTCGTGGTAGAAACGGGCGGTAGATCGGACCATTTCCAGTTTGTACTGACCGAAGAGACGCGTAAATTTACGTGCTTTGACGCGAGAACCTCGAAAATTAAATCGGGCGTTTGACGCAGAACTCACTTTTGCCGAACGTTGTCGTCGCAGTTTTTTATTACGGGAACTGCGTTTTACGTGCGGCAAGTCTGGACTCGAAGTGAAACTGGATTAGCGATGGATGCTACGGACATGACGCTTTTTCGAACATTGTTCCTTATCACATTGAAGGCATGTCATAATATCTAAGTTAAGTTGTGTTCTGTGCTGTGTACTGTATTAAAACCATTAAAACCAAATGTATTTATGAATTTATTTTGCTTTTATTTTTTTTAGTTAATAAATTCAACGCATAAATTCATTTTCTGCATTTCAGCTTAGGGTACATCCATAGAGTATGTATGCACTGAGGGGGTACACTCCATTCTTTATTCTAATTCTTGACTCTTTTCCTTTATATCGTTACTTGTTTGTTTGTTGACATTACCCCACGGTCGGGTCAGTGTCAGAGAAATTACTCAAGGGGGAGGTTGCAGTGGCGGCTCCAGGATTTTGCAAGTGGGGTGGCAACTTCTAATCATGGGGGGGCAACCATTTGTTAGGTATGTAGTATTAAGTATAGGGGGCCACTGGAAGGCCAGGCACTCAATAGGGGGCACGGGCCCCCCTGTGGAGCCGCCACTGGGAGGTTGACCTGGGATGGACTATATCAGGGTTTCCCAAACATTTTCCAGCGGTTTTGTAACGATTATGGCATGTACTATAAACAATACATTAGGCCATCTGGCGAACGTTAGTTGAAAAGAATTCCGAGTTTTGAATAAAAGGCAAAACAAAGTTCTAATTCAATTCAAATGAGAATATGGAAAATATATTAGACAGATTATTATTATACTTTTGTAAAATAAGACAGAATGAGAGAAATAGATATTGAAATTTCTTTAAAATGATCTTGTTTAAAATTTTGACTATTACATACATTTGTTACGCGTCTTAAAAATTCTATGAGTACGACAAAATCGCTTAACCACCAGGGTTTAACGTACTTGTATGGAGACTCTATTGTTAGTGGAGTTTCAGAGCAAAATGGTCGGAATACGCTTTCCTTGCTTTATTGCCAAATAAGGTTAATTTTGAAAAGTACTATAGGCCAGGGTTGTCCAAACTTTTTGGAACTGTGCGACTAACTTTGACGGTTTTGTAACATGCTGCAACCATTCTAACTCAGTGGCAACTGAAATTGGATGACATTTTAATTTTAATATAAGCCGTTTATGGAGGATTGCAGGCATATAAATTTCTTAAGACCAAAGCCTACCTGCAACTTTCAAGGCTTGTGACATTGTGGTATTGGTTAGAAAATCAGACACTTTTGAATCCAATTTCGCGCTGCCCCGCGACCCACTAGACTGAGCCCTGCGACCCACTTTTGGGTCGCGACCTAGTGGCGGCTCTACAGGGGGCCCGTGCCCCCTATTGAGTGCCTGGCCCCCTGTTGGGACCCTATACTTAATACTACATACCTAACAACAAATGGTTGCCCCCATGATTAGAAGTTGCCATCCCAACGGTCCCCCCACTTGCCAAATCCTGGAGCCGCCACTGTCGGGACCCACAGTTTGGGAAACACTGGACTAAAATGATCAAGGTGAATGTCCACTCAATACCACTGTTGCTTTTATAATACCTTCAAATTCAGTAAGTTTGAATACATTCACATTGCACACATTATGCTTGTGTGAATATAATGTACTGTAACAATTAGTAATACTTTACTTAGGTGCCATGCAGTGGCGGCTCCACCGGGGAGGCCAGGGGGGCCCGTGCCCCTTTTATTGACTGCCTGCCCCCCAGTGGCCCCCCCAGTTGGGACCCTATACTTAATGCTACATACATTAAACAACAAATGGTTGGCCCCCATGATTAGAAGTTGCCCCCCAACGGCCCCCCCACTTGCCAAATCCTAGAGCCGCCACTGGTGCCATGTATTGCTTTGCATTTTGTGCGGTCTTTCCCTGTTATTCAGAAGTATAGCAGTGCAGTGATGGTCATGTTCAATGTCAACTGCTTGCATTGCTGTTATTGGTTATAGTGCACAGATTTTGACGTTTGCCAATAGCAGACATTATGAGAAGCCATAATTATTGTTGTTGCTGTTGTTGAAAACCAACTCTAGTGCGGTGTAATTAAAGTTTCGTTGTTTTCAATTATGTTCTTAAAAAGCAAGTGCTGTTTTTCAATATGTTTTTAAGATTATTGTATTTGGAAGCCAACTTTGGCCTAAGTTTTAAAAATATCAATTAGGTTTAACTATAATGCGTATGAAATATATGTTCGCTGTTTAATATTTTGACTAGAGTTTTGTTGGTTTAGACCATGAATGGTCTAAGTGGTCTAAATATTGGTAAACATAAGGATAGAGTTTGGACAGCAAAAATGATTTGGACTTTGTTCATATCTTTAGGCCTATTATATATTTGTGTACTTATGTATATAAAATGTATATGGCAAAGACAAGAAGACTAACAAGGAGAATACAGGAAGAAACCTACAAGAGGACAAGAGGGCAAAGAATGAGATTATACAGCAAGACCATAAAGTGAATGATTGGATGGGTGGGTGGAACATAGTGGTTCTCACACATGGGGCAGATCCTACTCAACCACTCTAAGCCCTGTTATTATTTATTATTATTATTATTATTATTATTATTATTATTATTATTATTATTATTATTATTATTATTATTATTATTATTATTATTATTATTATTATTGTATTTATTTGCGTAAACCAAGCAGTAGACAAGCTAGATTCGAGGGTTCTTTATTCATGGAGATATCTGATAAAGAATGAAAATTGAACATTTCTACAAATATTCCTCAAATGTTTGCAAACGTATCTTTGGAATCAGAGCAAACAGTTTGAAGACTTCACATCCACAGAACAATAAATACTCTAATCTAGTAGAATTCTACGCACTAAAGCATGGTAACAATGATTTTAGAAAAATCAACAATGTTAACAGTAAAATTTAATATAAGTATTTCAGATGTTACACTGTAGCTACACTGTAATTTAACAGCAGTTCATGTTAGGGACTGTCCATTAATTACGTCAACAAAATAGGGTGAGGGGGTTCGAAAAAAGTTTGACAGGGGAGGTGGGGGTCAAGAGAAGTTGACATCAACAATTTAATTTTTTACAAATAATCAAAAAAAGGAAATGTCGTGGAATACTTTGCAATGAAAAACACCTGACAAACAAAAAACGTCACCACCACAATTTGACACTTGATGAGCAAAAATGGAAAAAGGTCTCAACACTGCAAAAATATAATAACCTAAAATTTTTAGGGGGACCCGTCACTGATCTTAGGGAGGGTCAAAAGTTTTTGACATAATCATAGGGGGTCACTGAAAGTTACAGTTGTTGACAAGGAAGAGGGTAAAAAAATTGTCCAAAAATTGTTGACGTAATAAATGGACAGCCCCTTAGTATTTGATATTCGTTAATTAAATAAATAATCTAATTTGATTATGCAAGTTCTGACATTTGAATTGCCAATTTGAATAATAATAATAATAATAATAATAATAATAATAATAATAATAATAATAATAATAGTAATAATAATAATAATAATAATAATAATAATAATAATAATACATATAAACGGTGTTCAGAACGTCATCTTCATTGAACTTCTATGGCGCCATTTAGTCATGATCTTAGTCCAGTGGTTCTCAACCCGTGGTCCGCGGACCAAAAGTGGTCCGCGAGAGGGTGTCTAGTGGTCCGCGGTAAATTCTGAAAAAATGTCAATAAAAATTAGACATATATATTTTTCATGACAGTGGCGTAGCCAAGGGGGGTTTAGGGGCTAACCTCCCCCTTTAGGTGCCCGGACTCAACATTTTTAGAGCAGGCAGCACAATTAAGTAATGTGACGACCATTTTTCTTGTCGGTGCGCTAGCGAGAAACGAATATCACACGCGATGACAATTTTCTTTTGTACTGTTTTGCTTGTCATGATTTTTCTCAATTTTCAGGTGGTCCGCGAAAAATTCTTGATATTCAAAAGTGGTCCGCGAGGCAAAGGGTCGGGTCTGAGAACCAACGTCTTATGAGTCGATGGTCGCTCCTTGATTCGAATCGTAGGCTAATATTCTACGTTGTCAGATCCAATACATTATAACATATAGAGTATAGAATACTTTATGCCCGTATCTATTTTAACCCCTTAACTGGGCGCCCCGAGTAACGCTCGTCCATTTTACATTGAGTTACAAATAGTTGCCCAGTTAAGGGGTTAACTGTACACGATGACGTGTGAAGTATTTTGGAATGCTCAACGCTGCCCATGATCTTAGTAGCATTGTTACAATACACTGTAAATACAATCGACATATATCGAGAATTAATTATTATTTACGATACATGCCAACAACACAGGATTTACAGACAGTATGGCCTATATAAAAGTCTTGCCGATTCAAATTGAATCTCTTGTCAACAGAGGCGGATTCAGAGGGTTTCAGTTTGTGGACATGGTGGCGTTCAACTCCCGCCTACCCTTTTCCTCCCCCTTCCATTGCCCATATTCAGTGTTTATTCTAGCCACTTTAACATTGGGGGATTTTAAAATGTTTGGGGGGACAAGGTCTGAGTCTCTACATTTTGGGGGAGGGAAATTTCCATCCCCCAGCCAACATATAAAAAATTTTGGAAGGGAATTTTAAAACTTGGGGGGGGGGCAAATTCCCCCCAGAGAATGCCTAGAATAAACACTGCCCATATTGATTGATGCATATAGTTAAAAGACAATAAAATACGGCACCAGTATGTTTATCCGTGCCTTTTTTATACCCTTTCAGCTTTTCGCCACGATGAGATGTTAGCATAATAAAATTGGGGTGGGGTACATTGGCATGCGCCCCTTCCCTGGATCAGGATTTAATCTTGGCCGTTTCCAGGTGAAAAATTGCCCTTACCCCTTCCCGGAAATTTCAAATTTCCCTCGGAAATTTTGGAATACTGTATCAACCTACAACACTTCCCCAGGCTCCCCTAGCTGACTAGCTCCCCCCGGCCTTGTCAGTTAACCCCCCCCCCCAGAGTCCAGGAGTCTAGATTAGCCCACTGCTCTAGATCCGCCAATGATTGTGAAATTCTTAGTCACGTGACACCATGTACAGTGTACAGAAGCAATTAACTGGATTTTAAACTATTTGTTTTTTCAGGATCAATTTTTTACACTTCAGTGTTTGAGTTGTGAAATTTGAGCAGCAGGGGGAGGGGGAGGTGTTAAGATTTTCATTCGACAATAATTCAATGATTTACAGAAACTGCATGTACCCGATATGCGATTTTTGGGAGGGTTGTAAAGCTAGCTGGGTGGGGGAGCGGGGGGTTCAACCCCCCAACCACCCCTCCAACCCCAAACCCCCCGGGCATCTCTAACACTGATTTTAGTAGTCTGCAATCTGCTGTATTGGCTATTATTCAGCCTTGCTCGTACTCTGTAACAGCGTACGGCTAACTCGAAACACGACCTGTATAGAGGCAACGTTTTTGATTAATTAATTAAACTGAAGCGATCACGGAAATACATTCTGTCTCGCATGCGACTGTCACATTCATCGTGCAATATACATTGTAACGAAACGCCGAGCCTGTTTGTTTTTTTGGGTGGGGGGGAGAGACCCAACTTGAATAAATATTTGGCTTTGGCCCAATTCGCAGGTTATTTTGATTCGACAACTGACAGTGGCGTAACCAGGATTCCGGATTATGGGGAGGGGGGGGCACGACAGTAAGCCCCGACATCTGCAAAAACAAGCTCATAACGGAGTTCTTGGCGTTCTGGAGTATTGAAGAAGTAGTGAGTACAGTATCTGAATGAGGCATCTTTGACACATTGTATACTGCCAAGTTTAGTCCTTATTTGTAGACAAGAAGACAAAGAAGGAGAATACAGGAAGAAACCTAGAAGAGGACAAGAGGGCAAAGAATGAGATTACACAGAGCAAGACCATAAAGTGAATGAATGGATGGATGGGTGGAACATAGTGGTACTCACACACAGGGCAGATCCTACTGAACCACTCTAAAAGCACCGGCAATTATCAAAATATTTTCATTTCTGGAACATTTATCGCCAACATGTCGATATATTGCAATCGCCCTATACCACTACCCGAAAAATTTATCGCCAGCATAGGGGGTTTCTCCCCGGTCACCCAACAGCCCCCCCGGTGGCTAAGCGGTTTAGCGGTCTTTTTGAGTCAGCCTTGCGAGATGTTTTGCCAGTTATTATTCGCGCGATGCAGCCTGGTTCAGTTGTGTGCGACCTGGCTGATGTGATTGAAGAACTCCCTTCTGTCCGCTGTCCGCTGTCCGCAGAGTCCACACTGGAAACGGATCGGACGACGGACTGTGGTACTCCATGTGCATCGCGTACAGTACGCGGTCCGGAAAGATGATCCCGCAGTGCTGGCACTCGTACCAGTCGAGCCGCGGACTGCTGTCCGTCCCACGGAGTCAAGAGATGATGTCCGGTGGTGGTGGTGGAAGTGGTTTTCGGTTCTTCCAGGATTCGGAGGCTTTGCGGTAAGGTCCAGGGGCCCCCACTCCTCTTCGGAAGAACATCCGGAGTAACCTTACAAACGAAAAAGTAACAAATACTGCATTTCAATTTATGATTGAGGGCTTAGGCGTCTAGACCAGTGGTTCTCAAACTAACTGGGGTCAGCGGTCTCAAAGGTTTTAGAGGGACCGTATTATTATTATTATTATTATTATTATTATTATTATTATTATTATTATTATTATTATTATTATTATTATTATTATTGTAACCATTATTATTATTATTATTATCACCATTATTATTATTATTATTATTAGTAGTAGTAGTAGTAGTAGTAGTAGTAGTAGTAGTAGTAGTAGTATCATCATCATCACCATTATTATCACCATTATTATTATTATCACCATTATTATTATTACTATTATTATTATTATTATTATTATTATTATTATTACTATTATTATTATTATTATTATTATTATTATTATTCATTCATTATTATTATTATTATTATTATTATTATTATTATTATTATTATTATTAACCTTGTTCCTGGTTGTTAGCGTATGTGTTCGGTGTTCGGTAGTTATTGTCTGCCTCCGGTGGAATCGATCTGTCTGGTGGTAGGAAGCAGTACCGTCGGTTGCTGGTGTCGTAGACCGAGGAATGATGATGAAGAAGATGATGATGCTGATGATGCTGTGCTGAGGTGAGTGATGTGGATGAGACTGGTCTTATCGGAGAAATCGACGGGCTATGCGGCGGTTGAACCCCTCTGTAGCCCCCGGCGCCGTCCATCACAGTGGCGGCAAGGCGAGTATGAGCCGCCGCCGCCGCCGCCGCCGCCGCCATCATCATCGACGACGTCGTTCTTGCCGGGATCTCCACAGGCGAGTAACAACGCTGTAGCTCTTGCAAGCTGGACGGGTCCGAGACGGAAAGCAGGGCCGGTTGCGGACTCGATCCGGCGTGCACGGGGGCACGCCGCTGCGCCGACCGAATCACCACCGTATCCTCCGCTGTCCGGCTCCCGTTTGACGCCTCTGCCGTAGCTGCCAATCTGAGTTACCTGGCGCCACATCTGCTCGGGAAGAAAAGCGGCGGGGGGCGTGCGTCCAACACCGGACACCAGATTCTGGAACACCAGATCGCCTCCTCCTCCTCCTCCTCCTCCTCCTCCTCGATGTCTGGTTCTCCCACCCCGGCGGTGACCTTGATCCTCCAGGACGACCTGGCCGTCGGCAACGTGCTTCTTCTTGTGGAGGTGGATGTTCAGCGCGTGCCGGTACTTGGCCGCGTAGTTGCAGACGCCGCAGCGGTACGGGTAGTCGTTCGAGTGGGACTTCCGGTGGCTGTTCAGCATCGACTTGTTGTTGCAGCGGTAGTTGCACTCGCTGCACTTGAACGGCTTGTGGCCCAGGTGGTTGTTCATGTGGTACTGCATGTGGTGCTTGAAGGCGCAGACGAACGGACAGTGCGGACAGGACAGGAGCTTCGAGGCCGGTACGTGCACTCGAGTGTGCCTCCAAATCTCCTCCTTTTAACGAGAGAAACATTTGCGATTTTATTAAAGTGGCTGAATTTACAGGCACACCCCGAACACCGTACAAACGTATTTAAAATTTTAAAGAATTCACAGGCACGCTCCAAACATCGTACAAACACACTGCTGTTCTATTTATGAGGGCTTAGGCGTCTATAAACTGTTTACATATCACCGACATGAGACCGAATTACATGGATATTGAACAACGATATGGATGTTGGATATTATCCCGCATTCGTTTTAATCCATACGATATACCTCCATTATTTCAAGGCTCTGTCCGCTTCATATAATTATGATCATAATCGTTTTTAACATTATGCCTGCATTTACACACACACACACAAACACACAAACACACACAGGCCTATATATATATATATATATATATATATATATATATATATATATATATATATATATATATATATATAATAAATGCAATAATAAATTATAACTTTAAATGTCATCTAGGCCTGCTATATATACTGTATATATATATATATATGGACTAGTGCTAGGTCTTATATTGTATATATATATATGTATGTGTACATGTTTGTATATATATATATATATATATATATATATATATATATATATATATATAATGCAATAATAAATTATAACTTTAAAATGATCTAGGCCTGCTATATATACTGTATATATATATGTATATATATATATATGGACTAGTGCTAGGTCTTATATTGTATATATATATGTATGTGTACATGTTTGTATATATATATATATAATGCAATTAATAAATTATAACTTTAAATGTCATCTAGGCCTGCTATATATACTGTATATATATATACAAACATG
>CM030849.1:2317012-2392012 GCA_018105865.1 Metaphire vulgaris
TAGTAGTAGTAGTAGTAGTAGTAGTAGTAGTAGTAGTAGTAGTAGTAGTAGTAGTAGTAGTAGTAGTAGTAGTAGCAGCAGCAGCAGCAGTAGTAGTAGCAGTGAACTTCTATAGCGCCATTGTTAGAAACTTACGCGGATAGCCGCAGATGTGGCAGTCCCTGATAAGTTCATTCGTCGGATGATCCTGTCCTGGATTTCCTTCCGCCGCGTCCGTTATTCCGACGCTCCTGGACGATGAATACGGACTGTCCGGCCGTTCCACAAAGTCCGACTCTATGTCCCGGAACGTTCCGGAACCGGCCGATCCGTCCGGAAGTTCCCTGTCTTCGTTGCTTTCATTCATCATCATCATCATCTTTTCCATCTGGTAGCGATAGAGAAGGCGTTGCCTCGGCGACAGCCCCTCCTTCCTCGAACCCGGGTGCCCTCTGGCGGCCGGAAAGAACGACGAGATGTCCGTCTCCATCGGCGACGCTGCCTCCAGGTTCTTCTCCGGGTCGTCGACGGGCGGACTGGGCGGCGTCGAAGACACCGCCGGGCGGGCGAAGAAACCGGTGACGCTCCGCTTGACGTTTACCGTGATTCTGGGCACCTCTATACCAGGCGCGGCGTCTTCGTCCGACGTGCTCGTCCAGTCGAATATCTCGTCGCTGGAGGCGCCACTGCGTGCCATTTTCGCGGCAGAATGGGCGTCGCCAGGCTTTGCACGATACTGCAGCCTCGATTCGATGTCGTTCGACAGCAGGACCTCCTCGGCCTCGATCTGTTCGGCCAGTCGGCTCCGAACGAGCAGCCTCGCCGTCTTCGATTCATCCGTCGGCCTCGATCTGAGTTTCGAGTCGTCCGTCGCCGGCGGCGTCACGATGACGTCGACCTTCATGACCGCGGTGTGACGTCAGAGTTCGATCTCGAATCTGTAAACATTTAGAAGAAAAGACCAAGTAAGTAAGTAAGTAAGTTGTCTCTCGTTAATTTATGTAGCGAAGATGGCTTGTCGTCCACGAAAATGAACGAATAAACGAAAATAATGAACAAACGAATGGACAAATGCATGAATGAGTGAATGAACGATTGAATGAATAAAAGAAAAAGTGAATGGATGAATGAATGAGTGAATGAATGAATGAATGAAAGAAAGAATGAATGAACGAACGAACGAATGAATAAGTAATATATACCGTAGCATTCCTTTATTCTTAAAGCGTCCAACTTAACATTCAAGAGGCTGTAGGCCCCTATAGCTGTTTATGTCTTGCTCTAAACTAGTAAAAACCCAGCTCCTCAGCTCCTCCACACGCACACACACACACAGACTCACTTCTTGACAAAATAATTGCATAAAGCGTCATCGAGTGCAGTCTACTGCCCAGGTAAACACCGATATGGAATATTCCGACTGCAGTGGCAACAGCGGCACACGTGACCCTATACACCGTCATCATATCATCCATAAAAACTCTCGCATGTATGTGTGTGTGTGTATGTATGTATATGTGTGCGTGTGTATGTATGTATCACCCGATGCATCTTTTTATGTTCACCTTTCATCTCGAAGCGTATTTTCGGAACGGTCTTTTTTAAATAGGCCTCGGCGAGTGACACGGGTGACAGCCTGACAGGGCACACCACCCACCCTTCCCACTCACCCACCCATCACTTCACCCCCACCCCCACCCCCACCCCTACCCCCCCCCCCCACCCTGGGGTCAATATTTTCTATTTACCCATGAAATTGCGGCGCATGAGAGAGACAGAGACAGAGACAGAGAGAGACAGAGAGAGAGACAGACAGAGAGAGGGGGTCTGTCAAAGCAAATCTGTTTTGAAAACAGGACCTAATATATGTCGAAATCATCGACACTGTCCGCATCGCTGGACGGACTGCCGAGTCTTAAAGAATGCTGCGCCTGACAGTCAAGTCTCAATATTGTCACTGCTGTCACGCTCATCAAGTCACTCAACTACGTTACATTCTAAAAAACCGCCCCTTTTCCGACGGTACGAACAGGTACGGCGTACGAGGAAACCCTTAAAACTCGCATATATTTTGCTCGCATCCTCAACGGTATCTTCCATTTTGATCTTGATACATTTTATTTTGACACATGGCTCAGAGATGTCCATGGGTTGGGTTAACCCATGGGTTGGATTAAGTTGGGTCAGACTTGTCCATATCGATGGTGGATTGGGTTGGTTGGGTTGGGTCAGAAAATAAGTCATGGTTTCAGAAACTGTAACGTATTACAGTGGGTTGGGTTGGATTGGGTCAAGTAAACCTATTATTGGCATGGGTTGGGTTGGGTTGAAGATTTGATGGGTTGGGTTGAATTGGGTTATAAAAATGGACCCATGCATGACGTCTCTGACATGGCTTCGGCACTAACCCTAACTCTCTTTTCTCTCTCTTTCTCTCTTCTCTCTCTCTCTCTCTCCAACCAGCTGTCACGCAATTGTCATGAGACAATTAACCGCGTCACACCGTACCACCAGGCGGGGCGTGTCACGCGATGGCAAAATGACGGCACGAAAGAATGACAGCATTTTAAAAACGCTAAACCTCGAGCACCGTAGCAAAAACAAGTTTACGCGCCGACTCGCAAAAACAGAAAAACAGCACCATCGCCCGAAAAAAACATCCATTTTTTCAGGTCGCCATCATTATTTCAGTTTTTAAGAAATCCCACAATAATAGAAAACATGTTTCTCTGCACAGACGGCGTCTAAATAAATTTCGTTGGACACGAGATGTTGTCAATAGCAGTGTTGGTCTAGGGGGGGGGAAGGGTGGTTGTCACCAGAAAGTAATTGACACGAAGGTGATGCCCATGACAAGATGGTAATCGATACGCGTATGTTACGTTTCGACTGGATGTTAATCATTCTTCTCTCTGTATCTGTTTGTCTCCGTCTCTCTCTCTCTCTCTCTCTCTCTCTCTCTCTCTCTCTCTCTCTCTCTCTCTCTCTCTCTGCCTCTCTGTCTCTCTCTCTCTCTCACTCTCCTCTCTCTCTCTCTCTCTCTCTCTCTCTCTCTCTCTCTCTCTCTCTCTCTCTCTCTCTCTCTCTCTCTGTCTCTGTCTCTCTTCTCTCTCTCTCTCTCTCTCTCTCTCTCTCTCTCTCTCTCTCTCTCTCTCTCTCTCTCTGTTGTCAACAATTCAGAGTGAAAATATTTTTCTAGATCGAATGAGCGTGGAACAAAATCTAGGCATTTTCTTCATATACAGTAGACTCTGAAGATGACGATAATGAAACGACGACGATGATGATATCATAGAGATGGTGACGGTGATGATGAAGATGGCGATGATGATGATGAACTTCTTCTTCTTCTTCTTTCTCTTCTTCTTCTCCTCCTCCTTCTCCTCCTCCTTCTCCTTCTTATTGTCACCCTTATTTTCGAAGGGCCTTGTCGAAATAACGTCTTATTTTTTTCTGCAGCAAAACATAGCGCGAGAAACTGCCAGGCGCTATCCTCCTCCTCCTCTTCCCCTCCTCCTCATCATCACCACTATCATCATCATCACCATCAGCAGCAGCTCAAAAATCCCCCCAGGAACCGCGTTGAGCGATTCTTTTCCAATTTTCCCGGTCCTCTGCCCCATGAATCCCCCCAAGATTTCATCCCGTCCACGCGTCAAACCATCGTCTTCTGGGCCTTTTCTCCATTCCAGTTAAAAGTCCAAAAACCCTTCCCTTCAAAGAATTTCAGACAGAGACAATATTTACTATTAACCTTTCGAAATCTAACACAACGTAGGCATCGTATACGTTTAATGGGTTGATATTAATATTAATAGTGTGGCGATATTCACGTGTATATATATACACACAAACAAACACACACACATAATATTATATATATATATATATATATATATATATATATACAAACACACACATGTATATATATACACATATATATATATATATATATATATATATATATATATATATATATATGGTAGCGTCATTTCACACTTGCTTGGGTGTGAGATAATTTTGGGAATTTTTGGCCAAATTTTGGGCAATTTAGGCAAATTTGTATTTTTTGACATTTTTGGCAAATTTTTGGCAATTTTGGCGATTTTTCCACATTTCACATTTATTTATTTATTTAATACATTATACATTATTTCTTCATTTTCTTGGGGGAAGGGTCACGGCCCACCTGCCCCCAAAATGACGCCCCTGTATATATACCTCTCTCTCTCTCTCTCTCTCTCTCCCTATATATATATATATATATATATATATACCTGATAGTATATATATATATATCCTTCGTTTCAGAATTTTCTCACACCTTGCCACAGATGTCACTAGGTATTTATGCATTTTGTGGTACCATAGGCTACTTTTGATATAAGACATTATAAGTACTTCAATTGTCGAGTAACCTCGACAAATGCTGTTTGCATATAGGCACAATAGCATTCTTCTTAAAGTACAAAAAGTCTTATTCAATCGAGATTTGTGTGCATGTATATGATAACAGTCTCTCTGGTTTTTTTCCTATTCGTCATGCAACAAGGTAAATGCCCATTGTCGACTGGCACACAGGTAATTGCCAAGCAGTGGCGTCGCCAGGAATTTAGGGTTGGGGGTGGGGCAAAGGTGGCTGGCGTGTGTCAGATTCCTTACCCACCCACCCCATCCTCCTCCCCCCACAAAAAACTTTCTCACCGGATTTGTGGTCTGGGGTCAGGTTTGGGGGGGAAGGTAGTTGCCCCATTCCCCGTGGCGACGCTAATAATGGTGCCAAGCTTTTCAAACTCAAAGGCTTGCTCGTTGAAGGATTTTTTTTGGAAAAGGTCTGACAACGATCTAAGCCAATACGTGTCCGGTCTATTCGGCATTCCAAGACTGTCACGTGATCCGGACGACAGACACCTGTTGCGCCTATTTTGGGCGTTCAAACAGCGAGGCGGAAATTAATAACAGGCGGAATGCCTTGAATTTTTAACGGAAATCCAGCTTGTGATAAGTAAGACGAAATTTCTATAGCGCTGCCCGGAAGCTTGGCGAGGTGCACCAGCATATTAACGAGTGCTCAAACTGGGTGAAATCCATAGTCATTATTATTATTATTATTATTATTATTTGTTTTTTTTTTTTTAATTATTATCATCATCATCATCATCATCATCATTATCATTATCATTATTATTATTGTTATTATTATTATTATTATCTAATCTGGACGATTTTTATAGCCAGTGGCGGCTCCCCATCCTCTATCAAACAAACCCCTCCCCGCCCCCCTTCCTCCCCCCTCTTTCCATCCCCCTCCTCTCCCAACCCCCCCTTCCTCCTCCCAACCCCCAAACCCTCTCCCATCCCCTCCCAACCCCCCCTTCCTCCACCCCTCTTCCCAAGCCTCCCAACCCTCTCCCAACCCCTTCCTCCACCCCCCTCCCCATCCCTCTTCCACCTCTCCCCCCCCCAACCAACCATCCCTTTGGTTGAGCTTGGCTGTGCGCCTCCGGAATATGCCCCCTTCCTCCCGAAATGTTGGGACCCTACTGCAATTTGACGCAAATGTGCAACGTCATGCCCTATAGATTAGCATTTTGAGAATGCTACAATACAATTAAACAACAAATGGTCCTTTTTGTTTCTATCCCCCTTGCAAAGGAATTAATTATTCATCGGTTATTAGTTAAATTAAAGTTGCCACCCCAATAGGAGCCTCCCACCTTATCCAAAACGTTAGAAAGCCGCCACTGGCTTAAGGGTTCAGGCCCGATTTGTGTATATTCACGTTTAATTTGTTTGTTCAACCTGGATGAAATCCATAGAAGCGAGCATTTTTTTATTATTAAGATTATTATTGTTATTATTATATTATTATTATTATTATTATTGGTTATTGTATTGGTCGTTATCATTATCATTATCATTATCATTATCATTATCATTATTATTATTATTATTATTATTATTATTATCCTGGACGATTTTTTAGCGCCGTAAACATAGTTAATACTAAAATCTAGTCCTTAATCCGTATTCCGTGTTGGTCAAGGTTGTAGATCCAGGTGGGCAGTCAGCAGCAAAGTATGTTTATGGAAGGATGATAGCAAGATTAGTAGTAGTATCCTGGACGATTTTTATAGCGCCGTAAACATAGTAGAATGCTTAAGGATTTTTCGCCATTCGCGAAGGATGATAGCAAGATTTTTGCAGGCACTCAAATATAGGATAAACCCATCTCCACTATATAGGCTACTAAAACTGCCCAATGTGGACCGCCAGGCCGGAGCTACTAATAAAACTGCCCAAGGCTGTGGACATCTATTGGTAATATGAACTCTGGCAATCTTCTAAACGATCTGCGCACATAACGGACTTCTTCGTTATAATACAATATAATAATAATAATAATGATAATAATAATAATAATAATAATGATCCTAATAACAATACAATACCTTTATCTTACAGAGAAAAAATGTTGACGCCGTTCGCATTTAGAATAAATCAACCATTCCCAAAAGTCTTTCGTGAGCGAGACTGGAAAATGATCGGACCACACTGACAGGAAGTGTAAGCAAGATCCGTAAGGCAATGGTCATGTTGGGAAACGTGACATGGTCTAAATGACTAAACTTTAGAGTTTCGCGTGGATTAAGAAACTGGTTAGACTCCGATTTAAACAAAATCGAAATGATGAGGAAAATAATTATAATCCCGTTACATCTTTTTTAATTATCTGTTAAAAGGAAATAATTTATCGCATAATCGATTTAATAGGCCGTATTAGTAATTTAAACGTGAAAATCGTCCTCCCCTACTCTGAATATTTCTTTATATGTCTAGAAAAAAATTATGTAAAACATAATGTAGTTGAATTGTTTACTTAATCACAGTAAATTCACGCAATTAGTAATTACTACTGAGATAATATGTCTCTCCCAATCATATCTTGCATTCGAGTGAACGGTCAAAATCTAGCCATCGTCTTTGTTTAAGTTCGTCCAGGGTACGGCGTGACGGCGGTTTCCGGATGGCAAAACTGTCAAAACAAAAGGAGCACAAATGCCAAGTGTTCGTCTCAATTTAATATACCAAGTAATCAAGGATTACGTAAATTTGAACACAATATTCTAACTTCTTTAACAAAGAGATGTGCTACCGCGTGTAGAAATGAATATTCATAAAGGCAGTCAGGTCACGTGAGACAAATAGCCTAACTAGGTGACGGTTAATAAAAAATTGGTTTTGTCGTCTTGTTTAAATAATAAATAAATAAATAAATATATATATATATATATATATATATATTATAGTTCAATTCTTGTAAAAACAGTATAGTAGTAGGTTTAGCTGATCTAAAGACTTAACAGAGCGTCATCACAATAATTGATCACGGAATTTTGGCGCCCTCAAAAGCGTGCGCCCCCTGCCTCGCGGAGCTCGCGGAGTGGGTCGCTCCGGCCCTGTGGACCGCTGGCGTGCGAATTTTGTTGATCCTACTGTGTTGACGCCGTCGCATTTCGAAAAACCATTCCCAGACTGGACGAAAGTGGGAACTACGTGGGCCTATAGTCGTTTTCCAGTTTTCCATCGACAAAACAGGTGTAAACACGAAATAAAATATCGCAAATCGTTGCGAAAACGTGTCGGCGAAACTGTTACATTGCACGCACAGTTGTCGTCTATAGCCCACGTCGCGGGTCACTCCACCTGCAGCTTGAAATTGCCTTGAAATTGGCCATCTAGCTATCTGTCCCCGGTTGTCCTAACCTACTTTTGAAACGTTTAATCGAAATATAGTTAAAGCTAATGGTGGTTTTGCGTCGATAACTGTTTTTAATGGGTTCTACGTCGACGGAGCATTGGAAGGCAGTGTTTATTCTAGGCCCTTTTGGTGGGGGGGGGGTATTTCACCCTCCAAAGTTTTAAAATCCCCCCCCCAAATGTATATGTTGGCTTAGGGATGAAAATTTTCCTCCCAAAACGCGTGGAGAGACAAATCTTGTCCCCCCAAACATTTCAAACTCCCCCCCAATGTCAAGGTGGCTAGAATAAACACTGATTGGAAGGTATGAGTATGACGATAGCAGGATGATGCAATATCGCTTAAGCAGTACTCTCTCTCTCTCTCTCTCTCTCTCTCTCTCTCTCTCTCTCTCTCTCTCTGTCCCGTTGTTGTGTTTGTAACTTTGTGTCTTCTGGAAATTCCTGTTTGTCCGATGACTCATTGTTGTTATCGAGAAATGACCGATTCTTGGAAGTAGTTGCGCTGTAAAAATTCTGTCCTGCGCCTTTAACTCATGTTCGGATTTCAAAACCGAGCCGTGCAATGTTTTCGAACTGCGTGGATTGTTCCGATTGGTTGCTGTCCAGTCACGTGACCAGTCATGTCTTGTTTTGCTCTGCGTGGATTCTTCTGATTGGCTACTCTGCCCAATCACGTGGGCGGTGACTTCATGGTTTGCTCCGCGTGGATTGTTCTGACAAGAAATGGCGTTTATATAATTAGATATTTATGACTCGTGGGCATGCCATAAAAATATCTATAGAGATACGTTTCTGATGTAATAAAAACTGATTACATAAGCAGTTACTTTAGAATTTAGTGGTCCATACATTATAAATCATTCCCGTTAGGCCTACAGTTTCTAGGCATTGCTTAGTACAATGCATATAGTCCTCGCAAAGATAGACATACGAAGTGGCTATATAGATTTATATATATATATATATATATATATATATATATATATATAATTATTATATATATATATACAGAGTGTGTATATAGAGAGAGAGAGAGAGAGAGAGAGAGAGAGAGAGAGAGAGACAGACAGACAGACAGACAGACAGACAGAGAGACAGAGACAGAGACAATATAAGACGTTTTAGTGGAAATGATTTTTATATGTACTTAACCTTATATCAACAGAAGCATTTGTCAATATGGTTGCGTTTCTTGGTATTCTATAAGGCCTTCTCTTTCAACGCCTGGTGTAATGCTCATTTTTATGCCGTCATTCGACAATGCATGTTGCAATTCAGTCCCCTGTTCACCGATCATGTGACCGATGACACTTAACAATGTGCCCTTCTTTTTTCTATTTCTATTTCTATGCGACCGTTTGTGTTTCGGTCCCTCGTCTCTTTCTCCGTTTGGTAGTGTATATGTATAGGCGTTCGTCAGTTCGTTCGTTTTTTTCCGGCGTTGAACACAGTGAACAGTGAACACCGAAGCCGGATTAAGATGACGCCTTGCCCCCTAGCGGCCGGTGTCGCCGTGTGTGTGTGTGTGTGTGTGTGTGTCGCGTTCTGATTTCCGAGAAACGAGAGAAATCGATAGTATAACGGCAGTCCAAAAACAGCGGAATTTTGTGCTCGACGTCAAGACACGAAGACGGGGGTTGGGGGGGGGGGGGGGGGAGTTGGGGAGGGGAGTGGAGTGGAGGAGGAGCGAGGTCTACGAGAGGGCCCGGCCGACGCAATTTTGAAAGACGACCCTGCTGGACAAAGAACAATGTAATATCTGGTGACGATTACGAATATAGAGAACGCCTCTTTAAAAAGCGGTCTCGACAATAATAGGAGACGAAGGATACAGACAGACAGACAGACAGACAGACAGACAGACAGACAGACAGACAGACAGACAGACAGACAGACAGACAGACAGACAGACAGACAGACAGACAGACAGACAGACAGACAGACAGACAGACAGACAGACAGACAGACAGACAGACAGACAGACAGACAGACAGACAGACAGACAGAAATATAGATCGGTAAGTAAGCAGATGGTATATTATAATAATAATAAAATAATAATAATAATAGACAATTAGATTATTATTATTATTATTATTATTAGATTATTATTATTATTATTATTAGAAAGAATATGATTATATCAGACACTCAGAGAGATTTAATGCAGACAGACAGAACTTTCAACAAATACAACAAATACTACACTACTACTACTACTACTACTACTACTACTACTAATAATAATAATAATAATAATAATAATAATAATAATAATAATGTTAATAATAATAATAATAATAATAATAATATTATTATTATTATTATTATTATTATTATTATTATATAATCATGAACTGATTAATTTATGGCGTAGCTTATAGTACAAGTATCGCATGCTATAGGACACCTAAAATCGAAAATACAGGATATCTTACAATGGTCAGTGTTTTGAATAACTATGATCAAACAGAGCAGTTTTCATTTCTCGTTTAACTGCTTCTATATAAGCGATAAACCAACATAATCAGGACGCTTTGTATACAGAGAATGTTTCTCTTTTCCTACTTCTCCCTTTAGTATATCCTAATCATTTAACGTCAGTTTTGAAATATCAAATGTCAAAATATTACATATTTTAGCATTTGATTGATTTGATTGATTGATTAATTGACTGATTGATTGATTGATCGAGATATAAAGAGTGAGTCATAGAGAGTGGCAGAGAGACGGAGACAGACAGAGACAGATGCAGATGAAGTAGAGAAGGACATAAAGTGCTTGACTTATTTATGGCTCGCACAGTGGCGGCTCCAGGATTTGGCAAGTGGGGGGGGGGCGTTGGGGTGGCAACTTCTAATCATGGGGGCCAACCATTTGTTGTTTAATGTATGTATCATTAAGTATAGGGTCCCAACAGTGGGGCCACTGGGGAGCCAGGCCCTCAATAGGGGGGCACGGGGCCCCCGGTGGAGCCGCCACAGGGCTCGCGCTGACGAATTCTAAACCCTTATTTTCTAGAAATTCAATAGAGAGTTGTATGGCAATTAGCGATTTATAGTCCGTCCAGTCTATTTTTAAGGTCCACTTTATCCTCCTGTCTACACACAAACACGCGTCTATTGTCAATAACAACTATATGCCTCTAAAATTCTAAATCAATCGTCGATATGGAAATAGATTGAAAGAGACGGCGACTCGAAGGACAGGATTTTGAAGCAAAGCCTCGGACACAGACCGACACAAACAAAACAGACAAGCACACACACACACAGAGAGACACGAAGTCTTTTAGAACTAACGACATGTTATCCGTTCACGGAACAGGCGTGATGAACTAGGGTCCCTTATTTTAAAGACCCGCAAAAACACAGAGAAATCGCAAATAGAATTCATCGTATATACGTTAAACCCGTAGAAGAAGAATCGCTGTTTCTGGCCGTTCTGAATGCTATGCATTTTCGCCGCGTGTTGTTTTTCCGCGAAGATCTTGAAGGAGCATAGAAATCAAGACCATAGTTCGAATTTCTTGTCAGGCAAATGATTATAATGAATGCGATATATATATATATATATATATATATAGATATATATATATATATATATATTATCAAATTCATTAATTGCCTTTTATCAAATTAATTAATTCTCGACTCTCGATTGATAAATGCACATTCTGGGGCTATATATCCACAAGCAGACCTGGATTCAAAACATATCAATATATATATATATATATATATATATATATTCATTTATTTATTTCAGGGGCGTAGCCAGGAATTTGATTTGATGGGTATAAATTTTGGGGTAAATATTGTTATATATTAATATAAGGTATATTTTGCTGTATATGTATTATATATTATCCATATATGTTATATGTATTATATATACTGATTTTTGGGAGGGTATATTTACCGATATACTCACCGTCACTACGCCCTGATATATACATATATATATAATGTGTATACTGTATAGTGCTATATACGCCCATATATATATATATATATAAATCTTGACTTCATTGTACCGGTATATATATACAATTATTATACATATATATAAGCCTATATATATATATATGTTGTATTGGTCTGTTAAAAAGATAAGCACAATGAGATATCGGATGTATGACCATTGTCACGACTCACAATTGAAAAAAACTGCCTGCACTGTCAAGTGCAGAAACACGCCCATCTGTCCTATATATATTTAGATACATTATATTACAACGACCTATATAAACACAAATATATATATATTTATATATATATATGCAATATATATATACATATATATATATGTCTATATGTTTATGCACATTTGATTATAACATTACACATAACTTGGGCGTATATTGATATAATGCTGACACAGGAGCCCATATATATATATATATATATATATATATATATATATATATATATATATATATATATATATATATATAATATGTATATATACATGTATATATATACATTTATAGACAGTCGTCAGTGAATTTTATAGGGGTAAGAGGCTTTCATGGTCCCTGTTATACTGTCTGTTTTACTGGATAACTGTAGGCCTATATAGTAAGAGAGAAGTTGGTAATTTATTTAACTAAATTATTTCGAATAATGAAACAATTAAAACTTTTTTATTCCCCACTGATCTGACCCTCACGTACCGCCCTGATGGGGTCGCATTGCAACGGCAGGGTTTGTCACATGAGTAAATTATTACCCGAAAATTATTACTACTACTCGTACATACTTTGCTGTGGCCGGTGTTTGTCAAGATTATAGCCTAAAATCGTGTCAGCGTGTATACAGTACTTTAGGCTTAAGTCGCCTGAGTTTGAAGCGACTACTATCAGCCTTAAAATACTCATGTGTGTTTTTTCAGCTGATTTTCAGCTAGAGGACACTTGGAACTACGTTTTTATATGCAGTGTTTATTCTATAGCCACCTTTACATTGGGGGGGGGGATTTTGAAATGTTTGGGGGACAAGGTCTGAGTCTTCACTTTTTTTTGGGAATTTCCATCCCCCAGCCAACATATACAAAATTTGTGGGTGGGGGGATTTTATAACTTGGAGAGGAGGGAATCCCCCAGAGAAGGCTTAGAATAAACAGTGTTTTATATGCTGTTAGAGTGTACTATATACGCCATTCTGCGCAGTAATAAATGTGTCGATTTTCGCGTGCAAAGATAAGACCCCATCACTTCACGTTGGCACCGTTTTAGCCCATCGATCTACAGGCCTGACCGTTACAGTTATAATATACGCAGTAATATTTTCTTATAAATCAATAATAATTAATCAATAATAAGTATGCAAGTGACTAATAGAATACTTCACCAAAAGCCGGAAGTACTTGATAGTCAAATTAGAAAGCCCAGTTTCTGCTAGATAACCAGCAAGTATATGCCCACAACTGTTTGAAGCTTTAGAAATATCAACTATCGACCAGGGGCGTAGCGAAAGGAGGTATATCGGTATAGATACCCCAAAAATCACTATATATAATACAGTATATATAACATATATATACACACATATATAACATATAATATATAAATAAATATTCTTATTTATTACATATAATATAATATATTTTATGTACTGTATATAACAATATATACCCCACATTTTTACCCACCCCAAATCAAAGTCCTGGCTACGCCCCTGCTATCGACTGTACTGTTCCGTAACTTCCTTTTGCTGAGCAAGTAAAAGTATCGCGGGTACTTCCCTTGGCGAAAAGGAAATGTATGAATAGGCCTAATAGGCAAACGTAGCAGCTCGTTACACACACACACACATACGTACTCATTATACCTATTATACCGAAGTATAATAATTAATAGGATCTATTGTTATTAATTGTCGTAGTAGCCCTATTACTCACTGGCCTCACCCACTGTGCGGTGTAATAATCATATGTTAACCAAGGCTTAATTGATTCATTGCTGATAAGCTTAATATCCGGTCCCTTTAGCGCGCCGTATATATAGGCGCGCCCTGTAAACTGGATACTGATCGCGTTACGGGAAAGTATATGCATATTTTTTGGGTCAGATTACATCCGACTGCAGCGTTGAGTACTAGTTTCTTTGCTATTGTAGTAGTCATGCCGGCTGACGCTAGTTATTTTACAACCGCCACCTGAGTATTAAAGAAAAATTTCCCACATGTATAGGCCAGTCACGTGTTTTTTAAAAAAATAGAACCATTGTTCCTATACACGCCTGTCTGTCTGTGTGTCAGCGTGTGTCTGTCTGACCGCCTGTCTGTCTGTCTGCATGTTAAGCTAGAAAAATGTGTTATAAGCACACTCCTTCACACTGCTAGTAATGTTTCAAAATGGGAAATTTCATTAGCATTTTAATGTATACAAGAGCAACATAATGAATAACAAAAGGAAAAGCAAAATAATAATTGGAGTATAAATCTAGCACAGATCTACAATACTCTGGCGTACCGTGGCGTATTCATGCCATCAGCATTGGGAGGGGGTAAAATATTTATTCAAAAAAGCATACCTACCCATAAATATGTTTTTTGATTGTCTTAGCAGACTTGACTTTTAGAACGTTACAGAAGCAAAGAAGCACAAAGCATTGGGGGGTGATATTATATACCCCTTCACTAATTATTGGGTAGGACCGTCCCCCACAGTTCCCCCTCCCACGGTCCCACCGTGATCTAGCCCCTGGTTATAGTAAGATTTTAAAATGGAATCAAATCAAACAATGGTACCACAATCCCAAATAACCAGGGATATTTTTACACCCCACCCCTAACACCCCACAACACCCCCTCAATTTGAGGTCGACACCCCAAATTTCCTAATCCCGACCCCACCCCACCCCCAATTGGAAGTAACACCCTCAACACCCCAACACCCCAAATTTATTTCTCTGATGACCTTTTTTGCTTGTCAGACTTTTTGAGACCTGATAACGTTTTTGCTTTATCAGAATTTTCAGGATGACTTTTTTCCAGACTTATTCGGCAGAAACCCCACATTTTACTGACACCCCACCCCCACCCCCAATTCACAATCCTAGAAATAACCCTGCAAATAACACACGACAGCACTGTGCATAACAACTGAATAATAAGACATACTGATCGCTGCAAGAAAATAGTGCTGACCTTTCAATAAAAAGCTATACATCTAGATTTGGTTTTAGTTTACAAACTCGAGTTACTCACCGTCACTCGGAAATTGCTGACGCAAAGCGAGAGAATGCCAACCCTGTTTGACAGAGAGTCCAGGTAATTTGCAACGCACCGAAGAATCAGTATCAGTATTAGTATGGCGATATCTGCAATTGTTCCAATCTTAGGCGATGTCGATGTTTTATGAAATCATCATTGTTCGTAATCTACGATTATAGCGCGACTATAATTATTCGATAGAGAAATAGACGAATAACCCGTGTATTATTTAGATTTGTAACAGACAAATTCTGTCAACGACGGCACTTTATTTTGGAACACTCCGCTTCTCAACACGGTTTGCAAGTGGAATGGGTCGCATATCAGGATCGCCCGCTTTTATACTTCGTAAGGCGCATGCGCCGTAAATCACGTGTCCTGCAAACTAAGATGAATTAGGGCTTCGACACGCTGTACTCGCGCATACAATATATATAATCTGTGGCCGGGAGCTGATGTTCGCAAGAGCCTCTTGTATGAATCCATCGTCTGCGCTTTTGAGTCACCGCGGAAAATCGAGGCTTCTGATTGGTCGCCGCTGGGCGCGCATCGGTCTACTTGTATGGAACGGAGTTCGAGTCATAAATGCGTTACTTTTTTTTCCTTTCTTGCGTCGCGTGATTAAGAATTCTCGGAATCTATCGTCACAGTGTTCCGCCTTAACATAATTTCTGGTAAAAAGCTCGAGCTGAGACATTTGATCATGTTAGTCGTTTTCATTTGTAATTGTAGCCATTTGTTGACTCAAAGACAATAAGACAATGAAGGAGAATACAGCAACAAACCTACAAGAGGACATATATGTATATATATATACTGTATTTATATATAATCCTATCCGTATTATTCATTTCCGGTCAGTGGCGTAGCGAGGGGGTTAGAGGGGCGAAGCGCCCCAGGCGGCACTTGTTCTAGGGGCGGCACTTTCGAGATTCCTTATATTTTTTTGCTTAATGTCAGAGAAATTTTTGGAGAGTTGATAACGGTTTTTGCTTGTCAGACGTTTTTCGGAGAATTGAGGGCGACACTTTTTTATCGCCTCCCGGGCAGAACTTTGCCTCGCTACGCCACTGTAAATCGCGGTCCTGGGCAAAATACATCACGAAACGCATTCGTAAAACGCGTTGCTTGCGCGAAGAAGAGTTATAATATGGATATATAATAATATATTCTATATATATTCTATCCATCCGTCCAGTACTACTGGTCCGGTCATGTTGCGGTCAACCGGTACAGACAGCCTCCAGTGTTCAGGCATTTGGAGTCCAGTTCCGATTCTATCTATCGACCAGGGAGCAGTCCATCAAGATTAACATTCGTATATACAGTTATATATATATATATATATATATATATATATATATATATATATATGCATGCCTTTTTAGCGTCTGTTTTATATGATGTTCTTTCTTTCCAGTGGCGGCTCTAGGATTTGGCAAGTGGGGGGCCGTTGGGGTGGCAACTTCTAATCATGGGGGGGCCAACCATTTGTTGTTTAATGTATGTAGCATTAAGTATAGGGTCCAAACTGGGGGGCCACTGGGGCAGGCATTCAATAGGGGGCACGGGGCCCCTCTGGCCTCTCCCGGTGGAGCCGCCACTGGTTCTTTCATGTATAATTTAAAAATACTGCTGACCAAAACGCCGTGTTCCCCGCAATTTTTGCCACACATACACACGCACACATACACACAAACGCACACACACACACACATACCAGGTCGCATGGACACATATCGTCACACTTTCTTCTATGCATAATTTATCAGCGTATTTATTTTCCCATCTTGCATTTGCTGAACGTGATTTCTCCAGGCTCTGCGCAAACACAAAATTACGGTTCACAGAAGGTTAAGAATCCGATAAACAAGAAGCTATTTTGCTGAATTTCCGTCGTGTTTTTATTTCATGCAATTTCTTCGAATACTGTTTTTAAATAAGTCCTGGCCAGTAGACTAGTAAGTTAGTAACTCATTTAGTCATTGTTCACTCATTTTTCATTTTGACGACGACGACGATGATGATGATGATGGTGGTGATGGTGAGGCTAATAACAACAGTGCTATTTCTATGCTATACTAAAACGTATTAACTTAAATATGGTACGCAGCATATAACAAATTGGGCGATAAAATAATCTGCGTAAAAATCTTCAATACATAATTTGAGTTTAGTCATCGAGTTTAGTCGTCTTTTGCTATATTTGAAACTGAAAACCGCGTTGCCGAAATGATTTTTGACTTGCTCAATTATCGCTCAGAATTTCGAAATTGTCGTTTGCAGCGTTGAAAGCCGCTAGGTGTCGCTAAATTCATTAGTGACTGCGATGCCGTGTTTCTCAACCCTTCACCACCAGCACCCACCCCCACCCCCACCCCCTCTATCCACGCGGAGTGCGAGTTGCCCAGGAGTACCTCCCGAGTACCAGTAAGTACGCCTGGTACTGTTGAAATCGGCGTGGCAAAAAGGCGATTTCTCTGTAAATATTAATGTCGTCGGCAAATTTATTGATCATCTCCTTATTCCCGTCGCCTTTACCATCTCCTCTCCTCCACTCCGTGGAAGAGTTCTCCACTGCCAACTCTGCTCTTTCCCCCCCCACCCTCGGCTGTGCGGTTGCTTCTTTGGCAGCCTGGCATACTCTGTCTCTGTCTGTCTGTCTGTCTGTCTCTCATTCTCTCTCTCTCTCTCTCTCTCTCTCTCTCTCTCTCTCTCTCTCTCTCTCTCTCTCTCTCTCTGGACAACTCTCTCTCTCTCTCTCTCTCTCTCTCTCTCTCTCTCTCTCTCTCTCTCTCTCTCTCTCTCTCTCTGTTTCTCTTCGCTCTCTCTCTTCCCTCTTTTTTCTGGCGCTGACTCAGAAGGGGTAGGGGGGAAGTGAGTGAGTGGGGGGTGTCTTCCGACCTGGAAAACGAGGCTGGTGGTTGAGCCAGCTGGAGGAAGGCGCCGGATGACTCGGAATGTTGCCTGGAAAAGATTGATCACAGTACGGCGTGCCTGCCTCCCCCACCCCCACCCCACCCCACCCCCCCTCCATCCCCATACTGACCGCAGGACATTACCACGCAGCCATGACTAGAATCCGTGCGTCAGTGCGCGTTTGTTAAAATAACGGGACATTCGCACCGGATGCCCTGCTGCCAATGGGAGAAACGCAGATATCAGAATAGTTGTTATACTTGACCTATAATTCTGGTTTAAGTTGACCGCGTTTTATGTTCGATTTTCCTCCGTAAAATTCGAATTTAGTATCAGTCGTTAACCCCTTAACTGGGGATCCCGGATATATCCGTCCATTTTACATTGAGTTACAGATAATACACGGCTAAGGGGTTAACTGATGAGGCGAAGAGATCTTGATGCCCGCAAACCAAGAAGGCAATGGGCCACTCAAAATGACCCACGACCCATTTGACCGTTGACCTCTGACCCCAAAGGTCATCTGCAATTTAATATATTTTTGTCCAATGAACTTTAAACTTCATGTGGTGTCATTATTGCACCGGAAGTCTGAAAAATCTCATGGACTATGGGTCGAGACTCTCGACCCATGACCAATTTTGACCCATCGAGTATTTGTTGTGTCCCAGTTGACCCATTGCCATGATCTCCCTCTCCCCTCCATTCGTCAATATTTTGGCATGACCATTCTTTTTGTTTTTAAGCATTCGATGCTAAAAATAGGAAGTATTTTCTAAAATCTTAAGACTCCAGGACAACGTAAGGGAAGGCCTACTTCCATAAGAATTATTCGTCTTGAGATCTATCCTGAACGCTGGAAAATAATCCAGAGAGAGAGAGAGAGAGAGAGAGAGAGAGAGAGAGAGAGAGAGAGAGAGAGAGAGAGAGAGAGAGAGAGAGAGAGAGAGAGAGAGCACTGTATTCGCCAATCCCCGCGTGCACAATCGACCTGCGTGTACAACACGACAAGCCGTACTCCCCGGCGTACTCCCTAGAGTACGTACGTACGCAGCGCCACCTCTACACCAACTCACCGACCGACGGACACGTCGAAAATTGGCATTCGAGAAACGAAACCCAGAATAGATCCATGCGTGCACCGAACGACCGCGGAAAAATTGATTGGATTTCTCTGCCTTTCGGGAAGAAGAAGAAGAAGAACAAGAAGAAGAACGAGAACAAGAACGAGAACGAGAACAAGAACGAGCGCTAGATAATTGGCGTTTTGATTCGACCCCGAAAAAACGCTGGCAGCGTTCCAACACGATCACGTGACACTGCCTGATCACGTGACACAGAAAAAAATCTAACAGGAGACGACAAAAATCGAGTGGAAACTCTGTGGTCGCGTGTGATCGATCTATTATTCAAAAACGACGGCCGTGATTGGCTCGCTATCGTGTGCAAAAATAACGGGTCACGTGACAAAGGCGTTGACAATCAAAATGTCCGCAGTAGTCAAGATATCGATAACAACGAACCAGAGCACACGCACTGACGTCACCAGGATAAAGGCGCTATAAAAACGTGTTCTGGATAAAGGCGCTATATAAACGTGTTCTGGATAAAGGCGCTATAAAAACGTGTTCTGGATAAAGGCGCTATAAAAACGTGTTCTGATCTTCCCAAGAAAAGGCAGTGGGCTCGAACCACCCCACCCCACCCCAAAAACTTGTTACCCACCCGAGGAGTCTAAACCAACCAGTGGGAGGGGGTTGGTGTCAGCCTTCCCAACCAGGGGCGTAGCGACGAGGTGTATATCTGTATATATACCATTCAAAATCAGTATATACAGTATATAGAATACAGAACATATAACACACACACATATGTATATATAACATATAATATATTATATATATATAACAATATATACCCCATTAAATTTATACACCCCAATGAAATTCCTGGCTACGCCCCTGTTCGCAACGTTGATGGATTTTAAGATACAAAATAGACATGCATGAAAACGCCATTTGCGTCTTGCCGTGACTCATGCAATGCGATTTGGATTTGGTACGCCCTTGGCACTATGAAGTGGCGCTATAGAAGTTGATGATCGATCCAGATCGATCGAAGGATTGAATTTGCGCACGAATAGGTAAGTAAGGACGCTTTAGGGGAGCATTGATTCCAAAGCACTCGTTCACCTTTCAACATCCACAGCGCGCCCGGTGATGTCGCGTTTTTTGTCGACGTTCATGATTCACGCTTGCTGTCGTCGGTGCGCTCGGTGCAGGTTGGTCATGCCGTTAAGCGCCGACGGGTTTTTTGCACGGGAACTAATAATACCTGATTGAAATATAACCAAGTTCGCATCACTATTATTGTCTATGCTTTGTGGAAATGTGTCTTTCAACCAGTTCACAATGAGAACGAAACTATTGACTGCTGTTCAATTCACTCCAGCTCTCGGCCAATGTTCAACATAAAAACTGTTGGAATGAATTTTTTGTGCAAGGGTTGTGGACAAATGGAACAGTTTGGACGAGGCAGGAGTGACAGTTGAAACAGTAAATGGATTCAAAGGCTATCTCGGAAAACTAGGTTATTGAGTGTGGAGAGTTACATTACAACAGTGGTTTTCAAACAGGCCTCATAAACCTCTTTAAATCACATTATTATTATGTATAATGTATATGTATAATGTATAATGTATAATGTATAATGTATAATGTATAATGTATAATGTATAATGTATAATGTATAATGTATAATGTATATAATTATTATTATTATTATTATTATTATTATTATTATTATTATTATTATTATTATTATTATTATTATTATTATTATTATTATGGACAGGGGGAACAGTTTGGACGAGGTGGAAGTGACAGTTGAAACAGTAAATCAAAGGCTATCTCGGAAAACTATAGACTAGAGAGTTGGTCATATTTATATGTATTAGGACCATTTTAATGCGCATTTATCGAAGGACTTTTGTATCGCCAAGTTTTAGTAACAGCAAAAACTAAGACTACTATAGTACTGTATACTAGATTGATCCAGTAAGGCCAGTTAGCCTGTAGAATAAAGTATTGTAGAAGCGGTGAGTACAGCACTGGATGATGCATTTATGACACATTGTATACTGCAAAGTCTTGTTGTGATTTGTAGACGCAAAGACAAGAAAACAAAGGAGCATACAAGAAGAAACCTACAAGAGGACAAGAGGACAAAGAATGAGATTACACAGCAAGACCATAATGTGAATGAATGGATGGATGGGTGGAACATAGTGGTTCTCACACACAGGGCAGATCCTACTGAACCACTCTAAACGCTGTTATTGTTGTTGTTGTTGTTGTTATTATTATTATAAATTTTTGGAAATTTCAATATCTTAGAAGTTTAGCCCGTGGCCGGACAAGATGTCAGCGGACAAGATGTCAGCGGACAAAATGTCAGCGGACAAAATGTCACGGTTTAGCATCAGGGTTAGAGTTAGGGTGACATTTGTCCCCATGACATTTTATCCGTGACATTTTGTTCGCGGACATTTTGCCCTAGCACCGTTTAGCAGTGGCGGCTCTAGGATTTGGCAAGTGGGAAGGGGGCCGTTGGGGTGGCAACTTCTAATCCTGGGGCCAGCCATTTGTTGTTTAATGCATGTAGCATTAAGTATAGGGTCCCAACAGGAGGCCACTGGGGGGGCAGGCACTCAATAGGGGAGCACGGGCCCCCCATGCCCCCCCCCGATGGAGCCGCCACTGCCGTTTAGCCTTGGACAGGCATAATACAGAACGCTGTTTTTCGGTCTGAATTTTCGTCTAAAAATTGCCCTAAGCTATTATTTTAGCCAGTGTCGGCATACGGTCGGGATCAAAGAAGCAGTAAATGATCAAAGACGAAGCCGATTCTCTGCATTAACAGATCACAGGAAGGCATCGTGGCACAAACAGGCAAACTCATAAATATAAGGACGAGCGGCAAGAAAGGATATTTTTATATATTTTAACAATTTTGGAAAGGACGATGATTAGTAGCAACAACAACAGTGGCTTAAGCAAAAAATTACAGTTTTTTTACAGCTTTAGAAGCTATTAAACTTCTTCCCGCCTTAGCAGTGTTTATTCTAGGCATTGGGGAATGCCCCCAAGTTTTAAAATTCCCCCCTCAATTTTTTATATGTTGGCTGGGGATGGAAATTCTCCGCCCTCCCCCAAAGTGTGGAGACTCAGACCTTGTCCCCCCCAAACATTTCAAAATCCCCCCCCAATGTCAAGGTGGCTAGAATATAAACACTGCAGGCTTAGTGATGTCGATTGCATCCTTCGAGGCGTTTGCGACTGCCCCCAAGACGCATTTTATTTCGCACATCTTATGAACATTTGTAAATCGCTCTTGATTTGTAAATCGCTCTAGCTATGTTATAGCGTTTAATAAATTATCTAGGAAATAGAATAGAATAGAATAGAATAAATGGGCTATTAAATGTGAAGATATGGACCTACATTATTGGTTTTAACAGCGGCAATATATAACCAATGCCTCCTAAACCACACATCGAATCTAAGGCAGAGAAGCACACATACACACACACACACACAGACAGTGGTGTAGCCAGGGAATAAGAGTTAAACCCCTTTGGTTGCCCGACCAAAATTTTTTTATTGCGTATTATTATTCTGTGGGTGGAGGGGCGCCAAAATCGGGTTTAAGGTAGCAAAAAAGAAAAAAACGAAGCAAAAAATTATCAATATAGTTGTACGCGCTCACATAGCGCTATATAAATAACTTAATCAAGCAAAATAATAGGCGACGACCTTTATTTGTTTGTCAGGATTTTTTAAAGTTGGTAATGGTCATAACCAGCACCCCCCGCTCGGGAAATCCTGGCTACGCCACTGGACAGAGTCAAGAGAGCGCACAAGTTCACTGTGTATTAAAAGATTGAGGTTCGAAGAACACGTGTCCTTGATAACAGCGCAACAACAATCTCCATTCTGACAGACGAAGACCTTTTTAAACGCTGGGAAAATCAAATATGTTAACGTCATCTTGGTCACTTCACTCCTAAAATGGGGACAGATCGCTAAGTCACGAACTAGGACGGATCTATCTGTTTTTGAACAGCAATAAATTCAGTGTTTTATCCAGACCGCAGGCCTTTGGGAAGAAATTGAGGCTTTCGGGGGGATCGACTTAGTTGGAGGGAAAAATACACAGTTCAATGCAATATTTGTGTAAGTGCTGGGATTTTTTTTTTTTTTTTGGGGGGGGGAGAATTGTGAGTTTTTGGGGTGGGGAATCTCCCCTCCTAACAGGCCTGAATAAAGCACTGAATAAATTCTTCACGTTGTACGCACGTAACGATTAACTGATAGGCTGTATGTACATTGTACAATTGTACATGCAGCTGAGCAATATACGGTACAGTAGTCGTGCGTTCCGTGTCCGCGTGTCTGGGGGAAGGTGTCGGTCTCAGATTGGGGGGGGGGAGTGTTGGGGGTGTTAGGGGTGTAAAAATATCCATGACCACAAGTCAGCTTGGGCGAGAACTGATCCAAATGCACCTCGAACTGTATTATCAAAAAGCGCGTCCCTTTTATAACAGGCCTAATAATTATTTGTAATATTTCGAAGTTTTAGCTATTTAACGTTCCATCCAGTGGCGGCTCCACCGGGGGGAGGCCCAGGAGGGCCCGTGCCCCCTATTGAGTCGGGAGTGGCCCCAGTTGGGACCCTATACTTAATGCTACATACATTAAACAACAAATGCTTGGCCCCCATGATTAGAAGTTGCCACCCCAACGGCCCCCCTCCCACTTGCCAAATCCTAGAGCCGCCACTGGTTCCAACTCGTTCGATGGAGATCCTTTTCCACCATCGGCTCGAACGTTCTTAACTTACTTACACGATCGTTATCTGTAGCGGGAAAATTCGAACAGTCCTGGATTTCGCCCTTTTACTTTGTCGATATTAGATAAACCAGTTTCTGGTCAGCGCGGAACAAAAATAGAGATAAAATGGCGATATGGATTCTTAAAAGAAGGCAAGCGTTTTCTCCTCGGCTTTGTTCGCAGTATGACTGACACTTCTAGAGGCCCGTATTTTCCCTTCGTTGTTCAATATATTTTATCGATACAATGCTCCCGTGTCAAAAAATACGCGATAACACGCGCGTATGTTCTGTATGCGCTAAAAACACGGTATAGCGACATCTCGAGTGTCGGCAAACTGGGGCTTTGTCGATATAGTGTCAGTCCTAGCTATAAGACTCCAGAACAATCGATATAATATATGCGAGCGAAGGAAAAAATCAAACATGAATATCCTATCGCCTTTCAGATAAACGTCGTGTTCAAGGCCTTTGCTTTGGTGGCGTTTTGTCCAATATCGGATTTTTGTGTGTGTGAATTATGTGAATTTTGTTATCGTTTGTCAGTGTTAAAATTGTGTTGGATTATGTTACAATAATCTTCGGATTTCCTATGAATTACTTTATGCACTTTTTCGTGGACAGCGGCGGTTCCAGGAATTCTTGGTGGGGGGGGGTGAAAAATTTATAGAAGGTTGGTAGGAAGGATGTAAAGTGAAGAAGAAAAAAGAGTAACAAGGTCATTGTTAGTGTTTTGCCCACTGAATGTTAATAAACCTTGCCAAAAAGGCCGACAAGCAAAAAAAAGGTCATTTAACTACCAATATTTTGGCTTTTAGCGAATATTTTCACACTAAACACTTCTGATACACAAAATGAAATTGAGAAACTAAACTTTAACTAAGAACTGTGATATTTAATATCTTGAAAACTGTATTAATCCAGAGATGTCCATGTGGTCCATTTTTAGAACCCAATCCAAAACAACCCATCAAATCTCCAACCCAACTCAACCCAACCCGCTCCGATAATATGGTTACTTGACCCAACCCAGCCCACCGTAATGCATTACAATATTAAACCATTACTTATTTTCTGACCCAACCCAACCAGCCATTAATATGGAAAAGTCTGACCCAACCCAACCCATAGGTTAACCCAACCAATGGTATTAACGGTGACCACTTTTCACCTAGGGAAAATACCTGTGGACGAGACTGCTCGTAAGATCGGCGACTTTAAAAATTCAGAAATTGCGTGGGTGGCATTTTATGCGTGCATAAAGTGTAGTCATTCTACATGTTTGACTTCATTTCCCCATTAATTCGTTTTCGAGAGAGGGAGCAAGAGGAAACAAACAGTCCGTATTCATTGTTGCATGTCGAGAGAGGTATTTTTGAGAAATAATTGACCCCCGCCGCCCCCGCCCCCGCCCCCACGCAACCATTTTTCACGATCTTCTATCATGCATGACATCAACAATCCAGCCGTGACGAAAACGCTTGTCGTTTCGCGTCAAGTGGAATGCAAAATATTGAGTCACTCCTCGCGTTAAACAAACGGTTCTGGCCGAAGTCACTAAAAGCCCCTTAATCTTTTACGCGGTACACACGAATTCGCTCCTTGAGTGTAATATAATAATAGCATATTAATTTTTGCCTCGTATTCTTAAAAAGAAATCACGTATGCTAATGCATTTTCTACGGTCGCCGGTTGATGACATATAGTTTTGACGAGCTGAAATATTTTGAATAAGATGTCGCACTAGAAAGTTCGTATACAGAGGTGAATCTAGGGTATTTGGCGCCCATGGAACAGGGGGTTTACAGGGGGGGTAGAAAATTTATTTAGCAGGATAAGTAACAAATCTTTTATTAACAAATCATGACATTTTATTCAGGCAAGATTAAAACTACAGATGCACTTTTCTTGCTTTTACTGATGCAAACTGGTCTATGATATGCCCCTCAAAGTCAGTTTTCTCAGTTTATTTTCTTTTTACTTGCCAAACCATGTATAACCGGGAACACCACTGTTCGTATGCACGCATTTTCGCGTCTCGCAATGCCTAACTCTCGAATATGCTAACCTTTTGTAAAACGAATTTTCTTCAAAAGTTTCAGCTCGTCCAAACGATATGTCACCGTCCAGAGCACCGTATTTTTCACCCACTGGGTATACACACGAAACACTCTCGCAGGACTGCGAGTTACTGCCGCAAAATATTAGTCTTACACTAATCAGAAGTGGCTTAATATTAGTTCGTGGGGTCTAGGTTTCAAAATCCTACCCTTCGCCCTCCTACCCGGCTATTTATTGACGTCATCAATTCCCCCCACCCCACCCCAAGTCAGGATGTCACGTTTTCTAAGAAAATGTCATATAATACTTACTAGTGTGCGATTTTATCAGATGGTAATAAAGTAATGGTCTGGATTACTCTGAACTAAAGATTAAACCATAAGTAAGTAAGTGAAATCTTGTGAATTTATATAGCGCTTTCAGTATTACCGCAGTAGCTGCCCATTATTTGGGTAGGCTAGCATGGAGGTCTAGGGGTTTCACCACAAATCACTATTAAAGGCCTACTACTACTACTACTACTAAAAACACTACTTTTTTTTTACTGGGATTACTGGGCAGGCTACTGCTACTACCACTGCCTTTACTAAAACCACGCCTACCACTGCTACTACTGCTGCTACTACTACTGCTGCCACTACTACTACTACCACTACTACTACCACCACCACCACTACTACTACCACCACCACTGCACCTGCTGCACCCACCACCTGCACCACCACTGCCACTGCTGCTGCACTGCTGCTGCCACCACCACTGCACCACCACTACTACCACCACCACCACCACTACCACCACTACTACTACCACTGCTACCACTACTACTACTACTACTACCACTACTACTACTACTACTACTACTACTAATAATATGATGATGATAATAATAATAATAATAATAATAATAATAATAATAATAATAATAATAATAATGACGTGATTTTCAAGTGGTTTTTGATGCTTGTGTGAAAACCACTATAATTTATTACTCTTAGCATTTACGTTAATAGCCCAGTTCTCCTAAACAACCTTTGAATCCGTTTATTGTTTCAACTGTTACAGCCTTTTCGACCAAACTGTGTTCCTGTTGTCCACAACTCTCCCAAAAAGATATCTTCCTTGGTTCCACCCTCGTTTTGAACAATGTAATTCTGGTCACTCTTGTATACACTATACACTAAGAGGGTTGTATTATTTTTACGTTTTCGATACTCAACATTAGTTTTGACTTCGCTTAATGACTTAGGAGAATTCAGTAGATATTAAATTGCTCAGGACGCGTGAATCATAGGCATGGGCGCCCGCACATTAGAGAAAGAGGGGGCACTTGGCCCCCTGGAAAATGCTTATACCGATATTTCAACAGTTAAATTTGAAAACCTTGCCAATATATTAACCGTGACCATTGTGTTTTGCCTCCCCCCCTGAAAAATTTCTGTTGGCGTCCATGGTCATAGTAGATATGTTAAAGGGTCTGTTTTTAGAGCACAACCTAACCCATGAAATCTCCAACCCAAACCCATGCCGGTAATAAGGTTACTTGACCCAAACCAGCCAACCCACTGTAATACATTAAAATTTCTTAAACCATGACTTATTTTCTGAACCAACCCAACTCCACCATTGATACGGAGAAGTCTGACCCAACCCAACCCAACCTAACCGATGGGTCGACCAAACCCATGGACATCTCTGACTCAACCGATTCTTCATCGGTCGGTCGTGACACCGACCAACGAAAGGCGAACAAAATCGTGACTATAATAAACTGCCGTCGACTGAAAATAATGTCCACAAAATTTTAACGTTACGTTCACTCGAAGAAACACACACACACACACACACACACCAGCGATCAAAACCACCCGACAAAACCACTTTTACGAGACCGTCTGAGGCATCAAGTGGACGGAGGTAGGGGGCGGGGGTGGGGGCGGCGTCGAGTTTAAGAAATTCCGGCATAATTTAATTATACGACAGTTATTGCTCATTTGTATTCTGAAAACAGTATTTCGAGTAGGGGCCGACCGCTGCGCTTGTGTGCGTCTCGAGTAGGTTTTTTTTCGAGACCACGCGGTATTAATGAAGAGATAAATTTTCAAGGGTTCCGCCACAACTCGCCACCAGCAAGCAGTCTTTTGGTCGACCGACAATACGTCTACTGTATACGATACCTTAACCATAACCTAGTGCTTTGTCCAAACTCCAGGCCTTTGGAGGGGAGATTGACTTGATTGGAAGGAATGAGACATATTTCAATGCAAAATTTTTAGTACCTTTGTGCAATCAGGTACTAGAGAGAAAATATACTGAGATGGAGTGACGTCAATCTGTAGTAAAAGTTGTGAGGGTTCAACTTCGGAAAAATTCTGACAAGCAAAAAAGGGTCATCTCATCTCTAGTTGGTACTTTCCCGTTATCCGGACCCCAGTGAAGAGATACTAAGAGATGCTTAGGGTTAGGGTGGCGTTTAGGGTTAGGGTTAGTGTTAGGGTCAGAGTTAGCGTTATGGTTAGGCTAAAAATCTAACACTCACCCTAACCCTCATCCTAACCCTAATATCTCTTCACTGGGGTCCGGATAACGGGAAAGTACCCTCTATTTTTTACTTTTTTCTTTTTAGGTCCACAAGAAAAAAGGTCGTCACCTAAATAATTAATCGTATAACGGTACAATATACAGTAGATTTATTCAGATTTTCGTGAGGGTCAAATGCATTGTGGACCCTCACAAAAATACCCCATGACCCTCACTGTATTGACGTCTATGGACTATTCAATTTCTATTTCTTACTTATCTCCTTCTGTTATATTTCTTCTCTCCGAAAATCAGCACATAGGATAAAAACTGATTGGAAAATTAGCCGCAAATAGAGAAAGCGGCTCAAGAATTTTGCACGCTATTGTAGGCCTACATGTGATCAAATGCTTGATAAAATGCGCGTCACCGCGGGCAAAAATGCGACCGTTAACTTTCACTCCGCCGCATTTTATGGCAACAAACAGATTTTGTAAATACTTCTCTTAAAAGTACTCGAAAGAACGTTGAAACTCGACAAAAATTCTAGGACATATAATTTAACCCCTTAACCGTGTATTTAACTGTAACTCAATGTAAAATGGACGGATATATCCGGGATCCCCAGTTAAGGGGTTAAATCAATCGTGCCTAGCTTTAAAAGACTCTTATGGCAAATTAGGGGTCAATGACTTTTTTACAGGGGTTAAATTTTACGATTTAGTGCATATTTCTATGAAGATTCTCGTTAAGAATTCTTGAGACATGGTACAAAATTTTTATTTGCATTCGTTAGCGACGAACTCATTTGGTACCACCAGTGTTTTATACGGGTCTGACAGTAGGGGGGATTCTCCCACCAACCCCACAACATCCCTCAAAATCTCGGCGCTGACACAAATTTTTGCATTGGGGTTCCTCCATATAGTACGCACGCAGAAAGTAATATTTTCACTCCCCTTCTAACGAAAACAAAAGCCAGGAGTATAGGACGCGTACACAAACAATATATAGACTACTATGTTCTGTATGTATATATACAGGTTTGTCTGTATTTGTTTATATTGCATATCTGTTTGTGTCTTTTGTACTGTGTGCGTGAACAGGCTGAAGTTCATGAGAAGTGAACGCCCCGTTTTTTCGACCTTGCAGTGCACAAGTACATGAACACGAATAGTTTTTACCTATACCCCCTTAGCTTCCAGCGCCATCTGACTTCTTGAGAAGAACATAAACTGTAGTTCTTTATCGAAAAAAAATGGCAAGGACTTCTTCCTTTGAAGTGACATCCATAAATAGTTTTCTAATCAAAAAGTCATCGTCTTTCAGGTCTTTGTCCGCGTTGATTTCGCAAAACGTTATTGGCTTCTAATGGCGTTTAGGGTTTTTCGAACGTCAAACGAGATGAAACCTCTTGATCACGAATTCGGGTTATTTGCAGGCGATTCGTGATGATGATGACGATGATGATGATGACGACGACGATGATGATGATTATATGTCCCAGAACCATTTCATAGGACGCACGCAAGTTTGCATTGAATCTGAGGTCGCGTTACCTCGTACAGTAATGTGATTTAACTATTTTACAGGCAAGCATGCCAAATTTTCGACTTAATAATAATAATAATAATAATAATAATAATAATAATAATAATAATAATAATACTATAATAATAATAATAATAATAATAATAATAATAATAATAATAATAATAATAATAATAATAATAATAATGGGGTTTGGAGTGGTTCAGAAGGATCTGCTCTGTGTGTGAGAACCACTATGTTCCATCCATCCATTCATTAACATTATGGTCTTGCTGTGTAATCTCATTCTTTGCCCTCTTGTTATCAACCACTCTAACACTAAAAATGTTAAACCCTGGGGGAATGGGATGGGTGAGTGTGGGGAGCTGGGTTGCACCATCAGGCCCCCGGAAAATCGAACACTGGTCCTCCACCACCCCTCCTCTTCTATCGGCTAACTCATAGGCTACTAAATCATTTAGTTGTGCATGGCTAACTCCACGTAGATCTAAACGTGATTTCAAATTCGTTTCTTAGCAAAAACTCTGATAATTATAATATAATAGTTTTGTGCTCAGCTGAAACAGAGGTCTATATTGGCTGACACGGGGTGACAGAGTAATGTAGTTCAAAGGTCATGAATGCATCGCCCCAAGTACTAAATGACCTTGGGTGCTGAGTCAGTTGACGATGACAAATCTTTCAAAAAATGTCAACGAAAAACACGTGAGACCAATGTTGTCGCCGGATTTTGACAAAAAACGCCAGACGAAGGGTAGAAAAACGTAGAAAAGCGTAGAGAAACTGCGGGCCGGTAAAACGTGAATTTCGCGTGAATTACTTGGTGACGTTTGGGAATTTCTTTTACAGCCAATCAATCAACCAATACAAAAACCGATAAGCTAATTAAGCAATCAAACAGTCAATCAACCTCAGCTGAAGCCTGAAAGCATAAGCGCCGGCGTAGCCAGGAATTTGATCCGGGGGGTATAAATATGGTATAAAAAATGTAGGGGTATATATCATAGCTAGTCATTGCTATTTCAACAACCCCACAAAAACTTTAAGGTAGACTGATTTTGGGCGGGGGCGGGGTATATATACCGATATAACCCCCGGCGCTACGCCGCTGGAAATATTGCTTTACTATTATTAAACAATGGAATAATAGTTTGAAAATGATGTTATATTGTGTTATGACTAGTCTCGTTTTCTGTTGTTAATAATATTAGGGACCATCCACAAATGACGTAATGCACTTACGGGGATTCAAACGATGTGCTACGACGGGGGTCTCCAGAAATGTGACGTCACGTAATACTAATCATTTTCCCTTGTCAGCACGTTTGGAAAGAAAAAAGTACAGGGTGAAAGATGAGGATGACCGTTTTCTTGATTGTCAAAATTTTTCGCCCAAGAGGGCGTTAGCTCGTTGTGACGTCATATTTTAGGGTGGGGCGACTTTTTGTGACGACGCGTTACGAAGGTGGAGGGGGTAAAAAAACTGCAAAAATCGCGTTACGTCATTTATGGATGGCCCCTTAGATTAGTAACCATATTGTGTTTTATAGATAAATGTAATCAAGTCAAAAAGTGCATAAGAAATTCGATATACGATATATTGATCGAATTCGCGGCGCGAATCTAGCGCTGGGCGTACCTGCGTTAATGGGACACTCGATACCGTACTTGCCGGATATCGACAGTACTCGGCGGAAGGCGGATGCGATACTGCAGGTATTGATCCGTATCGCCGATTTCGAGTATGCGACCGCCTAGACTAACTAACGGCCGAAAAGTCACACGGTGCGCCGTGAATTGGGCGGATTAGGGGCTTTTCCGCGGGACCACCTACTATTCCGGAGTCAACTTCCCTCCCTCCCTCTCGCTCCCCCGGGGGCCACTCGTAAATATCAGACGGAAGAAGAGGGGAGGGAGAGAGGGAGGGAGGAGGGAACCGCAAGCTGAGCCGGAACGTTCCAGTCGTTGTGTTTTTATGGAAGCGTACTTCTTGACCCCCACCCCCCCCCACCCCGGACGCGGTTAGGCAGTTAAAAGTGTCCCGGATAAAGCTCTATCCCTGGATCCGAGTCTGTAGTCGTAATCGTCGATGGGCCAGGCAGGCAGGCAGGCAGGCAGGCAGACGGAAGGAACGGTCGTAAAACATTTCGGGGAAAGGCGTGACCCCACCCCTCAGCCCCAGCCCCGCCACGGCCCGGGAACCAACACATTCGTTTTGCACTCGGAGATCCTATACTTATAAGGACGAGAAGATATAAGAAACCACCGTAGCACATGGAAGAGGAAGACATGTCCACAGAATGCAGCCAATCTTCGGAGCGAAGACGGTTCAAAGACAAGATAAGACATAAGGAATTTATCCTAGATTAGTTGCGCTGTCGTACAGTTTTATTAAGGGAAGTAGGGGAGAGGGAGTGGGGGGAGGGGGTAAATTATGGGGAGTCTCTTTGGTTCCGTGCAAAACATCCGGACATAAATGTATGATGGTTGGAATGGTTTTTCAGTATCAGACGCCACACTTTATTATTATTATTATTATTATTATTATTATTATTATTATTATTATTATTATTATTATTATTATTATTATCTCGATAATTTTATAGCGTAGTATAAGTAGTAGTAGTTAATGTAGTAGTAGTAGTATCTAGAAAGCAAGCGCTATAACATAGCTTAATGCCAAAAGCAAGAGCACTTTACATAAATGGAAAAGAATCGAACTATTCCGCAGGCGCAGATCAGCGCCGCCCTAGAAGCCTCGAGGTTGGCCTTGAGCGCTCGGGAAGGACTTCAATTTACCACTATACTGATCGATTGATACGATTGATACTTAGTCTATAAATATCAATACTGGCTTTAATAACGACAAAGTTTTTAGCAAATGCTATAATATTCGAATAGATAGTAGCCTAAATCACGTTAATGCTGCCTGAGCACGGTAACGATGATCACCGGTAGCTGTTAAACTAGTTTTAAGGTTTCCGGTATGCAGTATACCGTCACGCAAAGCACTGGATGCGATAGCTATTCGTTATTCGAAGCGCGTTGGGTAAAAATCTTGCTTTCAGCGCGCGTCGTCACAGCGGAACGTTGAAAAACACATATTAATTACACCGTGTCACAACATCTCTCGTCTGTGTAGGCCTATGGCGTCTGGTCTATTTTTGCACTGTAGGTCAATGCCTCACCCCTCCCCCCCCCCCCCACACCCACCCTCAATTGGACCGTGCGACAGTAAACACGAAAATATACATGCGCTTCCTATATATTATGACCATAAATACAATGCAAAACTACTCGTCCCACTGTTAGCAGTCAGAGGGGGTAAGGGATGTTGTTGGTTCGACCGAAAATGCGCAGTTTGAAGAGGGGGGAGGGGGTGGCACACCGCCGCTCATAAAACCCGGGGTCATGGGTATGGGTTTCAAGAGATGTTTTTTCCTAAAAACCCGAGCAATTTCTTGTGCTTTTCTTGTTCGTTATTAGCAAACAGACTTGACCGAAATGACGGCGACCAAACTGCGCGTTCAAATAATAATTACACGCAACTTGCCACTTGGTACATAATACTTGCACATTGCGTCGACATTCTTACACCGCCAATCGCTGTCAGTTTTTCGTGGGATCAAGGGTCTTATCCCACTAGGCGAACACGACACCTGTTGGATGCCGGATTTTTTAAATTTATGGATGTCAGAAATTTTTGTTTATGGATTCGGATATTTTTGTTTATAGTTGTACGAACATCCCTGCCCTGTTGAAAGTTAAAAATTTGGACGTGGATGTAGTCCAACTCCCTGTTTCTAAAAATCATTTAACTCTGGCACATCTGCCTATCCCAGTGCTTCCCAACCTGGGTGCCGCGGCACATAAGTGTGCCGCAGCAACTTTAGAAGTGTGCCGCGGCAAAATTTTGGAAAAATAGGTTTAAAAAAAGATCTAGAATCTAATCTAATCTAATCTAATCTAATCTAATCTAATCTAACAGCTAACGTAAATAAGTTGACGACCATTTTTTGCTTGTCAGCTTGGTAAAAGGAAGAGATCTTGGATAGTGTACCGTGGCTGGAAAATGCTTGGGAAGCACTGGTCTATTCTATTCATCTGCCCACTCCCGTACCTCAGCTCCCCTCCTCTTTCTAACCCTTTCGGTGAGATGCGGGGGGGGGGAGGAGGGGGGCGGGAAGTAATACTAAGAGCAACATTCAAGTCTTGGCAATTTATGGAAGGGAAAGGGTATATGGGTGTTTGATACCCCGATTTTTCATCGAAGTTGACGTCTGTGATGACGTGAAACCGACTCAAAACCCAGACAGTTCGTGAGTGGTGGCGACTCATGAGCTCAGTTGGAGACAACGATGAACAAAGAACAAACGTTCGGACGTTTAGATTTATTGCGACCGAGTCTACATGTATTGTTATGGTGTTTGTTGTTGGCGGACGAGAGACGCTGTTTCGTTCGACATCAGTCGAAAAGAGGACTAGCGATTGTTTAGAAAGCAAAGGCGGTTACATTAGTCAAGGGTGATTTTCTTACCGCGCTATATGACGAATCTCCCATCCAATTAGTAACAGTGATTTGTGATGCTCTCTCTCTCTCTCTCTCTCTCTCTATCTATCTATCTCTATCTATCTATCTATCTATCTATCAGGAATTTTATTGGGGGGATAATAATGTGATTTGGGGTGGGGGTATAAATCCTAAAAAACTTTGAAAATCTTAGAAAACACATTAAACATTTTAAGGTAGTCTGATTTTGGGGGGTATATATACCCATATACCCCCGCAGTGTTTATACAGGCCTGTTAGGAGAGAAGATTCTCCCCCAACCTCAAAATTCCCCCTCCAAAAAAAATCCCATCACTTACACAAATTTTGTATTGAACTGTGTCTTTTCCCCTCCAACCAAGTCAATTTCTCCCCCCACCCCGAAAGCCTCAATTCCCCCCCAAAGGCCTGGAGTCTGGATAAAACACTGACCCCCCGTCGCTACGCTCCTGTCTATCTCTCTTTCACAAACACACACACACACACAAACTTTGTCTGCTGTGTCTGTCTGTCTGACTGTCTCTCACTGTCTCTGTTTCCGGTGTATGTGTCTGTCTGTCTGTCTCTCTTTCTCCCACTCGCTAGAACTCTGACTGTTCCTGCCACGTAGGCTATTATATTGCCTTTCAGAATAATTACTCAGAACTTTCAAAAGACTTCAAAGATCAGGAAGGAAATTCAGAGCTTTCTAATCAAGGCAAGCCTATTTTTCTCTAAAAATTCAAAAAAAAACATAGAATCGCTATTTCCTAAGCTTCAAAGACATTTGTAAACCGCTCAGGAATGTTTTGGTGATCTATTGACTCACCGCAGTATGCTTTCATTCAGAAGGTTTCGGAAATAAAAATAGTAACTTTTGCATTTGGCCCAATTCGGGTCGAAAGCTTTACGTGCGCCACCTATCGAATCAATTGAATACTTGTAATCGTAGCGTCATCTATCGAATGAATAAGACTTTTCAACACTAAAGTAGAAAAAATCTTATATTAATATCTAACCGTGTATTTAACTGTAAAGATGTAAAATAAAAGTTATATAGCATTCTGTTAATCGTTAATATCTAGGAGTTTTGACAAAGATGTTTAGTAAAATTTAGCATAGAATTCTGTAATCGTCTTACTAGAGTTTTGTAAATTTTGTAACTTTCAGAGAAATGGTTTGATGATGATGATGATGATGATGATGAAGTAAAAAGGTTGGACATTGTCTTTCGAAAATTCTTAATCTTATCCATTGATTTGCACATCGGTCAAAGCACTTAAGAAATCATAGTTTTTCTGCTGGTGTTTTTTTTCTCAGAGACACCCTGTAGATCAGGCACTGGTGACTTGTTCCAGGTTGACAGTCAACCTCCAGACAGTGGCGGCTCTAGGATTTGGCAAGTGGGGGGGGGCCGTTGGGGTGGCAACTTTTAATCATGGGGGCCAACCATTTGTTGTTTAATGTATGTAGCATTAAGTATAGGGTCCCAACTGGGGGGAGGCTACTGGGGGGGGGCAGGCTCTCAATAGGGGGGCACGGGACCCCCCTTACCCCCCCGGTGGAGCCGCCACTGCCTCCAGACCTTCCGCAGCCCAGATCTCCGGAACAACGTCCATTGACAGGACACGCGGAACTACCGGATCAAGTGCCAGTCGCGATGACGACAAATCCCGCAAGCATCTTCCAGTCGTCTGTGTCAAACATAGCGGAACGTCTCTGTTCAGTCCATCTCTGTACGGCATGAGGAATGCTCTTGAAAAGAGGCGGCGTGATATACTATACTTGAAATTTTCAATCAGGGTCCGATGGATGAATTCGAATATCTGGCAAGGTTGTGCGGTTTTGGGATGGCTGATAAATTTTACAGAAATAACGGGGTTTGTTCTCAAATTAATTAATGAACACCACGATGAACATGCACGCAATGAACACGAAGAAATGGATGAAGACGACGAATATGAACCTCCTCGTGAGAATCTTGAATATCCTCGCCAACCGTCGTCAGTGACTCGTCATCTACGAAGAGCTTAGGAATGTAGGTATTTAAAGTTGTATATTCTTCTGCTTAAAATACTCTGACGAGCAAAATAGGTCGTCAAAAAGTTCTCACAAATGCGCGTATTCTCTTTGGTCACGCTACTCGCCTCCATCGAAAAAATTCTCAACGCTGAACAACATTTCAACGATCGCCACCCAACAGGAATACGCCACGGGGTCGGCCTGTGTTCGTTAAATCGGCGCACCGATGATTCTTTAGATATAACTTCATGTTCGCTTTATTTCAAGAGTTTAAACCTCAGTAAAATGGTTTAACAACCTTCTATATGCAATATTTATCAGGAGCCTTACACAGCTTATGCAAGTCAAACACATTTCTCTCTAAGTTGTAGGCCTACTTTTCTCCATTTATTTTGCTGTTTCCATCCTAAATGATGCATGGAATTGACCTGGTGATTTGGTAATAGATTTAGGGTTTCGTTATTTACCCCATTAATGGGTAATATTATATATAATATTCCATACAGATAACAATAATAATAATAATAATAATAATAATAATAATAATAATAATAATAAAAAATAATAATAATAACTAATAACGTCCCGTATTGTTTAGGACGGTAACCGTGACCACAAAATGATTTTATGTTTATCAAATCCACGATAACAACAGGAATACGGGGGCAATTACTGAATGCATTTTAATAATTAAATTTTTAATAGTCTATTCGTTTCTTGATTTATTTGATTAAAATAAGTAAAATGGTTTAACAACCATATCGCCATATAATGTTCGGATTAAAAGTTGAAGTCAAAAATTATCAGAAGTCTTCATCGTTATCGGAATTATTTTCTCTTTCAGTCGTCATACGCTAAATACTCTACAAGATAAAGAAGACACACTTTCGTTATTTAAAACATATTCGAAATACGCAGACAATTTGACGACGGTTTATAAAGATGTTCTGATGTATTTTAGCACAATATAAATACTGCATTAATAATTTTAATAATCATAATTTTTCTTCTGAAGTTGGAATTCATAACTCTGTGACGACAAAATGATTTTATGCTTTCCATCAAAGCATCCGGTATGAATTACTGAAACATTTTCAATTAAATTCGATCGTACGTATTACGTATTATATTTTTTGATTCAAACGCACGTATTTTAACCTATGACCCTTTATCATACGGATATCATACGTTGAAAAATTATCTTAAGCCTTATCGTTAGCGGAATGAAAATTTCGTCGTCTTACGCTAAATCCGTTAACCATTTACCTGAAGCAAAGAAAAGAACAAGGGAAACAAGTGTTACAGAAGTAAATTTTGGGATCAGTTACAGGAAGTGACGTGGCGTGACGTTAGACAATATTGCTCGCTAAGTTAAACAAATTATAAGTATTTTAGCAGACTTATAAAATACGCGTATCTTTTACGCGTATTTTTTTTTCGAAGTTGGAATTCATACGCACGTATTTTAACGTATTTTATTTTGTCATCCGCGTATTATCGAAACGTTGGCTCAATCAGATTGAGTAGACAGTCTCCCAACTAGGACTACGCGTGTCCTGGACAAAAATCAAGCTGACGCATATGGGTTCTGGAGGAGACATGGGAGACATAAATGTTAACGGACATTGGGTGGAAAATGCACCTGGATTCACCTACTTGGGAAGTGTGGAGCGTTCTAACGACAAGCGCCAGGGACAGGGTTTAATCTAGGCCGTTTCGGGGGGGAGAGGGGGAAGTGCCCTTCCCCCGGAAATTTCAAATTTCCCCCCGGAAATTTTGGGACACTACATCAACTAACAGCAGCTCCCTAGCTGAATTCCCCCCCGGCTTTTTCAGTTTCGCCCCGGCTTAGTCAGTCCCCTCCCCCCGGAGTCCAGGAGTCTAGATTAAACGCTGGCCAGCGGGACATTACCGTAGAATCTACATGCGTTTGTCGGAAATAGGGCCCTTTCCATTGCCTCCACTTCAGCTGGGCTTCTATCAGCTCTGCGTCCGATCACCTCTCCCAGACGAGTTTCACACCTCCATCCCTTTGACTGGGGACAATCTTCGTCAAAATAGCAAAATCTAGTTGTTCCACTATCTAAAAGTAGTATATATATACAGTATATATAGAGTATATATATATATATATATATATATATATATATATAGAGAGAGAGAGAGAGAGTCATCATCAAGTTTTTGGAAAACTTGTGGACATATCTGGATTATTGTTCCCAAACGCCTTCGTGGCTCCAAAGGTCACAATAAGACTGGCCAACAGCAGGGCGCGATTTGTACGGGGGGGGGGGTAAGGGGGATTCCTCCCACTGCCCAACTGCATCCCTCTACTGATACATCCCCCACCACTACATCTCCCCCACTGCTACAATTCCCCAACAACTACATCCACCCTAGCTCGACATATCTTCCCACCCCACTGCTCCAGGTCACAAATCGCACCCTGGCCAAGCACTGTTGCTGGCCAACCTCAGTATTTGAAATATATGTTAAGCCATCCGAAACATTGTCATTCGACAAGGTTTGCTGATTCATTGTTAAATATAGGCCTACCTAGAACAAACACTGAAATTGGTAAGAGAGCCTTTTCTTTTTCTTGTCCCAAAATCTGGAAGTCTCTCCCTTTGGTTGTCAGATTTTGCAATAAGCTGCGTATTTTCAGATCTATAGGCTTAAAACACATATCTTCCAAATAGCATTTCCTAGATAACCTATCTTGCCGTTTCCCATTGACTGATAGACCTATCTGGAATGACCTGGTCGTTCGCGGATGGATTTAAAGTGTCATCGATTGATACACATGGGTATCATAAATGTTGCTATAGAAGTGCATTATTATTATTATTATTTTATTATTATAATTATTATAATTATTATTATTATTATTATTATTATTATTATTATTATTATTATTATTATCATCATCATCATCATCATCATCATTATTTATGGTGTAATTTTAAAATTTCAAGCGCTAGTTACACTGTAAAAACAGTCCGGAATAAAACAAATCTTTGTAGCGTGAATTGTCGTTTTCATTTGAATTAATGAACGAACGAATGAATAAAATTGGCCTAAGCCTATGAAGCAGTGGCGGCTCTAGGATTTGGCAAGTGGGGGGGAGGGCGTTGGGGTGGCAACTTCTAATCATGGGGGCCAACTATTTGTTGTTAGGTATGTAGTATTAAGTATAGGGCCCCAACAGGGGGGCCACTGGAGGGCCAGACACTCAATAGGGGGCACGGGTCCCACCGGCCCCCATGTGGAGCCGCCACTGCTATGAAGCTCGAATTTCAAATCGACATCGATTTTATTTCTTAATTAAGAAATACATTCTGAGGACAAAAGTTACTTTTTTTTTCGGACGTGTGAACCAATTTACAGAAAGACAGAAGGAATTTCTGAAACTATGTCGCGCTGACCAATTCTTCTGCAAACGGGTTTAGAGTATTATCAAACCATTTTTCGTCGGATATATTTGACTTCTGTTATTTTTAAAAATTGTCCTTCAGCATTTAAATCTTACCATCAAATGCATTCAGCTGAAACAGAAGATTGGTCAGAATGAGAATCATCAGCCATAGACGATTGAGACCGTTCATCTTTGTGGATCGCAGCTATTTCGACCGACGGACGAAGAGAGATGTTCTCAGTCCCAAGATTTCTGCGTCGACAACAGTCAATGAATTCGCGAAACTCCGAATTCGTCTTTTATACGAAGAATTAATTGTGCAACTCTCGCGCTAATTAGGCTTTGCATATACAGCGAAACCCGCTTAATTGCATAGGTGCCGTACAAGCCTTGCTTATGCGATTAACTGGGCTATGCGAATAGCCGCGGGACGTCTGATAATTAATTGTAAGCACAAAACACTGGTTCGGGTTTTTATGTTGTTGTTGTTGTGCGATTATGCGTGTTATGCAATTAAGCGGTATGCGATTAAGTGGGATCCACTGTATTTCGACGCGTATGAAATTCATTTGCACAGATTTAAATATTGTTTCCACTGAAAAGACCACGATTAATTTCTTTGCACTAAGAAACACAAAGGGAGACGTAATATATGCTTGTATGCAGAAACGGCATTAGCCAAATCAACAATTCAAATATTTAAAAAGCGTTGTTATTGAATATAATCAACTGGTAACACAACAGCTGTTTAAAATCCAAGCACCTTATTTTTATACGTGTCCGGGATCAGCTAGTGCAAAAAAAATTGTTGTTAAAAATAGCAGAAAACGAATGTCCTGTCTTTGTTTTGCAAGCGTCAGTTTCAGCCATTTGCAATCTGTTATGGGTTTTAGATTTGAAAATGACGCAGAGGTTGACCGTAGAAATGGAGATTCCGAATCATTTGTAGCACGTAGTCAAGATGGCGGGCAGGGGCGTAAACCTGGCGTCAACATTGGGGGGGGGGATAGAATAATTTTTAAAAAGTTGACCCCCCCCCAGAAATATAAATATCCCCCCCCCCCATTTTGGGGGGGATATTGCATATTATGGTGGGGACTTAAAATCGCCCATGAAATACGTCTTGACAAGCCAAAAAGAAGGTCATCCTGATATTTTTAGATTTTCCCTCTCCAAATATCCTGACAAGCAAAAAAAGGCCATCCGAAATGAGAGAATGTGGATTTGGCGTAATTCTGGCATCAACATCATGGGGTAGGATAAAAATTTTTTACCATATAGCCCAAACATTGGGGGGGATAATTGATACTCTGTCCCCCGCCAGCTAATTATTCGGGGGGACCGTCCCCCGCCGTCCCTCCGGGTTTTACGCCCATGATGGCGGGTCAGCATAACCCTATAGGACCCAAGGACCTCGGAAACAAGAGGCTTTGGATTTATGTAGGTACAGTGCACGGCTAATGAAAAGCTTCTGAAATATTTTATCTGGCGTGACTAATCTCGTCGTGTTAATATGAGTACTCCGACATCTCAGGTTACATAAGCGTACTGCCTACCTGGATCTACCTGGATCTACAACCTTGACAACCGAAGACTACCGGATTACGGACCATGGATTTCACTCAGATTGAGCGCTCGTGAATAAGCTGGTGAACTGCGCCAAGCTACGAGCAGCGCTATATAAATTTCGTTTTTTACTTATTTTATTTGTTTACTTGACTGTGTCTTTAGAGATATTTTGTCATTTTCTGTCATCGGGTATATTGATAGGTTACTTGTCTTGCACATCATTGTCGTAATCATTATCATCATCGTCGTCGTCATCATCATCGTCGTCATTACCTTCATCGTCGTTGTCATCGTCATCAGGCATTTGCCTCGGGGTCAAGTATTTCAGTTTTGACACGCTGCATGGCCATCTGGCGAATGAGGACGACGCTTCGTATGTACATTGTAGAAGAAAATTCAAATAATATCTCTCTCACACTCTCTCTCTTTCTCACTCTCTCTGTGTCTGTCTCTGTCTCTGTCTCTGTCTCTCTCTCCCTCTCTCATTCAGTCGTCTCCGACTTTGTGTGACATTATGGACTTAGATGTGCCATTCTTTTCTGTAGTCGACCGCATGTCTGAGATCCTCGATGTTCTTTGCTTCCATAATGCTATCCATCCATCCATCTCGTCTTCTGTCTTCCTCTTTTTCTTTTCCCCTCAACAACAGCTGCTGGCATCAATGATTTCTCCAGCGAATCGTGTCTTGTCATAATATGCCCCCAAAAAACTCCAGTTTTGTTTAAGAATCAGTCCTTCCGAGGTGTGTTTTGGCTTGATTTATGCAATCACCTCTTGATTAATATTAATAATAATCACATGAAAATCTACTCCTGATCGAATATAAGACATATATTCGTCTGTAATAGGCCTATTCATCGTTTGTAATCTCAGGCACTGTTTGTCGATTTTTAGCTCCAGAAGAAACCTTTTTATAGCGTCGTCTTACAGTTATACATTATAGAGATATTCCGTTTAACCCTTTAGTCCTGCAATCCACTTGACCAGACGACAAATACAAAGACAAGTTGTGAAGAATTAGACGCAAAATGTGAGAACAGATTTGATTTTCTGTTATTTGTCGGGGGAGATCACTTAGCGGTCAGAGGGTTAATTTCGTCTATGGCTGATGATTTTCATTGTGACTATTCTTCTATTTCAACTGATTGCAATGAAATATAAGATTTAATATGATACTTTCAAATCTCTTGCGCCGTGATTGCAAATTTATATTGATCTCTATTATAATTGGATGTGATATTTTGCGACTCATAGATTTATTATTAACCCTAGATGCCGTCTATTTATGACAGAGTAAGCGAGAAAATTGACGCCAAATAGGCCTGCCTATCCATCATTTTGGTACACTGTTGTCATGGATACCGTTTAACTGTCAGATCTAATTGTTTAAATTTTTAATAATTTTATTGTTGTAGAACTGGTTTGGCACTAATTTTATGACACGTTTTTTTCCTACTCTAAAGAATTAGAATGGTCTCTTATAATTTGCTATAGAGAAATTACGCAAAACAGACTTGGCGTATCACCGGTTGGCGGTTTTGTGCACCAAAGCGGCGCTATAGAAATTGATGATTAGATTAGATTACACGATCATTCGCTTATCTTTTAATCGAAAACTAGAAATTATATTCAGCATAGTTAGCTAAGAAGGCTGATTTAAAATCAGTACCGCGTGACTGTAGGCAACGGTTTCCGCCTAAGTTCACGGCAAATAATAGCCTACCGTCACTTTTAATTCCGCGGTATTTTCCAAATACCGGAATACCGCGCATCACTTGATGCGTCCAACAACTTACTATCTAAAGACTAGTAAAAAGTCGGAGTAGCCTACTTCGCGAACGAATACATTCCAACTTAGTTCCAGTGAACACCGGACTAGTACGCTACCAATCCTTTAACAGGAGCGTACCTAGTATGATTATCTAAATTAGCAGCATAGCATCAGTGTTTAATCTAGGCCGTTTCCGGGGGGAATTGCCATTTTCTCTCCCCCCGGAAATTTCAAAATCCCCCCGGAAATTTTGGCATACTACATGGACTAACAGCAGCCCCTAGCAGAATCCCCCAGGCTTTGTCAGTCCCCCGGCTTTGTCAGTTCCTCCCCGAGTCCAGGAGTCTAGATTAAACACTGGATAGCATACCTTTCCTGGAGCGTGCCGTACTTTATGGACGGTCCCAATCCAATATTTGAAATCTATACGTTAGACAGATTACTAAAAATTCCAGTTCAACAGCGTTTGCTGATTCTTTTATAAGTGTACCATACCCATGGTACACATAGATGTACCATGTACCCATACCCAAAATATGTATAAATACGCACAATGGATATGGCGAAAGAAATATAAATAGTCTTATTCTCGCCTTTCATCCAACCGGTGCAAATATCCTTACGGACAGATCCAAGCTTCGACTTAATCTTTAATTGACTGATATACCTGTAGACTATTAAGCGGCGCTGCATAAGGTAAATATATTCCCTGGTCGAACTCTTCAGTTAGCGCGGATTTAAATAATGCTTTAAAATCTGTTGCGACGTGATTACAAAATTATATTGAAACTTTGCCTCTCTATAGGTTGTGATACTTTTTCGACTTTTATGCATTTTGTCTTACAGGCAAAAATCTAATTGTGGTTACTAGTTCTGCTTGCATTGTGCATCCCTGTGTTTGATTCTAAAATTATGACGTCATAAAGGTGGGCATTGTGCAGTTTTATATTTGATTTTTAAAACTATGACGTCATAAAGGTGGGCTAGAACTTCGAGATTCGAAACGTATTCCTGTTGATTTCAATTATAGATTCAGTAAATAAAAGATAAATAATCAAATAAATAAATAAATAATATAATAAAAAATATAAATAATAAATAATATAATGAGGAAGAAAGGCATAGAAAACCTGGTAAAAGATCAAGAGGAAGACAAAGAATGACGTATATCAGCAGCTTACTGACTGATGTAAAGGGGGTGACTACAGAATTGGAACTCATACAAGCAACACACAACAGAGAGAAATGGAAGTCCATAGTCGTCAACGTAGAAATACATGACACCTGAAGAAGAAGAAGAAGAAGAAGAAGAAGAAGAAGAAGAAGAAGTAGAAGAAGAAGAAGAAGAAGAAGAAGAAGAAGAAGAAGGAATAAAAGCGGACAGTCGTAATCAAATTAATATCGCAGTAATAGATGCACGACTACGGGCCGTACAATAAGTTCCTTGAAATCTAAACTCCATTTAAACGGCAGAGAACCTTCGTATTCTCGAAACGACACTCAATAGTCCAACTCATTTGTCGATCAGTGGTGGTTCCACGTGCGGGATGAGTGAGGATGCACCCCCTCCCCCACCCATCGGATTTCCGGGCTTACTTTTTGTTTGCTTGTGAAACCATATGTTTTGGGGTAAAAGTCTAGAAAAACTAACAAACTAACCGCGAATGACCTTCTTCGCTCGAGAGATGGAGAGAGAGAAGGAGGTATCGTCAGGCCAGTGCAACACCTGTCACAAGGCTAGCCGTCTGTGTATTTCGAATATGTTTTTAGTATGTCTTCATTATCTTGCAGGTCCTGTGTCGGAAGAGGATAATTAAATATAATTATTGATGATTGAAGATGATTGAAGATGATGATTGAACGCATCAAGCACTGAAAGAGAATTTCAATCTGATATCGATGAAGAATTCTAATAATTTTTTCTTCAACTTTTAATCCGAACATTATGTGGCGATATGGTTCACATAAGTTTATTTTAATCAAGTAGAGCAGAAACGAATATTATAAATTATTAAAATACATACAATAATTGCATTCGTTATGCATTTGATAAATATAAAGTCATTTTGTCATCACACGGTTACCGTCCTAGACACACGGGACGCTATTAATTATTGTCATAAGAAGGGATGTAGATAAGAGGGATGATAAGTTAATAACATGGTGATTTCAAGCGACTTAGGAGACATTAATCTATGGAAAAGCCCTACAATTGCTTGAAACAGCAGTGCTAAATAAATTTCGAATCCATTTATTGTTTCAACTGCCTCGTCGTCCAAACTGTGACAAAGTGCATGAAGACAATGGCGCTGTAGAAGTTTTTTTGCATATATTTCGTCACTTGCATTTCGCTTTATTAACAGCAAATCAAATCTGTTCTCGCATTTTGCGTTCTCTTCTTCACAATTTGCCTCTGAGCACTTCCTACGGCAACCTAACATTTAAGTTTGTGTGAGTGTGTGCGCGCGCCCTCTGTTTGTTTATAGACGAGTCCGTATCATAGACGATGGGCATCTGTGTGTGTTTGTTTGTGTGTTTGTGTGTCTCATCCCTTCTCAACCGGTGCTTGCCACCGGCTATAGAAGTTAAGCGGAATTTATCTAATGTATAATTGAAAGAGATAAAAAGACTGACTAGCAAAAAACAACAAAGGTCATCAACCCTAAGGAGGCGTGATGTTGACAGTGATTAATAATTAATTTAATATCCCATAGAAACGAAAACAGGCTGACAGGCAAAATAAAGGTCATCAACTTTTCCACATACGTGTCAGGTCAGAGGCTGAGGTGCCCGTGACTATTTTCTGCACCGGGGCCCGGAAATTCTCTCGGCGGCCCTACTGGGGCGGGGATCCGACCCCCCTTTTCGTGAAATTTTCGCAAAGTCGTGGAGTAGTCTAGGGGCATGGGTAGAACGATCGATGAGAATGAATACTTGTTAAAAACTGAAAATTGAAAGTGCTTCACACGACGCCTCTTTTTCTTGTAGCGACGTTTACTCCAAAATGTAGACGTGTTGAAATAAAATTGATAATTGAATGAAATTTCAATTAATTCAACTTACAGTCGGTCAGAAATTAATGTTGCTAAAATCTGTAAAATTTATCGCAATGCAACCAAATATTAATGTAGTTTCAAATTACTTGTATGCGGTCTCAAACAGACGCGCGATCAACTGATTTCGATCAAAACGTTCCCAGAGTGGATCTGGAGCAGGCGACTGGTAACAAGAAGCAGACGAATCACCTGAAGTGCAACGATAAAGCTCGTAATCTCTTCTACATTTATCGGGAAAACTAATGATTTGATCCTTTCCTCTCATCCATTTCGACGAATCTTCCTTAAGACTATCTGCAAAATTTGGAGAACTGAAATTCGGCAGAAAATAAGACGGACAGAAATCCTGTAAAAGAAACTCAAGATGACATCTCATAAGACAATTCAACCACAAATAACGGTCCATTTGATGGAATTTGGATTTCATTTCTTCAAGACTCAGTCCGAGTTTAGATGCTTTCTCAGAGGTTGGTGTCAACGTTTCAATGCAATACAACAGGGAATTCTTCAGAGCGTATTGTGATAAATCGATATAACCAATCTCTGAGTTTTCAAGCATCGTCTTCCCAATAATATAAGCTTCCCTTGCACTGTGACAACTCTGCTTAATCATGTCGCTCTCAGCTTTGGCAAATGAAATTCTAGCGCAAGATTCTGAATAAGGAACCCAAGGATAGATTTCTTGAGGACGATCAAAGATCAAATTGCAACCGAAAGTCTTTATTTCATCGCTCACATTGGATATGGCTTCATCCGGCCACCAGCCATCAATGTGAATACAGGGAACAATATCAATTGAAATATATTTTATAGAAGTGAAATTCAGCGGTTTTATCATCACAATGTGTGAAACTTTCTTTATATCTTTAAAACTTCCACGGGTCGGTAAATCTAAATTACAGTCTAAACTCTGTTGACTTTCAACATTAACCAGGGCGCTATCTAATATCATTGTAAATTGCCAATTAAGTTTTTCAGTGTTCAGAATTTCATCTTTCCCAAAGAAACTTTCAAAATTATTCTCTTTTTTTTCGCCTACCTTTGTTGGTTTTCTCCTTAGACGAACAAATCCAGTGGGAAGCTCTGGAGATAGAGAAACTTCGCAGAGTTCACTGAACTTTGTAAGAACAAAACAAAAATCAAATTCATCTGGTTCGTCAGTTTTTGTTCCTTCATTAGAGCTTCCAACAAACTCAACTCTAATTTCAAATCTCGGATCCAGTTTTTGAATATCTTTGGCAATGACGCTCATCAAATATTTTACTTCTTTTGTGATTTGCTTAACTAAGGGATGACGAAATGCAAATAAACCATTTTCCCATAGTAATCTTGGAACGGTTTTAAGATTCACTCGTTCCATCTGAAATTCAGAAGCACCGTTGCTATCTTCATTTGCTCTGTCTTGAGACTTATCAACACACTGAACCTTTATTTCTATTTGCTTATTATTCATTAGTCGGAGAAAATATGTTTCATTATTTCGGTCTGAAACTGCATCGACTATATCAGAGCATTTAGTTGAAGACTGCTGTGGTATTCTTTTCCCCGCAATATTTCCGTCTTTATCTTTAAATGACACTTCGGCCCCATCATACATAAGCGAATCCTGAAAACTTTTGTATGCGTAGTGCAATGGAGTACGTCCGTAAATGTCAGTTTCATTGACACTGCAACCGATTCTGATCAACTTTTTCACAATTGTATTTGCCAAAACACTTAGGTAACTGATTCTCTCCTTATGCAGTGAAGGTGCCCTATACACTGCGAACATTGCAGAAAAAGTAATGGCGACCGAATGCAAAACAGTTCTTCCCTGCTGGTCTTTACCTGACACTATTTGGTCTTGGAATGTCTCAATTAAAGTCAAAAATCTCTTTTCAAATGTATCTACAGTATGTTCACATACCTTCATAAGGAGTGGCTCCAAAGTTAACCTGCATGTAAGATCCAGGTGACTAAGACTTGCTGACTGCGATTCTGACTGCCTGAAAACGCTTAAAACTGCTCCTTTCTGTATCAAAGCTTCTTTAATTGATGACGAAATTTCTGGAATCTGTACTTCAGCTATATCCAATGGCGAAAATTTCTCAAAGCTTAAAGCATTCACATCTATATCTTCTCTACGCAGCAACATTTTAACTATTTTCATTATCTTCTCGATCCGTTCTTCGTCTCTACCAAAGCAGTCACATCGTTTATATTTTGCGCCGAATAAAATTGTGAATAATTCCTTTCTTTTCTTCAATTCTTCAGAATTCCGTGAAAAAGGATCATAGTCTGAAAATGTATAACCGAATTTTGACAGATATAAGCAATATTCAACCGAACGTTACGACCTTAATAAAATACGCGTATAAGTATTTTATGCCAAAAAATAAAATACGCGAATCGCGGGTAAAAAATCATTGACGGTGACGCCACCAGAGATGTCAAAGAGTCCATTTTTAGAACCCAATCCAACCCAACCTATCAAATCTCCAACCAAACCCATGCCAGTAATCAGGGCGCGATTTGTAGGGGGAAGTGTGGACTGTGGAATCCCACATTGCCCAACTACACTGGGGTAGCTACTGACATTCCAGCCAGGGAAGTCAATCTTCCCCACCACTGTGACTGCGTCAGGAAAATGCATTCACTGTCAGCGCCGAGCATGAGTAAAAGAATGAAACTTGATGTTCGGTGGTAACTGGGGACAGAATTATCTTAACCTTTGAGAAAAATTTACCTGTGCTGCTGGCCAGACAATAAAATTGACAGGTCATTATTTTGTGACAGAGCAATAGTTTACATAGCAGAACTGTGCAAAGTAGATCCGTCACTAGCCTTGGATCAGTTCCGACAGTACAAGAAGAACAATGTGAAAGTAATTTTCAATGTGCTTGCTTCAGAGTAGAATTCAAATTCTGCCTATCTCGTCAGCTGAATGTGAGTGGGGCTTCTCGTGCATGCATATAAATGGAACACTAATTAGAAATCAACTCGGTATTCATGCACTTTCATCTCTTGGGTATGCGATGGGCGACATGCTGCCTCAGATGCATCAACTGACAAAAAACCTGACAAGACATCTGTTTCAAATCCTGCCATGGCAACTCTGTATTAGTGTTAATGATACTTGCTTGAATTTAGTTACAGATTTTCAATTATTGCAACTTGCAGTTGCACTATAACATTTATGGTTTAAATAAATGGTTTGTGACAATTTAAAAAAAACAATATTAAAAGTTAGAGCAAAGTACTGTACATTAAACCATGCATTTCCCATGCCCCCACTGCTCGTCATGTTCCCCCAAATGTTCCCCCACTGCTCCGGGCTACAAATCGCACCCTGCCGGTAATAGGGTTACTTGATCCAACCCAACCCACCGTAGTACATTACAATTTCTTAAACCATTACTTATTTTGATACCGGACCCAACCCACCATTGATATGGAACTATCTGACCCAACCCATGAATTAACCCAACCCATGAACATCGCTGGACGCCATAATCCGACATACAGTAATATCTATGGTTCCCTATTTAAGGTTGAGCAAGTGCTTGTCGCTATAATAAATATAATTTGCGGTGGCTGCTAACGGTCTACGCGATATTATTATACATACGAGTCGTAAATGTCTAAGTATCATTATGTTTACTTATCAAAACAACTAAAGACAAACTGATTACACTAAGAGAAAGTTAATGCCTTGGTCCGTGTGTCAATTTTCCAAAGCTGCAGATAGGCAATGACTACTATGAGGATCTGACAGCTGAGGATGTCAATGAAGGCTTAGACTACATGAAAGTCGGAAAGGAATCAAAGCCAGGACCACTAAGCGGTCAGGGCTAACCTTTAACTTTAACATAAGAACAAGCGGATGGCCCGGACTATGGGTGGATAGCTGGTAATTAATTAGCGGTTGCTGTTGGCATATTCTGCCGGCGACACAGAGGTTGTTTAGGGGCCGTCCATAAATGACTTCACGCGATTTTGGCAGTTTTTGGCTCCCCTCTCCTCTCGTCACACATCGTCACAAAAGCCAGACCCCCTCAAATATGACGTCACAACGCGTTAACCAACCGTCATCTTGTCATCTTTCCAATGTCAACATTGCGGTATTAATAACAATATCTATAATATTAAAATCCTTTCTCTGTGTGTCTGTTACCTTCAAGCGTTCTCATTGGTTGACGAAGAAGCGTTTGACGAAGCGTACGTTTAGCACGGTTTAGTCGAGTCATTGCAGCGTCAGAGGGCTGGGCGTGCGACGACGTTGCTATTGGTAACAATTGTTCGCAGCCTGAGGTAGTTGCGCAATTTTAACGTACATTTTAACGTACACGAAAAATACGTGTACAGCGTCACAAATGGCCACAGTTGCGTGATTTTAACGTGCATAGGCCTAATTATTACGTGGCGCAGAGCTTGGCTAGGTGGCGTATGTACATAATTGAAATGTTGTTCAGCATGAATTCAATGATTGGGTATTAGGTATAGGTATTGGATTAGTATTATCCTGCACTGCAAGCGAAGCGAGATTCCGAAAACAGATTCCGCCACAAAAACCAAACAACCAAACGAGGCCCAAAAAAACCAGATTGGGTTGGAAAAACCCACACTGGCAACACTGCCCGTAGACGTGCGGAAATGACGCCGTATATTCCAGTAACTGCTAACAATAGACGAGAAATGCAAATTCTCCACAATAGTATTATCCTGCATTGCGAGCGAAGCGAGCATCGTTCTAGTCTAGTATTATGTGACGTCACATTTCTGGAAACCCCCTTCCCCGTCGTCACACATCGTAACAAATGGTTGAACCCGCCCCTCTAAGTGCGTGGCGTCATTTATGGATGACCCTTATCAACACGGAATGTGACCGAACCATTTCGTAGAAGCGAATTGACAGCTATTTCAAGATTTGAACGTTTCTAAGCTTCTTTTGTATAATGTCATAATCAGTGGCGGTTCCAACTCTTGGTGGGAGGGATGCAATGAATATCTAGGAAGATCCCGCCATTTATCAAAGAAATTACTGTATATGTAAACGGTTTAGGAGAAATCTGTAGATTTGATTTATAAAATATTATGTTCAGAATTGACAATGTATAAAAGCCATTTAGTCTGGTTGTACAACTTCATAGTGCAAAATCTAGTTTTCTATTGCTGGAAGCTAACTTGTCGATGATGTTGTCTATGGATATGTCCATATCTTTGTGAAAATACATCACGGCTAATCCATTTAGACTTTAGACGATCATTTATCTTCTATTGAAGAGACATTTTTGGTGGGCCGGTGGGGGAGTGCATCCCCAGTCATCCCCAAAGTGGAACCGTCCCTGGTCATAAGAGCAGACGGACGTTTTAGTGTGAGGCAAGGTATGTTAACGTATGCAAATTTACTCTGCGCATACAATGCGTGCTATGCATTTAAACTGAAATAGAATAAATATTATACGTACGGTCGAATCTTGCATATAACACGCAATGGAGGGCAGTAAATCCAGTACGGTCGGATAAATTGACCGATGCTCCTGCCTTTAGGAGCAATTCAACAACATCCGGTCGAGCGTCGCTTGCCGCAATCATTAAGGCTGTTCGACCTTTGTAGTCCACAGCGTCCAGATCCACCTGAGTTTTTGCCTTTTTCAATATTGTGCGCAACATTGGAAATTCTTCATGCCACCTTCGCATGAACGGATACTCTCCTTTGCCGTCTTGTTTATTGACGTCAGCACCATAACGAATGAGCAACAATGCTATTTTTTTCTCGTGAGCACAATGCAGCGCTGTTTTTCCGCCATTAACTTTAGCGTTCACATTGATCTTTCCAGATTTCAAAAGCATTTCAATTAAACGCAGTGTCTTGTCGTCGACTTTCCATGGATTATGTATTAGTTCATTAATTAAAAGATCATCAATTTCAGCTTCTAGATGGCAAATAATGTTACTGTCCAAGAGAAGTTTCACAATTTCTTCAGAATGTTTTGTATCTTTGTCCATTGCTATATACATGGCATCTCTCCAGATTTCAAATTTACTTTCCTGTTTTTCAGGGTCAGATTCCGAGCTCCACGATTTCACAAAGTCATCTGATGCATTAAAAAACTCATCAAGCAAGGATTTGACAATGTCTTTATCTTCATCTTTAACTGCTGATATAAATTTCTTTCTTAACAGATCACCCGAATCTGAAACATCGAAATCACTGTCTCGAAGCTGTGGAGTAGTTATGTACTTTTCATCTGATTTGCATTGACGGTCCGTACTATCAGCATCGTTGGCTTCATCACTCGAATCACACGTGCACAGGTTTTCCATTGGTGTCTAAAATACAAAATGTATGCTTACAGAAAACGTCCAACCGCAATTTAAGGATTCCAATATTTTGGAAATTAAATTGATAGACATTAATCTTCACAACATCTATTCCACATCTGACATATCTGCCATTGGTGACTAGTGACGAAGTAATTCGATAACCTCTTTTATTGCCAAAAAGCGTTAGCGCAGACTTGACTAGTCAAGAGATTTGGCTGCCCAGACCAGTGGCGTAACCAGGATTTAGAAATAGGACACGCATCCACATTGTGGGGTAAACGATTTGACAAGAAAAAAGGGGCGACATGTCAAGTACTTTTTATTTTAACACATTCATTCACTTTGGTCATTCTACCTACCCCCCATAATAATCCACCACCAGGAAAATTTTTACCTCAGGGAAAAGACTAGGAAGGCACCTTTTTTGGCAAAATGTAAATGCTATAATTAATTTATATATCTCGACTATAATAACTGGAATAACTGCTTAACTGTTATGAGCTTGTAATCAATCTGGTATTAAATCCATTGGTTATGTATATTATTTCATTATAGTTTAAAAGATTGTAATTTCAAAAAACTATCAATTTAATTTTAGTTCAATTAATTTTTCTTGTGAAGAAAAACATTGATCCAAATACCTTGCGTTCATGCATGGAGCTTTTAGAAAAAGTGCAAAGACGAGCAAAAAAAGATGGTCAATGGGTGCCATAATTAATTTTAAGCTACGAAAAAAGACGTCAATTTTGTGGATTGACAACATTAGGAAGGACAAGAGAGAATGGGATTTAATAGAAAAATACAAAATAATGACTGGGAAAGTAATGTGCCATACGATAGATTCTCTACATTGGCACAAGAGGCTACAGATGCGAATTGCGCACGGATCTTCTTGCGGAACTTCAAATGCAGATCATCATGAATAATGCGCCTCACATAACTATTCTTCACAGTGGCACAAACATGCTGAATTTACTCTCCGATTTTTCGCTGTCATGTTGGGTCGTCTATTAAACGGACTTTCTAGTATTTTCATTGGTCGTAAATCTCGGAATGTTGTGATGGAAAAAGCGGAAAATTTAGGCCATCGATCGAACTAAACGCGATCCCTTAAAGGAATTCTTTCACGAGCGAACATCGACACCTAGGAAAGAGGACAATGGATCCGTTGACAGAGAGGATCATTTATAGACAATGGCAAGGGAGGCAGACGATCCAACTTCTGTGCCAAAAGACAACGTTAAAGAGGGCGGAATAATCACATTATTCTTCTTCTTTTTCTTATCTTCTTCTTCTTTTTCTTATCTTCTTCTTCTTCTTCTTCTTCTTCTTCTTCTTCTTCTTATTATTATTATTATTATTATTATTATTATTATTATTATTATTATTATAACCTCAAGAGGCTAAAAATTGTGCATTTTCACGTATTTAGAAAATTCTGGGTGCCACCTCTAAATGATCTACCCGGAACCCCCCATCTGCGTCGACTGTAAAACTTGCCTGAACAGGATGAAAGGATACTTATTATGGCGAAAGCAATCGTTTGCACACTGTAGCAGGGTTTTGCAACTATTGAGTCGCCAGCCTAGCGACCAAAGTAGGACAGAATGTACTACTTTAGCATTAAGAAAGGCCTGTTCGCTAGCGTCTATTTGTATCACCTACTGCCGAGGAAGAGTCAGAGCGTCACGCACTGATTATGGTCCATAATTTGCATAACAGGTTTGCAGTTAATGTCGCCAGCCCAACGAACAAGGGATGTACTATCCTAATATTGAGGTGAGGCCTGCCTAAACAGTCAAAATCACACTTCCTCGATGGCAGTTCAAGTCAATGAAGGCTGATATCGCCATTTTCCTGCGACTTCTATGCTTCTTTTAGACCAAATCAACCACCGGAGGAAATGATTTTACGACCAAACAGTCCTGTACACAATTTATGGTCGACAGAACTCTGACAGAATTGGGTGAATGAGGAAGGACGGTTGCCAACCATTTATATGCCGCCCTTATCTACATGTACTGCGTAAACACCCGGAATACTCATTCACAGTTGAGTGGACTCGATGAGCGTCTTGGGCAGAAACAACTGAAAATTTCCGGCCTCGACGAAGATTTTAACCCTTTGCTCAAACACACACACTCTCAAACTAAACAACAACATACTCAACAAAACTGACAGATTTTGCTAAGCACTGTACCACCGATTCACCAGTAAGCCTATAATTGCAAAGTTTATCGATGAAAGCTCAGTATTTCGTGTTCTTTAAACATTTCTGTTAAAATAGCAATCGGATTTCGAAGTCATTTTTAGTTTTCGTTTTCACTTTCACGTATCGTTTAGACATGGTAACGAATTTGGTCTTCTTACACATTTTGTTGCTCAGCTGTTCTTGCCAACCGGAAAATTAATTGAGCAGTTGGTAATAAATTATTTATTTATTAGATATGATAGCTTTATCTCACCGGTTACGAAGACAAAGAGCCCAACGCGATCAAGTGCACAAAAACGACTAAAGCACGAGAACATCCTATACCGTAACATAGCAAAAACTTACTAGTTTGCCTAGTATCAAGTCTTAGTAAGCCCAATAGTGCAGGACAATCATTGACGGTTCCAGGACTTGGCAAATGGAAAAGGGACCGTTGGGTTTTAAAGTTTAAATTTATGAACAATCAAAAAATGTCTTTTATTTATTTATTTATTTATTGACAATTTATATAGCGCAGTAGTAAGGCTAAGGCCTACAACAAGAGCGCTTAACACAGTTCATATCCAATATTAAATAAATGTGTCTTCAAATTTCTAATGAAAAGTCCAGCTGAGACTGCTCCAGGCACATTGTCTGGAAGAGAGTTCCACAGGGCGGGCAGGACTTTTGATAATTAAGAATCGAAGTTTTATTTTGATATCTCATAGTATGACAAAATTACATGCAAGTGAAATGAAAATATAAAGAAAGACGGGAAAATATGTGCTGTACAAGTTGTGCAAACTTTATAGAGATATATTTGGGAATGTTTAAGAAATCATGGTTTTTCTCAGGCTTGTCCATGGAACGGGCCCACATAAATGAAATGGGCATATCGCGCTGCTTCAGTGGACCAGTAGCGTAGCGTGCACTCTTGCCGCCTAGAGGGCTCCTGGCAAATCCGCCGCCCCAAATTCACTCTTATCACACCTGACAAGCAAAAAAAGGTAATCGCCCGCTAAATTTGCCGCCCCTTCTAAACTTTTCCGCCCTTTCCCAAAACTCGCCGACAAGCAAAAAATGGTCGCTTCCAAAATTTGCCGCCCCCTTCGTGTGTGCCGCCCATGGCTAGAGCCATAGTAGCCATTGGGACGCTGCGCCTCTGCACAGGCCGGATTAAGGTCCGAGTGGGCCGGGGGTGCTGAGAATAAAGGCCGTCGCCTATAGTGATAATCTCTGACGAGCAAAAAAAGGTCATCGCCCTTTCAAATCGTGCTGACGAGCAAAAAAGGTTATCTCGAAAATCGGTGGGCCTATTTTCATGGTGGGCCTGGGTATTATCAAATTCAACCCTTGCTTTTAGAAGACTTTGCAAAGAATATTAAATACTTGTATATGTATATATATATGCCTAGGCCTAACCACGCATTTATAACAGATTTTGAGGCGCACATTTCGAAAAGACAATATAACGTACTTGGTACACCAAGAACAAGCCATTCCTAATGGGGGCTTGGACTAATTGTAAAAATCGTGCAGAATCGATGTGCAAATTTCATTGCATATAGAGTGATGGCCGACAAGTATTTAATATTCTTTGCAAAGTCTTCTAAACGCAAGGGTTGAATTTTATAATACCCTGAATATTATCGGTTGAGGTTCGACCACATGCACCCCGATGGCAGTTACCAACTCTCTCGGACTTTCGAAATTCGTTCTCTGAGAGCAAAGACATGTATTTCTACGGTCCACCTCTGCGTCATTTTCAAATCTAAAAATCATAACAGATTGCAATTGGCTGAAACTGACGCTTGGAAAGCAAAGACAAGACATTCGTCTCTGCCATTTTGAACGCAGTTTTAATTTTTGCACTAGCTGCTCCCGGCCACGTATAATAATAAAGTGCTTGGATTTTAAACAGCTGTTGTGTTACCAGTTGATCATATTCAATAACAACGCATTTGAAATAATTGAATTACTGATTTGGGTAATTGCCGTTTCTGCGTATAAGCATATATTAGGCCTACGGCTCCCTTTTGGTCTCTCAGTGCGAAGAAATTAATCGTGGTCTTTTCAGTGGAAACAATATTTAAATCTGTGCAAATGAATTTCATACGCGTCGAAATACATTGGATCCCACTTAACCGCATACCGCTTAATTGCATAACCCGCATAATCGCACAACAACAACAACAACATAAAAACCCGAAACACTGTTTTGTGCGTGCAATTAATTATCAGACGTCCCGGCTATTCGCATAGCCCAGTTAATCGCATAAGCAAGGCTTGTACGGCACCTATGCAATTAAGCGGGTTTCACTGTGTATAGGCTATACAAAACCTGATAAGCGCGAGAGTTGCACAATTAATTCTTCGTATAAAAGACGAATTCGGAGTCATCGCGAATACATTGACTGTTGTCGACGCAGAAATCTTGGTCCTGGGAACATCTCTCTTCGTCCGTTGGTCGAAATAGCTGCGATCCACAAAGATGGACGGTCTCAATCGTCTATGGCTTATGATTCTCATTCTGACCATTCTTCTGTTTCAACTGGTTGCAACCAGAAGAGGTAAGATTGAAATGCTGACGGACTATTTAATAAAACAACAGAAGTCAAATATATCCGACGAAACATGGTTTGATAACAGTCTAAAACCGCCGATGGTGGTGTTTCAATTATGAACTTATCGTATGCAGAAGAAATAGGCCTAGCTGCGCAAGTGCGCATGGTTTGAGATATTCTGTTGTCTTTCTATAAATTGGTTAACTCGATTGACAAACAACATCACCTTTGTACCCAGAATGTCCTTCTTAATTAAGAAAAATCGATGTCGCTTTGAAATTCATTCAAACGTCATTCACTTAGGCGAATTTTAAACTTTCATTCGATCGTTAATTCAAATGATAATGTTTATTCACGCTACAATTTAAATTCTATACGTAATTTGTTTAAGAACAGACTTTTTTTTTACAGTGGAACGACCGTTTGAAAATTTAAAATTAAACCCTAAATTACTTAATAATAATAATAATAATAATAATAATAATAATAATAATAATAATAATAATAATAATAATAATAATAATAATAATGCATTTATAAAAGAACCATTTAAAAATACCCAGAAATGGAAAAGATCTGTTACCAATTTCAGTTTTTCTTCTACGTAGTCTACATTTAGCAATGAATCTGCAAACCTTGTAGAATGACAATGTTTAGGATGTTTTAACATAGATTTCAAATATTAAGGTTGGCCAGCCAGGCAAAAGTGCTTTAAAAACCAGGAGAATGATGGCCAATGTTTTACTAATCATGACCTATATGGAGAAATTAAGGCATTTGGGCACAATAATTCAGATCTATCCACTTGTTTTGAAAAAACCTTTACGACTACATATATATATATATATATATATATATATATATATGCTGACGCTTTGAAATATATATATTTCTGCCCTTGTGGGGAACAGGTGTTGGAAGTCGGCTCTCATGGCCTGTCTTGCTCACTCGGCCCAGGCCGCGTTCCACGTCACGCAATGATTAATGACGTGGTCTACCGGGCGCTTCTTCGAGCGGGCATTCCATCGGTCAAAGAACCACCCGATCTCTCGCGTTCTGACGGTAGAAGACCGGACGGCCTCACTCTAATCCCGTGGCACGCCGGCCGTAGCCTGATTTGGGACGTAACCGTGGCAGACACAGTTGCTGCCACCCATCTACCCATCACGTCTTTGTTGGCAGGTGCGGCTGCTGAGGCAGCAACAGTACGAAAAAACACCAAATACGCAGATCTGACAACAGATTACAATTTCCTGCCGTTGGCCTTTGAGTCCTTCGGGCCAATAAGTCTCGACGCACAGATTTTCATCAGACAACTAGGTCGTCGTATTTCAGAGTCTTCCGGAGACAAAAGGGAAGGAAGCTTTCTTTTTCAGCGTTTGTCCATGGCCATACAGCGCTTTAACGCAATATCGTTTCGAGGAACTTTTTCCGTGGCCCACCTCGAAGAACCTGACGAGAGTTAACACACATTAATTTCTGTCTCCGGACAATTTTTATCTCTCATAAGACCCTCGGGAATGAAGTACCGAAGGCATAAAAAAAAAAATATATATATATATATATATATATATATATATATGTAGTCGCGCTGGGGTACAACGGCGTAGAGGCGCGTCCCCGGGTGGCGGATGGGGAAGTCCTGGGTTGGGAAACCTCCTGGGATTGCACCGAATAATACGGAATAAGGTGCCGTGGACCAACTGTACCAGAAGACAACGGCAGGGATGGTGGATGTATTCAACTGAAGAGCATGGAAGAACAGCATCACTGGCGGAAGATCTTCGTACGCTGTCGTGCCAGCAGAGGGCGCGTGTCCAACTACTGTATATGGGGCATTGCGGCCAGCTCGATATACCGAGAAATCATGACCAGTGCTCGGCGAAAACAGGGTCATGGAAGGACACAAGACGGAAACAGGAGGCGGATCAACATTCTGTGTCTCGCTATTGCCGCTGAAGAGCTGGCAGAGGGCAGGATGGCGACGATGCCTCTTGGAAATGTCTTGTGCCCAGCTATTGCCAGTTGCCACCAATGGGTTGGCAGAAAGCAATGATGATGATGATGATATATGTAGTCGTATATATATATATATATATATATATATATTTGTAGTCGTATATATATGTAGTCATATATATATATGTAGTCATATATATATACTGTGTATATATATATACTGCTTTTTATGTATTCCAGATAGTAACTGCGCAGCTGATTACGATTGTCCAAAGAGATGGAGATGTTCAGTGGATTGGACTGACAAGAAAAGACGCGCTTATTGCCGTCGAATATTGCCAGGTAATACACCCCAATACACAGTAGTTGATTGGACGTTTTTCTTTATAATTTTATAATAATAATAATAATAATAATAATAATAATAATAATAATAGTAATAGTAATAATAACAATGCATGCACTTCTACAATCACCATTTGAAAAATACCCAGATATAGAAAAGCTCACTTACCAATTTCAGTGTTCGTTCTACGTACAATCGTACATTTAGCAATGAATCTGCAAACCTTGTTGAATGACAATGTTTAGGGTGTTTTAACAGATATATAGATTTCTAATATTAAGGTTGGCCAGACTGCAGTTCTGTAAAAACCAAGAGACTGTTGGCCAAAGTCTATTTATGACCTATGGAGCCAGGAAGGCGTTTGAGCACAACAATTCAAATTTATATCTGTTTTACAAAAACTTTATAACTATATATATATACTGTAGATATATATATATATATATATATATATATATATATATTATACTGCTTGTAGGTATTTCATTGAATGAATGCAAATCTGATGCCGACTGTCCAAAAGGAATGAGATGTGTAGCGGGTGAGGGTGTCATGGAAGGAAACCCTTGGTGCCGCCAATCGTTCCCAGGTAAAACACCCCAATACACAGTAGTTGATTGGACGCATTTCTTTATCTAAGAGTTCCGCGGAACAACGTCAGGTATTCCGCGAAAACGTTTAAGACATGAGAACACAGTTTTCAAATATAAAAACCAAATCTTAAAATTTACAAGAGGGAAAAGCACTGTTTACATTAAAATCCTTTGTAGGTCTAACACTTACAATAAATGCTATAAAATTCCTATTGGTCTATGCTCAATATGCTACAAAGAGGAGTATATGGCGCACCATAATATGGAATATATACTTTTGAAATTTTAATAGTTATAAGTATGTGAAACCAGTGATAAAAAATTGAAATAAAAAAGTAGTCTATTTCGAATATGTTTTTAGTATGTCTTCATTATCTTGCAGATGATTGATGACTGAAGATGATGATTGAAGATGATGATTGAAGATGATTGAACGCATCAAGCACTGAAAGAGAATTTCATTCCGATAACAATGAAGACTTCTAATAATTTTCCTTCAAGTTTTAATCCTAACACTATATGGCGATATGGTTCACATAAGCTTATTTTAATCAAGTAAATCAGAAACGAATAGACTATTACAAATTACTAAAATGCATTCAGTAATTGCATTCGTTGTACATTTGATAAACATAAAATCATTTTGTCATCACAGTTACCGTCCTAAACACAAGAGAAGCTATTTATAAATATTATAGGACTAGCTGTATACCCGTCAAAAATGACGGGGATGAATGGCGGTTGTTATCCGATCTTGTGCAACGGTTTTGAAATGAATTGTCCTTAACTCGCTGCCTTTCCTTCAACCGAGTTAGCGCCCATTCACAGCTGAGGGCGCTTGGTACAAAAAACAAAAAATTGTTGATAAAGAAGTTGTCAACTGTTTTTCGAAACTGTGATAAAATAACACGAATTCTAGCTGTTAACCCGTCAAAATTAACGGGAAGAGTGGCAATCTCCTTCTCCTATTTATTGCAAAAGGTCCATGTTATCACATGTAACAATTTTTAAATGTGAAAATGCGAAGTGAATGCGTGATTATCATTTAAAAATGACAAGAACTTGAACTGAAACTATAACTCGATAATAATTCAAATAACTTTAACTGTAACTGAAACTGAAAATAATCAAGAACTGAAACCACACTGACACCCCCTCCCCCCCTGTAGAACCGATTGCCCAACACGGGGGTGCGCCCCAGTATGGCCTACGCCCCCAGTAATGCCGTACAACGTGCAGCCAATCAGAACGCTTCCCCGTGGTGGGGTCAATGAACCAATGAGGACGCTTCGTCAAACTCCGCCCATTATAAAGTTCGGTTGGCCATAGCAACGACGTCCTCCAACATCTGCTATGGAGAGTGGCTGACAAACTTGCCTTACCTTACCGGATAAAGAGAATTATTATTTAAGATATAACACGTATATTACCCAATAACGGTGTAAATGAAGATACCCTAAATCTATGACGAAAAACCAGGTCAATTCCATGCAAATGCCTGATGATGACGACGACAGCTACGATGAAGATGATGATGACGACGATGATGATGACGACGACAACGATGAAGATGAGGACGAAGATAATGATTACGACGATGATGACCAAGACAAATACCATATTATTATTATTTTGAACACAATTATAATTTTGCACTAGCTGATCCCGGACACGTATATTAATATTAAAGGTGCTTGGATTTTTAAAACAGCTGTTGTGTTACGATTTGATCATATTCAATGATAACGCATTTGAAATAATTAAATTGCTGATTCAGCTAATTGCCGTTTCTGCGTATAAGCATATCTTACGTCTCCCATTGCGTTTCTTAGTGTAAAGAAATTAATCGTGGTCTTTTCAGAGGAAATATAAGGCATTGTATTAAAAGTATTTAAATCTGTGCAAATGAATTTCATACGTGTCGAAAGATATGCAAAACCTGATAAGCGCGAGTTGTTGCACAAATTGTTCGTATAAAAGACGAATTCGGAGTTTCGCGAATACATTGACTGTTGTCGACGCAGAAATCTTGGGCCTGGCAACATCTCTCTTCGTCCGTTGGTCGAAATAGCAGCGATCCACAAGGATGAACGGTCTCAATCGTCAATGGCTGATGATTCTCATTCTGACCATTCTTCTGTTTCAACTGGTTGCAACCAGAAGAGGTAAGATTGAAATGCTGACGGACTATTTAATAAAACAACAGAAGTCAAATATATCCGACGAAACACGGTTTGATAACAGTCTAAAACCGCCGATGGTGGTGTTTCAATTATGAACTTATCGTATGCAGAAGAAATAGGCCTAGCTGCGCAAGTGCGCATGGTTTGAGATATTCTGTTGTCTTTCTATAAATTGGTTAACTCGATTGACAAACAACATCACCTTTGTACCCAGAATGTCCTTCTTAATTAAGAAAAATCGATGTCGCTTTGAAATTCATTCAAACTTCATTCACTTAGGCGAATTTTAAACTTTCATTCGATCGTTAATTCAAATGATAACGTTTATTCACGCTACAATTTAAATTCTATACGTAATTTGTTTAAGAACAGACTTTTTTTTTACAGTGGAACGACCGTTTGAAAATTTAAAATTAAACCCTAAATTACTTAATAATAATAATAATAATAATAATAATAATAATGCATTTATAAAAGAACCATTTAAAAATACCCAGAAATGGAAAAGATCTGTTACCAATTTCAGTTTTTCTTCTACGTAGTCTACATTTAGCAATGAATCTGCAAACCTTGTAGAATGACAATGTTTAGGATGTTTTAACATAGATAGATTTCAAATATTAAGGTTGGCCAGCCAGGCAAAAGTTCTTTAAAACCAGGAGAATGATGGCCAATGTTTTACTAATCATGACTTATATGGAGAAATTAAGGCATTTGGGCACAATAATTCAAATCTATCCACTTGTTTTTTAAAAACTTTTTATGACTATATATATATATATATATATATATATATATATATATATATGTAGTCGCTTGTAGGTACAACCATTGAATGAATGCGTCCCCTGGTGCGGATGGGGGAAGTCCTGGGTTGAAACCTCCTGGGATTGGGTGAATAATACGGAATAAGGTGCCGTGGACCAACTGTACCAGAAGACAACGGCAGGGATGGTGGATGTATTCAACTGAAGAGCATGGAAGAACAGCATCACTGGCGGAAGATCTTCGTACGCTGTCGTGCCAGCAGAGGGCGCGTTTCCAACTATATAAACCAAATCTTAAAGCTCGATATAGAGAAAATGACCAGTGCTCGATTAAAAACAGGGTCATGGAAGTCTAACAAGACGGGAACAAAGGCTGACCAACATTCTGTGTCTGGTCTATTGCTCTGAAGAGCTGGCAGAGGGCAGGATGGCGACGATGCCTCTTGGAAATATCTTTGAAATTTTAAATAGTTATAGTTGCCACCAATGGGTTGAAACCAATGATGATGATGATGAAATAAATGGTAGTCTATATATTTATATATATATATATATATATATATCATTTTATCTTATATATGATGTAGTCATATATATATATTGAAGATGATATATACTGATGTATATATATATATATATACTGCTTTTTATTTATTCCAGATAGTAACTGCGCAGCTGATAACGATTGTCCAAAGAGATGGAGATGTTCAGTGGATTGGACTGATAAGCTTAAAAGAAGCGCTTAAATGAATAGTCGAATATTAAAATACATTCAGGTAATACATTCGTTATACATTTGATAATTGATTGGACGTTTTTATAATTTTATAATAATAATAATAATAATATAATAATAATAATAATAATAGTAATAGTAATAATAACAATGCATGCACTTCTACAATCACCATTTGAAAAATACCCAGATATCCGAAAAGCTCACGGTTACCAATTTCAGTGTTCGTTCTACGTACAATCGTACATTTCAATGAATCTGCAAACCTTGTTGAATGACAATGTTTAGGGTGTTTTAACAAATATATAAATTTTAATATTAAGGTTGGCAACAGACTGCAGTTCTGTAAAAACCAAGAGACTGTTGGCCAAAGTCTATTTATGACCTATGGAGCCATTAAGGCGTTTGAGCACAACAATTCAAATTTATATCTGTTTTGTTAAAAACTTTATAACTATATATATATATATACTGTATATATATATATATATATATATATATATATATATATATATATATAATATTATACTGCTTGTAGGTATAACTGAAATTGAATGAATGCAAATCTGATGCCGACTGTCCAAAAGGAATGAGACTTGTAGCGGGTGAGGGTGTCATGGAAGGAAACCCTTGGTGCCGTAATCGTTCCCAAGGTAAAACACCCCAATACACAGTAGTTGATTGGACGCATTTCTTTATCTAAAGTTCCGCGGAACAACGTCAGGTATTGGCGAAAACGTTTAAGACATGAGAACACAGTTTTCAAATATAAAAACCAAATCTTAAAATTTACAAGGGGAAAAGCACTACTATTTTACATTAAAATCCTTTGTAGGTCTAACACTTACAATAAATGCTATAAAATTCTATTGGTCTATGCTCAATATGCTACAAAGAGGAGTCTATGACGCACCATAATATGGAATATAGGATTTTGAAATTTTAATAGTTATAAGTATGTGAAACCAGTGATAAAAATTGAAATAAAAGGTAGTCTATTTCGAATATGTTTTTAGTATGTCTTCATTATCTTGCAGATGATTGATGACTGAAGATGATGATTGAAGATGATGATTGAAGATGATTGAACGCATCAAGCACTGAAAGAGAATTTCATTCCGATAACGATGAAGACTTCTAATAATTTTTTTCCTTCAAGTTTTAATCCTAACACTATATGGCGATATGGTTCACATAAGCTTATTTTAATCAAGTAAATCAGAAACGAATAGATCATATTCAAAATTACTAAAATGCATTATTTAATTGCATTCGATTGCATTTGATAAACATAAAATCATTTTGTCATCACGTCCCCTATTCCTAAACACAAGAGAAGCTATTTATAAATATTATAGGTCTTTTATACCCGTCAAAAATGACGGGGATGAATGGCGGGTTGTTATCCGATCTTGTGCAACGGTTTTGAAATGACGTGTCTTAACTCGCTGCAAAACTTCAACCGATTTAGCGCCCATTCACAGCTGAGGGCGCTTGGTACAAAAAACAAAAAATTGTTGATAAAGAAGTTGTCAACTGTTTTTCGAAACTGTGATAAAACAACACGAATTCCAGCTGTTAACCCGTCAAAATTAACGGGAAGAGTGGCAATCTCCTTCCCTTTTTATTGCAAAAAGTCCATGTTATCACATGCAACAATTTTTAAATCTGAAAATGCGAAGTGAATGCGTGATTATCATCTTAAAATGACAAGAACTTGAACTGAAACTATAACTCGATAATAATTCAAATAACTGTAACTGTAACTGAAACTGAAAATAATCAAGAACTGAAACCACACTGACACCCCCCCCGCAGTAGAACCTATTGCCCAACACGGGATGCGCCCCAGTAGGGCCTACGCCACCAGTAATGCCGTACAACGTGCAGCCAATCAGAACGCTTCCCCGCGTGGTGGGGTCAATGAACCAATGAGGACGCTTCGTCAAACTCCGCCCATTATAAAGTTCGGTTGGCTATAGCAACGACGTCCTCCAACATCTGCTATGGAGAGTGGCTGGCAAACTTGCCTTACCTTACCGGATAAAGAGAATTACTATTTAAGATATTACAACTATATTACCCAATAACGGTGTAAATGAAGATACCCTAAATCTATGACGAAATACTAGGTCAATTCCATGCAAATGTCTGATGACGACGACAACGATGAAGATGAGGATGATGATAATGATTACGACGATGATGACCAAGACAAATACCATATTATTATTATTATTATTATTATTATTATTATTATTATTATTATTATTATTATTATTATTATTATTATTATTATTATTATTATTATTATTATTATTATTATTATTATTATTATTATTATTATTATTATTATTATTATTATTATTTTGAACACAATTATAATTTTGCACTAGCTGATCCCGGCCACGTATAATAATATTAAAAGTGCTTGGATTTTCAAAACAGCTGTTGTGTTACCAGTTGATCATATTCAATGATAACGCATTTGAAATATTTGAATTGTTGATTAAGCCGATTGCCTTTTCTGCATATAGGCATATATATTACGTCCCCCTATTCGTTTCTTAGTGTGAAGAAATTAATCGTGGTCTTTTCAGCGGAAATATAAGGCATTGTATTAAAAGTATTTAAATCTGTGCAAATGAATTTCATACGTGTCGAAAGATATGCAAAACCTAACGATTAAGCGCGAGAGTTGCACAATTAATTCTTCGCATAAAAGACGATTTCGGAGTCATCGCGGATTCATTGACTGTTGTCGACGCAGAAATCTTGGTCCTGGGAACATCTCTCTTCGTCCGTTGGTCGAAATAGCTGCGATCCACAAAGATGAACGCTCTCAATCGTCAATGGCTGATGGTTCTCATTCTGACCATTGTTCTGTTTCAGCTGATTGCAACCAGAAGAGGTAAGATTGAAATGCTGACGGACAATTTAAAAAAATAACAGAAGTCAAATATATCTGACGAGACATGCTTTGATAACCCTCTAAAACCGCCAACGGCGGGGTTTCAATTATGAACTTATCGTATGCAAAAGTCATCGCTGCGCATAGTTTGAGTTATTCTTTTGCCTTTCCAAAAATTGGTTCACTCGTTTGACAAACAACATCACCTTTGTACCGAGAATGTCTTTCTTAATTAAGAAAAAATCGATGTCGCTTTGAAATTCATTCAAACTTCATAAACTTAGGCCAATCTTAAACATTCACTCGTTCGTTAATTAAAATAATAACGATAATTAACGCAACAATGTAAATAAAGTCTACGAACTTTGTTTTAGAACAGACTGATTTTACAGTGGAACGACCGTTTGAAATTTTAAAATTAAACCCTAAATTACTTAATAATAATAATAATAATAATAATAATAATAATAATAATAATAATAATAATGAACTTCTACAAGCACTCTCTTAAAAATACCCAGAAATGGCTGATCTCTTGCAATTTCTACTTTTTCTTAATGTAGTCGTAGTCTACATTTAGCAATGAATCTGCAAACCTTGTTGAATGACAATATTTAGGATGTTTTAACATAGATTTCAAATATTAAGGTTGGCCAGCCAGGCAACAGTGCTTTAAAAACCAGGAGACTGTACACACACAAAAAGTCTTTTCATGACCTATGGAGAAATGATATCGTCAGATCATCATAAAATAATTGCAGATCTATCCATTTTTCCCCAAAAACTTTTGCAGCCTTTTATAGAAATATATTTATATATTTTTGTTTTATATATATATATATATATATATATACTGCCTTTATGTCTTTTTTTGCTTTTATGTATTCCAGTTAGAGAATGCGAATCTGATGCCGATTGTCCAGAGGGAAAGGAATGTTTAGAGGGGTGGGGTGCTGCAGAAGGACACACTTGGTGCTTCGTAAAGATCAAAGGTAAAACACCCCAATACACAGTAGTTGATTGGACGCATTTCTTTCTGCTAAAATATCATAAAGTTTTTCTCACATGCGCAATTCGTTCGTTCGTTGGTTCGCGTGAACGACGCAGGTTGTCACTGGCAGCGCATATGGAATGCCTGCAGCCTTTCAGACTTTCGTGTGTGCAATTATAGTAATTATAGGGTCCCTACAGGGAAGCTACTCGGGGACAACCATTCGATATGGGCTATGGGCACCCAGCCCACCAAGTGAAGGCGCCACTGATGGTGTATGGTGTTTTGTTTCGCGGAATATAAGAATTCCGCGGAACAGCGTCAGGTATTCCGCGAAAATGTTTAAGACATGAGAACCCAGTTTTCAAATATAAAACCAAATCTTAAAAATATATTCAAACTAAAGTCAAAAGCACTGTTTACATTAAAATGCTTCGTAGGTCTAACACTTACAATAATTTACTACAATTCCTATTTGTCCATACTCAATATACTACATAGCGGAGTAGTATATGGTGCACCATAATATGGAATATATACTTTTGAAATTTTAATAGTTATAATTATGTGAAACCAGAGTTTTTCATAAAAATTGAAATAAAAAGGTTCCTCGTTCAAATAATTTGGGAAACACTTCCCTAGGAAGTCAGATAATGTTCGCTTAAAATGGGACACTTATTCAGAAGTTGTTTTAGAGGTAGGTTTGGTAAACAAATTTCAAGAGGTTCAATAAGTCACCAATTGTATTCAGTTCGAAAGAATGCAGAGAAACGTAGAACAAGAAAATCCATAAATCGACCCGCCCGTAATGTTGAATTGTGGATATTAATCTACTAGAAAAAACGGTTTTTATATTATCCTGAAATACGCAGAACATCTGCTAAACCGTCGTCAAATTGTCAAAAAATATTATTCCTGAATTGTCACAAGTTTAGCAGTCTGTGCATTTCGAATGTTTTTAGTATGTCTTCTTTATCTTGCAGATATTTCAGATATGGTAGGGTATGATGACTGAAAGAGAATTTCATTCTGATAACGATGAAGACTTCTAATCTTTTTTCCTTCAAGTTTTAATCCGAAAATTATGTGGCGATATGGTTCAATATTACGTTTATTTTAATCAAGTAAATCAGAAACGAATATTATAAATTATTAAAATACATTCAATGAATGCGTTCGTTAATCGTTATGCATTTGATAAATATAAAATCATTTTGTCATCACGGTTACCGTCCTAAACACACGGGACGTTATTAATTATTATTATTATTATAGAATATTATATATAATATTACCCATTAATGGGGTAAATAACGAAACCCTAAATCTATGACCAAATCACCAGGTCAATTCCATGCATCATTTAGGATGGAAAAAGCAAAATAAATGGAGAAAAATACAACTTAGAGAGAAATGTGTTTGACTTGCAAATACTGTGTAAGGCTCCTTAAAAATATCGCATCGGAGGTTGTTAAACAATTTTGATGAGGTTTAAAATCTTGAAATAAAGCTAACATGTTTTTATATCTAAAGACCTATCGACGTACAAGTAGCCACTGGGGGCAGGGCTATTTCTAGGATTGTCAATTTGGGAGGGGGGTGTCAGTACATGTCTGGGGGACGGTATCGTTCCTGATAAAAAGTCTGATAAGCAAAGAAAAGGTCATCGTTATCCAGTTTCCATCCAACTACTAAAATATCCTGACATGGAAAAAAGGTCATTACTCATCACTTTCCCAAAAACCCGCATCTCTAGTAAAACAGCTCGAATATTGGGGGTGGTGTCGGTCTTCAAATACGTCATTCTGTCTCTGATTGGCGTGATTTGGGGTGTCGTACCCACGATAACTCATTGCTGGCTGATATTGGGGTGCCGGTCTCAAATTGGGAGGTGGGGTGGTGGGATGGAGTGTTAGGGGTGTACAAATATCACTGAATGGGTGGTGCACAGGGCCGGCCCCCGTATTCTTGTTGGGACCGATCGTGGAATTTGCGCTAAGCCGTTGAGAATTTTTTCAATGAAGGTGATCAATCAATCAATCAATAAATCAATCAGTGAGTAGCGTGACCGAAAAGAATACGCGCATTTGTGAAAACTTTTTGACGACCTATTTTGCTCGTCAGAATTTCTTTAACCATTAAAATGCCGACGTCCTCTAATCTGTAGCCCTGGTGGCGTAACTGTTTAGGACGTCCATGATTACCACTACTAATATAATATGTGGAGGGCTCTCAGCCTAGAGGCTTAATCAGTGTTTATTCTAGCCCCCTTGACATTATGAAATGTTTGGGAGGACAAGGTTTGAGGAAATTTCCATTCTCAGCCAACATCTAAAAAAATTTGGGGGGAATTTGCAAATTTTGGGGGGAAATTCCCCCCCCCTAAGAAGGCCTAAAATAAACACTGGGCCTAATGGAAGTTTACGCCGATGGACAAGCACATTGATGCGCACCAATATATTCGTGACCTTAATCGTTAGCCTTGTTCCTCGACCTGATATGGTTATTCCACTATAGCCAATGCTCCAGGTATTCAGGCGCCTGGACCAGTGGCGGTTCCACGTGGGGGGGATGAGTGAGGATGCATCCACACCCGACTTCTTTTTTTGCTTGTGAAATCTATTTTTAGGTACAAGTCTAGTAAAACTACGGGGCAAAAACTGCGAATGACCTTTTTTGTTTGCCAACCTATACTTTTCGGTAAAAATGTAGTGAAATTAGGAGGAAAATTCTCTTTTGTCAGCCTTTTCCGGCAAATTTTATTGATTTTTCCCTTCTCTTTTCATCCCCCACCAACTTCCTATGAATTCATTTCATCCCCCAACCAAGAAATCCTGCAACAGCCACTGGCCTGGATTAATCTTTGCCGGCATCTCTAAATCCTCTATTCGGCGTTTGCTAAAACCAGGTTTACAGTATACAGATCAGGTTAGAATTTTATTCAATATGTTTAGGTTCTTAGGGCGATGAAACTCATGAAAGACCCAGTGGTATTACATGTAGAACAAAAACTCCGACTATAACAGAATTGGCTTATATATTTTTAACAGTTAGTTTTTCCTATAACAGCTTAGTTTATGAAATGTTTGAGGCGCACAGTTCCGAAACGACAGTATAACGAACTTGACGCATCATAAATAGCGTAACCACAAGGGGACACCCCCAGGGGCCTAGCCAGGAATTTTATTGGGGTATAATGTAATTTGGGGGCTATAAATCTTTAAAAACGTTGAAAATCTAAAAAAACATATTAAAAACTTTAAGGTAGCTTGATTTTTTTATTTGGGGGGGGGTCATATATACCGATATATTCTCCACGTCGCTACGCCCAGTGTTTAATCTAGGCCGTTTCCGGGGGAGGGGGAATCGCCCTTTCCCCCCGGAAATTTCAAATTCCGCCCCGGAAATTTTGGCATACTACATGGACTAACAGCAGCCCCTAGCAAAATTCACCCCGTCTTTGTGAGTTCCCCCGGTTTTTTCAGTTCCCCCGGAGTCCAGGAGTCTAGATTAAACACTGGCTACACCCCTGGACGCCCCCCTAATGGGGTATTAGACTAATTGCGAAAATCGTACGGAATCGATGTGAAGATTTAATCGCGAGGCATCCATAGATTAATGGCTGATCAGTTTTCATATTCATTGAAAAGTCTTCAAAATCCAAGATTTGAATCTAATATTACCCTAAATATTTGTATGCCTAGACTGTAAGTAGTAGTTTCTGTTTATAAACGGTATAGAGAAATAATTATTATCGTGCGTAAGCTAAGGGCGACTTAAGTTGACTGTCGAGTAAGTTGTCTTACAGCCCCCGAAATAATATTGCTACAGCGTTCTTCCTCCAGAGATTGACCCTAATATTACTCAGAATAAAAATACGGGGCGCGGTGGAATAGTGGTAAGATTCTTGCCGTGCAATAACAGGGCAGCGGGTTCGAATCTCGCCCTAGCCATTGAGTAGCGCCCCTGGAGAAGACCGTGCATTGCGTTACGTTATAACCGAATATACATGGGCGTCCGCAGAGGGGGGGGTGCAAGAAGGTGCAATTGCACCCCATGGAAAAATGTGGAGTTATGAATAAAGTAAAATTACTTGTTTCTTTCATCACAAACCCCTGTTTTGCACCCCCCTGGAAAAATGTCTGCGGACACCCATGCGAATATACAGTACAGTAATCGGATCTGTAAAATATAGTACGCTATTTCAGAGGTACGCTACATGTATAATTGTATATCCAATACCATCCAATACGTGCATTTCGTTACATTACATTACATTGCGATAAGCTATAACCGAGTCCGCTATACAGCGAAGTTCTACTGCTTTTCTGAAGAAACGGGAAAGAGGAGGCCAGGGGCGGTTCCAGGATTTCTTGGTGGGGTGGGGGGGGGGGTGATTGAATTGATAGAAAGTTGGTGGGAGAGGATGAAAATAGAAGGAAAAATTCACTAAATTTTGCCGAAAAAGACTGAAAAGATGAATTTTATCCCTCATTTACTACATTTTTACCGAAAAATAGGTTGACAAGTAAGAAAATGAAAGAGAGTTCATCCACGGTTAGTTTTTTACTAGACTTTTACCCAAAAAGCAGGTTTCACAAGCAAACAAAGTAAGTCCGAAAGTCCGGTATGGGGATGCATCTCCACTCATCCCGGGATGATCCCCCACGTAGAACCGCCGCTGGAGAGGACGACGGTGTGTAGAAGCGGGAGGAGAGGAAGAAGATGAAGAGGTCCTGAGGATGGGTTTTCCCCCCAGTTTAAGGCCAGCTACTATTTCCGCCGCCGTTTGAAGCGGCGCTTTCGAAGTTCGTCCTCTGACGAAACGGCCTCAAAGTGATCTCCCGACAGGAACTCTTCTCTATTCCCCCCTCGCCGCACCGTCCTCGCGCCGCCGCCGCCGCCGCCGCCGCCGACACCTCCATCGAAGGCAGAAGAGGGGGTTTCGGCGGCGGGTCGGGCGAGGCACCAGAGTGGTAGGTCCCTCCCCGCTGGTCGGCCACGGCAGCCGAGGTACTCGGACCGCGTGGCGATGTCGACGAGACGGCGACGGCGGTCGCGGTTCGACCGGCGGCGGCGGCGGCCCGTAACGTCCCCGTCAGCTGCTGCTGGACCTCGATCGGGTCCAAGACCGTGTAGTGCTGGGGGACGGGCGACGAGACGGAAGGATTACCGGGGCCCCCGAACGACGACGAAGAAGGAACGTTCGAGTTCGCCGCACAGGCCCCTCCTCCTCCTCCCTCCTCCTCCGCCGCCGCTACCCGCTCGAGTCCTTCTCGCGGATTTCTGCGTCGAGGCGGAGGAGTTCCGTCCCATCGTCGACGCGCGCAGATGATGGTGCACACACGGTCCCCTTTCGACCAGGTCGCCCCGATGGGGTTCCCTGAAGCAGCAGGGGCCCTGGTCGCCGCCGATCGACGAGGACGAGGAGGGCCGCGGCCGCGTTGATGTCGGGTATCGAAGGCAGAGGTCGGGACTCCATTCGCGCCTTGTGCCCGTAGACGTTTCGCCGACCGCCGCCGGGCAGGGGACGGCGGGGGTCTTTGCAGGCGCTCGACTGGTCCGAGGAGGAGCAGGACGAGGACCGTACGGTCACTTTGAGTCCAGCGGCGGCGGCGGCGGCGGCGATGCAGGTGGACGAATGACCGGTCGCGCGGTGGGCCTCCCGAAGCTCGTAGCACTGACCGGGTGGTGGGAGATAGACAACGTTGCCGGTTCTGCCCGTTACGTCGTTCTGTTGCCTACAATAGAAGAAGAAACTACCATGCGTAATTAATCAGGGGCGTAGCCAAAAATTTGATTTGGGAGGGTATAAAAAATATTTTGGGTGGGTGTAAATCTGAACTATAAGCCACATAAACCATATAAACCACATATAACCACATGTAAATCACAAAAAAACTTTAAGGTAGACTGATTTTTGGGGGTGTATATACCGATATACCCCCCGTCGCTACGCCCCTGTGTAATCATTATCATTATTATGCTGCGTGCAACTGTTTTATTACGAGTATTAACATATACAGTGGCCGGGGATATTTTTACATCCCCTAACTCCCCACCTTCACCCCGAATTTGAGACCGCCACCCCAACATCCCCCCGAATCTGAGCCAGAGAATAGAAGAAAATGTCACAGACATAATTTACAGGAATTATGATCACACCGGGCATTCTACTTACTTACTGCAAACCTTAGCTAACAATGTTTGTAATGTATCATGATATATCATATGTGCCTTAGTTACTCGATTTCCGTTTCGCTATCTATTTTAAATATTGATGATACATAACTGACGAATATGAACGAAGTCTCTTAAACCTCCTTAGCGTTAATCCCAGTACGTGATACGGGCAAGATATCAGTTTCAGAATAACTAAATTTACGTTGACAAAAGCGGGAAATATTTGGCACTGGCGGTGACGTAGACATTTGGGACAGGTAAAAGAGCACCTTGATAAAAATATCAATTTTAAGCAGAAGAGAATACCACAGGAAAAATTTTGAATGCCAAGCACTTTTGATCTACAAGAGATACTGCCCTAATTTTTAAAAAATCTTCATTACTAGGTTGTCTTCACTTGCCTGTCAAAAGTGCTAGCCATTCACACGTCTGCCAATACCATTCTCGGTAGGTTGGAATTGTCCATTTTAAGCATTATAGAATACCACAGGCAAAATTCTGAATCCCAAGAACTTTTGATATGCAAGAGATAGTGCCCTAATTTTTGAAAAAATCTTGATTACTAGATTGCTCTTCACTTGCCTATCAAAAGTGCTAGTCATTCACACATCTGCCAATACCATTCTCTGTAGTTTAAAAATGTTCACTTGAAGCAATAGATAATATCACAGGCAAAATTCTGAATGCCAAGCACTTTTGATATACAAGATATAGTGCATTCGTATCTCAAGAGTCTTCAATAATATTTTAGTAGGCATAATATTGTAATAACGTCGTTTCGTCTCAAAAATATATAATCTAACGCTTTTGGTACGTCATTTTCACAATTATTCTAACGCCAAAGAGGTTAAGTGAAACAAAATTCAAGTAATCACATGAAGATCTTGGTCTAATTCTGATCGAATATGAGACAAATTTGTCTCTCAGTTTCATCGCTCGTAGTCGCCTAAGTTTAAACAGCTGAAGAACCTAATCATTTGGCGCATTGCAACGCTAATGTTTAACGAT
>CM030849.1:2397012-2399512 GCA_018105865.1 Metaphire vulgaris
TGGTCCCGGGCGCCCACCACTCTCTGCACCCCCGCAGGGTTATTTCTAGGATCATCAATTTGTGTGGGAGAGGGTTGTCGGTAAATTCTGGGGGTCCCTTGCAAAAACCAAAAAGTCTGACAAGCAGAAAAAAGGTCATCCCATAGCTGAGATTGGGGGGCGGTGTTGGGGTATGAGGAGTGGGGATGTCGGTCTTAAATGGGGGGGTGTTGGGGTGTTAGGAGGGTGTGAAAATATCCCTGACCTCCGGTCACTGGTTCAAAGTGGTTCAGTTGGATCCGTAACGTGTGAGTGAACCAAACAGAATCAAAAACAGAATCAGAAAAATCACACACACACACATACATACATACACACATACACACAGACAGACATACACACCTTCGACACACTTAAAAGACACGTTCAGGTAGGCCTTGAACTCCTTCGGACAGTTGTTCACCTCCTCCAGGCTGGCGTCCGGCAGCTTCACGCTGCACGTCCTCCGGCCAGAGCAGAACCCGTCCAGCCGGTCCAGGACGTCGATGGAGCAGCCGAGGTAGCCGTAGTCCTGTTTAACGCACGCGCCGAACGACATCCGGCCGTACGTGGCGGCCGTTATCAGGACCACGTCCCGATCGGAGGAGGAGCACGCGGGCCGGAATTCGTCCGCGGCACAGTACTCGCCCGATTCTGCGAGAATGAAAGAAAAAACGCCGAAGACGACGCGATTATACAGTATATGACAATTCAGTGTTGGATATGGAGTTGCCGGGCGGGGGGAGGGAGGGGTTGAACCCCCCAGCTAACTTTGCAACCAGGGGCGTAGCGACTGTGGGGGGTATATCGGTATATATATATATATCCCCAAAAATCAGTCTACCTTAAAGTTTTTTATGTGATTTGCATGTGGTTATATGTGGTTTATATGGTTTATGTGATTTGTAGTTAAGATTTATACCCACCCAAAATATTTATACCCTCCCAAATCAAATTCCTGGCTACGCCCCTGTTTGCAACCCTCCCAAAATCGCATATAGGATGCATGCAGTTTCTGTCATTCATTGATTGAGTTTAAGTCTAATGGCCGGTTAATGGGTTAACCCTCCCCCCTCGGCTCAAATTTCACAACTCCAACACTGTAGCAATTATTGTTTTAGAAGAAAAACTTTCAAATTTTGTCATACATTGCATATAGTCATAGATATTTTTACACCCCCCCCTAACACCCCAACCCCCCTAATCTGAGAGCAACGCCCCCAATTATTCCAACATCTGTTTGTCCGCTACAGCTGCTATCTTGGATTCTCCTAAAAAAGCCAACACTGAATTTCAGTCCTTTACAATTTTTATGGATAAAAATTAAACTAACTTACAAATACCTAATCTAGCACACCGTAATTAACACAGCACTTAAAGTTGCTTAAAGAATTCACGCTAGTAACGGATACTGTCTCATAATCCATTAGTTCCATTTTGTCCAGACATTAACATGGGTTCATATTTACAAAACTCAACCCAACGCATTATAATTCAGACCCAACACATTCCACGAAAGCAATACGGTTACTTGACCCAACCCAACCCAACCCATCCAACGCGCAGTACGTTTACAGTTACAGTTAATTAAGCCAGGACTTATTTTCCATCTTTTAAAAACCCAACCCAACCTATCATATAACTATAAGAACCAATCCACACAAGTAATAGGGTTGCTTAGGTTAAAAAGTCAATTTATATAGCGCAAAAACCTGAACGAAAAGTCAAAGGCTAGAGCGCTTTGTGCTTGACCCAACCAACCGCGTACTACATTAACATTTCCGAAACCATGACCCAATCTCAACCTAATTCACCATAAAAATGAAAATTTCTGACCCAATCCAACTCAACCCATCTCACGAGCAGATAAGGACCATGTCCATGTCTGACACTATACTATGGAACCAAGGAAATGTTGCTTGTAACTCCAGAATTGTTTCTTTATAGAAAATTGTTTTACTAAGATGGTCGTCGATAAGACGGCATCTGCAGATACAGTGAAACCCGCTTAATTGCATATAGGTGCCGTGCAAGCCTTGCTTATGCGATTAACTGGGCTATGCGAATAGTCGGGACGTCTGATACACAAAACACTGGTTCGGGTTTTTATGTTGTTATGCGGGTTATGCAATTAAGCGGTATGCAATTAAGTGGGATCCACTGTACATCACAAGATATTCTGAATAACTGAATGAATAATACTTTGTAATTGTTCCGAAATGGGGGTGGGGAGGGGGTGGACTGGGCCAGGATGGACCATAGGATAAGGACTTCTAAACTTACGCTAAACGGCTCCTTTAAAAAAGAAGCGGGAGGGGGGTCGAACGATTCACGCCCCACAATTTTCTGGCGTGGCCTGCCTCAGACAGTGGCGGTCAACCCCCAAAATTCTCTGATATCTGCCTCAGTCAGTGAAGGGTTAATCTACCCCTCTCCCTCCCCCACCTACACCCCACTCCACCCCCACTCCCGACAAATCGAA
>CM030849.1:2402012-2519512 GCA_018105865.1 Metaphire vulgaris
ATTATTATTATTATTATTATTATTATTATTATTATGGTTTCAGTAGTCTGGAGCGCATTGTTAATAGAGTCTATAGTCTCAGAAAGTGAAGCCAGTTTTCCACTATTTTTTATGCTGAGTGTATCCTTCCGCTTATTGGACATCTTGATAATAGTTACCATAGCAACAGTGAGTGTAAAATGGTGGAAAACTTGCTTCAACTTTCGGTTCTCTTAACCATATCTAGTTATCAATTAATGTCTATGGTCCAAAGACTCCAAACGATTAGGCTAAAGTGCTAAACACAAAATGCCCCGATAATAATGGTATCGTCCATCCTCATTAATAATAATAATAGGCTAATAAGGCTAATAATAAGGTTCTTTAAAATTGTCTTTTGAAGTTCTGTTGTAATTGTTATGCTAAATTTCTGTCCATTTTGTATATGAATCTGTGTTTGAGTATACAAGAGGCATTGAATATGTCTTAATTTTGCATTAATTCTGTCCATAAATGACGTATCGATTTTGGCAGTTTTTGTCCCCTCACCCTTCGTCACAAGTCAGTTCACAAAATTTGATAACTGAAAATGACGTCACAAGTTCTTCGATTAATTTGTTCTATGTTCTTTTAATGTCATCAAATTAATGTTTCATCTCGAAAGCATTGATTTCTTGAATGACTGCGGATATTCAGCTCCATAATGCAATTCGTTTGAAAATACTCATTATAATTATTATAGTTGAAACAGAAATAATAATAAAATTTTTCAAATTCTTTTTAAAATGAATTATAAATGTAAAATACGTTCAACTTTGCGGTAATAACATATACTTAGCATTGCGTTATTTATAGCAATATTTAGTTATTATGTTACGTCTAAATTTCTGGAAAGTTCCTCTATCGTGAATCTCACAGATGTTTGAAACCCTCTCCCCATTGAATATGCGTGACGTCATTTTTGGACGGTCCCGTCCATAATCCATCATCATCATCATCATTTTGCTTTCTGCCAACCCATCTCCCTTGGCAATAGCAAGTCGACATTTCCAAGAGGCAGACCATCCTGCCCTCTGCCAGCTCTTTCAACGGCTAACCCCTCATCTTTTTAATGTCAAAATTAATGTTTCCGTCTTTATTTCTTGAATGACCCGGATATTCGCCGAGCACTGGAAAATGATTTATCGGTATATCGAGCTGGCCGCAATGCCGAAAATTTTACAAATAGTTTTTAAAAATGAATTATAAGCGTAAAAGATCTTCCGCCAGTGATGCTGTTCTTCCATGCTCTTCAGTTGAATACATCCACCATCCCTGCCGTTGTCTTCTTTACAGTTGGTTACGGGCCCTGACGTCACATTTCTGGAAACCCCAGGAGGTTTCGTCCCAAATTCCCCCCATCCCCACCCCCATACGCGCGTGGCGTCATTTACCCCAGCGAAACATGTAATCCATATTCTTCAGTAAAGTTTGGTCTCTTCCTTAGGTCAATGTTGTAATAGCTCTCTTTGCTTTGGGTTGTATTGGTATCTGCTTATTGCTTTTGTTTTCTCTTGGTTTGGTTTATTATTATTATTATTATTATTATTATTATTATTATTATTATTATTATATTATTATTATTATTATTATTATTATGTTTCGATAAAATAATTTCAAACTTTCACTAAAATAATCGCATTCTCTAGAGTCTAGACCCGCGTTTTACCTTCGCAGCTTAACGCGCTGCAACCATTCTGACTAAAACGCCTAGAATTCTTATTATTATTATTATTATTATTATTATTATTATTATTATTATTATTATAAACGTCTGTTTTTCGCGTCATTATTATTATTATTATTATTATTTATTAATTTATTGTTATTATTATTATTATTATTATTATTATTATTATTATTATTATTATTATTATTATTATTATTATATTCACGTATGCCGATAGTGAACGTGCTGGGAATTAGTGTAGGTCCTATACGGACGCCATGCAGAGGAGGACAATGATGTAGCCGGTGAGTTCAGTGTTTGAACCTGTGTGCGATTGCGTCGTTGTCAAATCACCGAGACCTTATTATATATTATTACGTGTTTGTTCACTCTAAGTGAAGGCGAAGACTCGTTAAGTGCGGGCGAGTCACGCGACTCAAACAGTGCGGGCCAAAAAGACAAACCTCTTCTCGAGTTACAACAGCGGTTTTCGCATAGCCTCCTAAACCACTTAAAATGGCATTATTATTATTATTATTTATTATTATTATTATTATTATTATTATTATTATTATTATTATTATTATTATTATTATTTGAGTCTATATCCCTATGATTGACTATTATTATTATGATGAGTCAATTTTGAGTAATATCCCAATGATGATGATGATGATGATAATAGTGAATATAATGATGATGATGATGATGATGATGATGATGATGATGATGATGATGGATCCACGGCTGTTGTAAAATCATCGGTTTCTCCTCCCCAAGTCCCTTGAATTAAAGTCGTGAACTACGAATATACGTTTATTTGCATCTAAACCAAGGCTGAAACCGCTAACACATAAAAGTCATATCACAACGATAGATAGTTACAATAATTAATCGTCGAGTTAGGCCTATCTCATATAAATAACATTGTTATTATTATTGTTATTATTATTATTATTATTCAATATTATTGGCAAATTTCCTGAATTATTATTCAGTGGCGTTGGGGAATAGCGGTGTCGGGGTGGGGGCACATTGATATTGACTCCAGGCAAATAAAATAAAGGTTTTGGCTCATCGATTCCCAGGGCGTCCGGATGGGGTGCAATTCCACCCCCTGGAAAACTTGAGGAGCTACGAAAAAAGTAAAATTACTTGTTTCTTTCGTCACAAAGCCTTGTTCTGCACCCCTTGGAAATTTTTTCATTTCTTTCATCACAAGACCCTGTTTTGCACCCCCTGGAAAAATTCTGCGGACGCCCATGATCGATTCTGTTCCAGACACCCTACCCCCCGCACACAAAAATCTCAACGGGTTTGCGCAAATCTCACGACTTATCCCATCCAGAAGAATAGGGGCGGACCCTTGCCCCCCGGAGGGGGGATGGCTACACCAATATTATTTTCCAATGGTATTTATTATTGAATTTATTGTACGTATAATAATTGTAAATCGATTATACATCTGAGTCTTCGAAGCCTCCATTGTTGGTTTAATTAAATAATTCAAGAATATGGTTAAATACTAATATACATTCGGAGTATATATATATAGACGTTCTGGAAACGTACCGCCGTACGTACACACGTGGTACTGGTACTTTCTCTACGGGAAGTACCCGAGGCGGTCCGCCATCCCGTCGAATCCTCGCTCCTCGTACTGGACCTCGAAGTTGGTCCTCGGGAGTCGCATGTCGTAGGGGCCCTGCTGCTGCTGTTGCTGGCGGGCGGCGTCGTAGTCTCTCCCGTAGTCGTAATCGAAGTCCTGCAAGGGTTGGACTCGGTAGGCGTATGGATCGTATCCTCCTTCTCCTCCTCCTCCGAGCTGGAACTCCGGGGGTCCCTGGTCCTCGAAGTAGTAGTATCCGGTTCTGGGAGGAGCCGCAGGACCGGAAACCTTGGCCAGGAAGATATCGGTGGTGTTGGTGGGATTACGATCGATCGGATCGGGCGGGGGGTAGTCGTCCTGCTGGAGGAAGGAGGAGGAGGAGGTGGAATTCGGGATGGGTATGTAGTGGACCTCCGTCACGGCGTTCGGGGGCGGAACGGGTCTGACCGGTTCGCTGACATACCGCGCCTCCGACTGACCACCGGTCGAGTAGCGACTGCTGATGCCCGGCTGGGCCTGCTGCGACGGGACTTGGACGAAATCCGGGGGCAGTTGGCCCTGGGGCAGCCTCGACCGGCGGATGTAGAACAGCTCCTCCTCCTCTTCCTCCTCCTCCTCGTCGTCGTCTTCCTCCTCCTCTTCCTCGTACTTCTTGGACTTCTTCTTGTTCTTCTTCTTCTTCTTGGGCTTCTTGTTCTTGTGCTTCTTCTTGCTCTTCGTGTTCTCCTTGGGGTTGAACGGACTGCCCGGGACCACCATCATCGTCATCCCGTAGTTCTGGTCCCAGTCGGCGAAGTAGCCCTGCGGGGCCATCATCTGGGGACCCCACGCGGGATCTGCGGAACCTGCATGGGATTCCCCGTGGGAATCTGGGGAAGCATGGAAATCTGGGGAATCGGGGCTCCGGGAGGGTTCATGGTGATGTACTGAACACCCGCCGACGACGACGACGGCTGCTGCTGCTGCTGCTGGATCACCTGTACAGTCGGTGGCTGTTGGATCACCTGTACGGCCGGCGGCGCAGGTGCAGGCAGCTGGACCGGTGCCGGAGGAGTCGGAGCAGGTCGCGGGGGTTCCATCCCGGATATGTTGTACATTCGCGTCTGCTGGTCCGGACTGTACATGAACCCCTGCAGCGACGTCCGGGCGAGATCGCCCGCCCCGGGCGGCGCATTCCGCGGCGGCGGCGGCCACGATGCGTGCCGAGGCGGCGGACACGGGGCCCTGCATCCCGTCCGTCCATCCCTCGCGGTGCTGGAACGCGTGCGTGCACGACTGGACGAACGCCAGCGCCGCCTCCGTCGACCGACAGACGAACACGTGACACTCGAGGACCTTGACGCCGCGCGACCGACGCGCGATGACGGCGAAGATCGGCGGCTCGCAGCTGCCGAGCGACTGCGGCGAGTCGACCGATACGAAGGTCCCGCCGGCGGCCTTGACGGCGGCGCACATGTGCATCGTCTGCATGGGGAACCAGGTGGAGCTGGAGTCGTCGCCCGGGTACTGCATCAGGATGCCGCCGCTGAAGACCGTCAGGACGGCGTCGATGCCGGACACCTTCTGGCCCGGGTCGCCGGTCAGGTAGCGGTCGCGGAGCGGGCGCTGGAGGGCCTCGAGACCGACGGACGTCTCGAGGGGCACGGCGCTGCCAAGGTACAGGACGCTGCCCTTGGCCAACGGGATCAGGTTGTCTCCACCCCCCATTGGCATCGAGTTTCACTATGGCACATATACAGGAAATGTAAGAAATGTAAGGCAAATTACAGGTAATGATGATGATGACGATGACGACGACGACGCTGATGATGATGACGATGATGATGATAATGATGATGATGATGATAATAATAATAATAATAATAATAATAATAATAATAATAATAATAATAATAATAATAATAATAATAATAATAATAATAATAATAATAATAATAATAATAATAATGACAACAACAGTAAACAAGGTAATTTCAAGTGGTTTAAGTAGTCTAATTGCTCTCAACATTTCATAACTCAGTATTCCTAAATAAATAAATAAATCTCGAATCCATTTATTGTTTCAACTGTTACTGCTTGACCAAGTGCATTAAGACGATGGCGCTATAGAAGTTCTCGCTTAAATACTCTTCGTCATTCATTTTCCCTTTTATTAAGTACAGAAAATCAAATCTGTTCTCACATTTTGCGTTTAATTGCTTTTGTTAGTTAAACGTTCACGACTGAAGCCGAGAGGTTAAGCGGAATTTCTCTAATGTATAATTATAAGACGACGCTATAAAAAGGTTTCTTCTGGCGCTAACAAGAATCGCCAAACTTTGACGATGTAAGGCGCTATATGATTAGGTTCTTTTGACTTGTAGATTGCTGCGACTAAAAACGATGAATTTTAGAGACGAATTTGTCCTCTATTCGATCAGATTATTCGATTTGCTTTTCAGATTGTTTGAATAGTTTTGGTTTTACATAGGTGACAAGAGGCGACCGTCCTTATTTGCAAGTGGGGGCAATTGGGGTGGTCTAATCATGCTGCCAACCATTTTTGTTTTGTAAAGAAGGGTCCCAACTAGGTGACAGGTCCTAGGGGCACGGGCTATAACAGCCCGACCCGACCCGCCACCTCATGGATGCACTGAGCTTTGCCCGGCCGACAACCCACCTTGCCCATATCTATTTCAAGAAAGATTAAGCGCATAAGAATAAGCAGATACTACTGTACTGCTTTCCAAAGCGTTATATAAATTTACGAGATTTTGCCTACTTACTTACAGTACTTATACGACACATGTAGGCCTACTTCCCGACTCATTAATAAAGAACACTTATAGGCCTATTCTCCGTCTATAGAGAAAACTTGTTACAACGATTCGCATAGTATTGTTCTTTTATAAGATCAGAAATTAAGTTTTAAAAGGTTTGTGAGAAACTGAAACAGAAACTTGCTTGGGAAAAAGGGAATTTGATGGCAGGCGGATCTAGGTATTGTGCCCGGGGACAAAGTGTACGTTGCTAACAACTGACAAGGGAAACAGCGCCCCTCAAATAGGCCTTGTGCTGACGAGCAAAAAGGGTCTAGACGTGTGAATGGCTAGCACTTTTTTGACAGACAAGGGAAGAGCACCTAGTAATCAAGTTTTTTTTAAAATTAGGCACTGTCTCTTGTATATAAAAGTGCTTGGCATTCAGAATTTTGCCTGTGGTATTTTCTTGTAAATTGGACATTTTAAAGGACATTTTTAAACTGTATTGGCAGATGAAAGCACTTTTGACAGAGAAGGAGCACCTGCTAATCAAGTTTTTTGAGGGCACTATCTCTTTTAGATCAAAAGTGCTTGCATTCAGAATTTTGCCTGTGATATTCTCTATTGCGTAAATTGGACATTTTTAAACTACCAGAGGCGGTGACTGCTGGAAGCAGGTTCCCCCTTCCCCTGTCCTCCTTTCCTCCCCTGCCCTTAAACGGGGTCCCTCCCATAACGGGTCCGGCAGGGATTTATCTACACCACATTATTATTATTATTATTATTATTATTATTATTATTGTATTATTATTATTATTATTATTATTATACGAAAAAGTAGCCGTATAAGACTCGACACTGAACATTGACAATCCCCATCCACGCAAATTCGTGGAAAAAGCCTGGGGTCGGGTAAAACCCGAAAATTTTTTGTGCTCGTAGGTGAGTTTCAGTGCATTTTGGACATTAAATCACATACTTTTTGCACCATGGTAGGTCTCATACCAGTCTTCTAATTCTTAATTTCTGGAAAATTCCAACAGCACAAAGCACTATTAAATGTAAGTTGCTATGGAGAGATAATAATGCGCTGGAAAACTATTTCAATCTATCAAAAATCACAAATGCAAATAAAATAAATCTTTTAGTATTTATTTTAAAAAAGATTTCTCCAACAACCACATCTACATTAATTTACATAGATGATAGAGGCATTAACAACTGCAAATTGGGTAACTATCAAATTATAATTATTAATTTATTATTAACAGTATCCCGTTTCACAGTTTTGAATGGATTGTAATTTGTTTCTTTGGAAGGCTGCAGTAGTGGAGGGAGTTGCAGGGAGTTGCAGTAGTCACACTTCAGGCTATTAGTTTGTTAAAAACGATTTAACAGGAAGTTTGCACTCTTCATCATTAGAATGACTATGTAAAAGTTACAATAATAATAATAACACTTTTATGAATGCCTGATAGGGCCTAATAATGAACTTGAGCTCAGTCCAGGTCTAGGTTTTTCAGGAAAATGCAACCATCTTCTGACAGGCAAAAAGGTCCTTCGTTTTCGGCGCCCTCTCTATTTACAGGCATGACCAATTTGCCCCTGTACCCCCTGCCATCCCCTAGATCCGCCTCTGTTTGACACTTGTCAACTCTTAAATAACACTGGAAGGGGACCTGAGTAAGTGACAAGTTCCCCTCCTCAGTCCTCAGAGTACTTCCTGGTATGAGTCGTATGACTCACTTTTTGACACAGTCAGGCTAATAATGCGTCTTCAATCTTTCAAAAATCACGCTATCTTAAAGAGTTATCACTTCCCATTTCCCACATTCAGGCAAAAAACTAACGGAAATCTTCTAAGCCTTACTAATTTACAGGCATGCCCATTTGCCCCTGTACAGTACACTACGAATTTTTCACACAGGCTTACTTAGCCTCCTAAACCACTTAAAATCACATTATTATTATTTTTATTTATGAAAAAATTATATTTATAAACAGGAAGAAACCTACAAGAGGACAAAGAATGAGGTTACACAGCAAGACCATAATGTGAATGAATGGATGGGTGGAACATAGTGGTTCTCACACACAGGACAGATCCTACTGAACCACTAGAAACCCTGTTTAGTAGTAGTAGTAGTAATAATAATAATAATAATAATAATAATAATAATAATAATAATAATAATAATGTGATTTAAAGTGGTTTAGGAGCTAACTAAGCCTGTGTGAAACCCACTGAAGTAACTCTCCACATTCAATAACCTACCAACTGTTCCATTTGTCCACAACCCTTGCACTAGAATTTTTTTCTTTCCTCCTCCTCCTCCTTCTTTTTATTATTATTATTATTATTATTATTATTATTATTATTATTATTATTATTATTATTATTATTATTATTATTATTATACTGCAAATTCAACGCAAACTTACCTAAATATTTCTTCTTCGGTGAATCGTCGATCCCCGTTCCTTAGAATTATTTTGCAGAATGATATTTTCACACAACGTTCGAATTTCCTTCTCACCAAAACCCTACTCCGCCCTTCTGACGCAAGTCGTGCGTGCCACAGGTACTTGCCGGAGTCACGCTTGACTGCACAGCCCCCTCCTAAAGCCAGTGTTCGAGCCCACCAACACCAGCAGTATGCTCTGTCGACCAGTTCTTTTCTCTAGGGCGTCAACACGGTTTTGCTTCGGTAAATCTTATAGAAGGGCGCTACCTCTTTTAAGCCAGCGCACACACACCTCAAAATAGGCCGACAACCGCCTTTTAAAACTCTACCTGATTCGCTGCTAGATTTTACGGGCAAAGTTTCACTTGGGCTGCTGGTCCCAAATAAATCTAAAGTTCTAGAACAACGACAATAGAAGACAAAAAATCTAGGATCTGCCCTGTGTGTGTGTCACTATGTTGTCATGCTCCACCCGGTCATTCATTCACATTATGGTCTTGATGTGAAAATCTCACCCTTTGGCATCTGTTGGAAAATCTGACAGTGGATTTTCCTCTTCAAATTTGTATTCATTTTCTTTGCGTTCTTTCCATTCCTATATTATTTCCATTTATTATTATTATTACTATTATTATTATTATTGGAACTGTTCCCACAAAATATGATGCTAAGAAACTATAGTAGTAGCAGCAGTAGCAGTAGTAGTAGCAGTAATAGTAGTAATAGTAGCAGTAGTAATAGTAGTAGTAATAATAAAAATAATAAATATTTTACCTATGCATGCATACATATTTGATGATGCATTCAACAGCATTTGGTATAATAATAAATAATAATAATTATTATTATTGTTTGTTGTTTTTGCTATTGATTCTGGATGAGCGAGAGATATAAGCCACAGTTAGTATACAACCATATCTTTATTATTTGTTAACTCATTAACTTCATCTCATATGTTAATCAACAGACAAAAATACATCACATGCAATCCATTTGCAGTGTAATTAAATCAGTGATCATAATTATGCAAAAGTTAAAACATTCGATATGAAAAACTTTGTGCAATCCATCGTCCAGCACAGGTTCACCCACAACGGCGGATCTAAGAATTCAGATGGGGGGGAGCAGGGCGTAGCGACGGGGGTATATCGGTATATATATACCCCCCCCCCAAAATCAGACTACCTTAAAATGTTTAATGTGTTTTTCAAAGATTTTAAAGATTTATACCCCAATCGCATTATACCCCTAAATCAAATTTCTGGCTACGCCCCTGGGGGGGTGGGGTGGGGTAGAAGTCATTTTGTGTTCCATTACATACCACTCTACCTTGCCATGTCCCATGGAAATGAATTAATGCGTTTTGTTACAATTGTTGAAATGGAAACAAAGGCAATAATTAACTTATTCGCGTCTTTACAACATTCTAGTCTGTTACCATGATGAACGAGAAATTGGGAAACAAATTTTTGGGATGGTTTGGCGGGGGGGGGACGGCGCACGTGACCCAATCCCTGTCCCCCTCGGAGATCCGCCGATGTGCTTGGCATCAGCTCTGACCTCGTTTCTAATTCGCAACTACCTTACTTACCACATAAATCACAAAAAAGCGAAAACAGGCAACTGTTCAAAAAGGTAAACATTCTAGAGAATCAAAAACTGATTTATGATTTTTAAATTATTGATAATTCAAGATATGAATGATTCCAATATGATCAATTGAATATAGCCAAACTGCATATGATGCTTAAAACATACTTGTAACTGCATGGGTGCATATAAACGGTGTTTTATACATGCCTGATGAGGGGGCGGGGATTCCACCCCCAAAACCACACAAATCCCCCAAAATCTCAGCACTGACACTACTAATCTTTGCCTTGAACTGTGTCTCATCCCCTCCAACCAAGTCAATCCCCCCCCCCAATGCCTGGGGCCTGGATAAAACACAGCCTATAAACTTCAAAAACTCGATTTAAATGTTAAAATTAATATCAATAAAAAAATTAATATTATACAATTAAAGAGCAGAAGCGCTATAACAACACGTTCCTCTAAAAATAATTTTGACTCGTTAATCGATAAAAAAATCACGGTTTATTTCCATTTTCGTGCAAAAATGCTCGTGCAAAAATCTCTAAGAAATACAGTACATGATACACACGGATGCAGGTGTAGCACGTGCAAACAGACAGAGCCATACAACCCATACAATACACAGAGTGCGGTAAGTGATGTAGAAAGACACACACAAACACACACACAAACAAACATACATACAGTAATAAACAATTGAAACCTCGGTACAAGGCAAAAGCCCGCAGTGAAGCATGTTCATTGTTCAAGTCTAGATTATAAATGAAAGAATCTGTCGGCACGTACACTACACATGTAATATTTTTTGTTGTTGTAAAAGTTTACATCTCGAGTTTCGCAAATGGCCTAGACGAAATTACGAAAAGAAATTTAGGGGCCGTCCATAAAGTACGTCACAGTCGACTGATCGGGGGAGTGGTCTAAGAATGTGTGACAGTTGGTGACAGGGGTGGGAGGACCGGAGTGACGTCACACTTCAGTGTAAATCAAACCTTAAATATACCTGATGGGATGTATAGTATGTATAGTATGTATAGTAAAAGACATTTTCAAACGCTCACTTTAACACTCTTTGCCCGAGATACATTAAATTGTAGGTCCATGGGCGTCCGGAACGGGGGGGGAGGGTGCAAGGGGATGCAATTGCACCCCCTGAAAAATTGTGGAGTTATGAAATAAGTAAAATTACTTGTTTCTTTCATCACAAAACCTTGTTTTGAACCCCTGGAAATTTTTCATTTCTTTCGTTCACAAGACCTTGTTTTGCACCCCCTGGAAAATTTCTGCAGACACCAATGTGTAGGTCTCAATTATATTCATTATCATTGTCAGAAGTTTAAATAGTTGTTTTGCTGATGAAAGTTGAACGACAAACTCGAATATGTCAAATAGAAAACCCGTGTCACGTAATTTATGGACGACGCACTAAGGGGGTCCGAGATTTGTGACGTACTTTTATCTTTTGAGTTTGTGTCAGGAATGACAGGAAGGGGGATGGGATTAAAATGGCCAAAAATAGCACGACGTAATTTATGGACGGCCCATTAAAAATATTTCTAAGAAGTCAAAACTACAAGCCGCAATAATAATAATTGGTATTTGCAATCGCTCGGTTTCCTTTAAAAGATTTGCGGTCAAGTCGATTTTTCTCTCCCAAAAATTGCAAAACCTCACGTCACACACACACACAAGCCGATATACTGCAAAATAGTCAGCGCACACATACAGCGACAACTCTGAATTAATGTAGCAGAAAATATTGGAAAATAACCGACGTCTAAATGCAGAGAGGCTCCAGGGATATTTCTAGGATTGTGAATTGGGGGGGGGGTCCGACCTCAAAATTTGGGAGGGGGCCCAGAGCTAATTAGTATGCATTTTGTATGCATACCATTGTCACATTACCAAAGTTGGGGAGGGGTGTGTCGACCTCAAATTGGGGGGTGTTAGGGGGTGTAAAAATATCCCTGCAGAGAGAAGATAAACACACATACATCTAAAAAACTAAAAATTTCTCTCTACTCGATATATGTAACTAGGTAGTATTAAAAGCTTCATTAACAGCAATTATGGTAATGCGAGTAAAACAGTACAGTATAGTACAGTACAGTAGACCTCCATTATAACAGACACAGTTATAACGTATACCCGATTATAAACAATGTACGATCCTGTGTGATGTGCTATTGTATTGCACGGTATTGGATATAACGATGTACTTTGGCGGATATAACGTACTGAATTTTAAAACAGGTGGTGCGAAGAATGTTATAACTAGTTTTACTGTAATAAGATTCATTTGAATAATTAGTTATATTTTAACAGTTGCAAAGAATTTGCCACAGTTTGTGATAATTTAAGGGAGAAAATGTTTTGGGTTAATATAAAAACTTGAAGGCATTTAGAAATATCTTCAGTGCAGGACCACATTCTGAAAATCTAAGGGTGTTCGGAAAAGTTTCGGGCTAAGGGTGTCCGAAAAAGTTTCGGCCGATGCTGGTCTGGTCTTCAAGCGCATCGGTCATCGACAATTCTGAAATTTATCGACGGCCCCCCGATTAAAAATTCTGGCAAAAACCAAGAGACGAACCATATAAACTTCAGTGCAAATGGTGGACCATATTTATACACGATGGTTACAGCCAAGTAGACATAGCATTATACTATAATTAATTAAACAGTACTAATAGCGGTTGAACTAGCAATGGATACATTACAATAAGAGCAATTGATACAATACAATAAGAGCAATGCAACATTAGCAGCTCTTCACAACACTGTCCATCGTTAACAATAGACCAATAAGCTATCCCGTTAGTAATTCAGTCAGTAAGTAAACAGCTCAATGCGCTCGTTATAATCAGCTACTGGTACCGAAAGAGTTAATAAACAACAAACAAGCAGAATAAAACTAATCTAAGCGCTCTGCTTAACCCTTTCACTACCACGGCATGCGTGAATTACCAGAAAACCATGTGCCAGCGCTGACAAGTATGTTTCGCGCGTTCACATGCCAACATGGCACACACTCAGAACCCGAGTTTCATTTCCTGATAACACTTCACGATGGCGGTAGCAAAAGGGTTAAACCAGAACGAACCAACGACGACGACGACGACGCCAGTGACGTCACAACCGTCTCGACAAAAAACGCAACATCGCAAGTAAAACAGTCAGAAAAACGAACCACGAAAATCCAAAATCGCTCAAATCGAAAACTTCGACGAAGCGGCCCTCTACTGGCCAAAATAAAACCGACAACGTGATGAGCGTCCCGCCAGGAAGAAACAGTGATTCAGACAGAGAGAGAGAGAGAGAGAATGCAAGCAGCGACGACCACGCGCTACAGATGACGCTCCGGGGCGGGTATCCAGACTACCGGCCCCGCCTGATCCTGTATCACCTCCTTGACGTTACCGTATACCTCGTCCGCCGTGTCGCCAGAGACGATAGCTGAAAAATCAAAAACGACACAACCTTGGAACATACGGTAACCTTGGACCATACGGTAACCTTGGACCATACGGTAACCTTGGACCATACGGTAACCTTGGATCATACGGCAACCTTGGACCATATGGTAACCTTGGACCATACGGTAACCTTGGATGATACAGTAACCTTGGACCATACGGTAACCTTGGATGATACAGTAACCTTGGACCATACGGTAACCTTGGATCATATCGTAACCTTGGATCATACGGTAACGTGCCGGCGTCAACAAATTATTGACGATAAACGGTAATAGTTCTTATTTTCACATCTACGAAGCAGGTTCCGGTTAAGAGAAGCAGCGATAATGCCTCTTATCGATTATCGGCCACAAACAATCTGCCGATACCGATATTCATATTGATAAACAATTAACCGTTAGTAAAAGAGTTAAGATTGGAAATCTGATTGAAGAGATAAGACTACACAAAAGGCAATTCTGTAACCGCGTAAAACAAGGATCGTATTACGTTGATTAGCGATAGTAAACGAGACCGAACCTGTGAAATATTCGCCAAAGTCCTGTTCTAGTTTCAGCGCTTGTTCAAAAGTCTTCTTAGCTTGATCTTCTGTGGTTCGTTTGTTCCATTCACTGAAAAACATGGAAATTTACATCATCGTTGTCGTCGTCATCATCACGTTCTCTGTCCTGAGACAGGTTCAGGGCTCCATTGTTTCCATTCCTCTCTGCGTCTTTCTTCTTCTTTGATTTCTGCACAGGTCTTGTGACGCTGTGCATCTGTCATCATCATCATCATCATCATCATCATCATCATCATCATCATCATCATCATCATCATCATCATCATCATCATCATCATCATCATCATCATCATCATCATCATCATCCAGTCCAATAGCATCATCTTAGGTCTTCCTTTTGTCTTTCTTTCTGCTATACTTCCTTCAATTACTGCTCTAAGCAATGATTCTCTTAACATGTGTCTAATCCAGTTCCTTTGTCTTTTTTCGGTAATAATAATAATAATAATAATAATAATAATAATAATAATAATAATAATAACTAGTGCTTTTTCCTGTCAAGCATGATGGTAATGCAAGGCTTGGTTAAAACGTGGATTCTGTCCTCTCCTTCCCCCCATACCCACCCCTAGCCAATAATTGGATACCTAATCAGGTCATGCAATGCAGATCTTGGCCACCTGTTGACCCCATTTCAACGAATCACAGACGGTTAAAGCGTTACGGACGAAAACACTCAAACACACACACACGAACACACACAGAGAAAGTCAGTTCAGGTTAAAGCTCAAGTGGATACAATTGAGCCATAAGCTGGGGTGGGGCAAAACAAAACACACACACACGCTACTCACATGATCGCCTCCACGGATTTCGGTCTGATGAACACGGCGATTGGATACAACCCCGCCACCTGGAGGCGCTTTATGGCATTACCGCTGACGTCCAGGATACAGTGTTTGCCCTGTCATCAAAATCGTTATAAGGTTAAGATTGAATACTACAAATTGATTAAAGTACCCACAACCAAAGAAGGCAATGGATCAAAGTTCAATAGGTCACAATGGGTCCTGACCATGACCTGTAAATTGTTTTAGGATTATGAATGCAGTCGTGCAGCAGCTGAAATTTCAAGCTCACAATCATTGATAAATAAAATAAATATTTTCAATGCATTTTCTGCATCGACTCTATGGCAATGGCGTTACTCTTGTACAGGGTGGCGGAAAAAAAACCGGACTAGTCACATTTAGGTTTTCATTTAATATAGTCTGTTTTTTTTGCACCACCCTGTATAGTAGGGTAGCATTGTTTATACGTTCAACAGATATCAAACATTAGTTTTGACTTGGCCTAACGACCCAGAAAAGATATAACAGATATTCAATTGTCCCAGGACCCGTGGGTCATGAATCACACGGGTCAAGGGTTCAGTGGGTCAAGGGTTCGGTGGGTCAAGGGTTCAGCGGGTCAAGGGTTCAGTGGGCCAAGGGTTCAGCGGGTCAAGGGTTCAGCGGGTCAAGGGTTCAGCGGGTCAAGGGTTCAGTGGGCCAAGGGTTCAGTGGGTCAAAGGTCATTTTGAGTGACCCGTTGCCATCTCCGCCGATGACGATGATGACATACCATCTCCGCTAGGTACTCACCTTCTCGGCCACCTCTCGGACCGACATGATGCTCGTGCCGTACAGGTTGTTGTTGTATTGTCCTGCCTCGATGAACATGTGGTTCTGAATGTCACGCTCCATCTGTTCTCTCGAGTTAACGAAGTAGTAGTCGCGTCCGTCCACCTCGTAGTCGCGCTTCGCTCGAGTTGTATCTACAAGATATCGCATTTGTAATTGATACTGTGTTCTAATTGTACTAGTACGATATGCCACCACAATCAGTTCATATTATTATTATTATTATTATTACTATTATTATTATTATTATTATTATTATTATTATTATTACAGACAGTAATGCTCTCGGATTGACAATACTGTGAAAATCTTGTCTGCACACATACATACACACATACAAATATACTTGATACATACAAACAACCACACACACACACACACACACATGTGCAGACAAAAAGATTTTCTGCCAAGTTGACCAAGCCGTTGGTAATCCACCTGACCGATCGTGGAGGTGCTGTCCTGGTCGTCCCAGAAAAGATGGATCGACCACGTTCGTACCCAGACCAGCGAGATTCCAAAATCTCTCTGAAGATGTGCCATCCGCAGGGTCGTGGTCAAGGGGGTGACACAATGACCCCTGCTGGCCACACGCTTCTGATGATGATGATGATGTTCACAGTTTGTCGCTCTAGTTCACAAGAAACTCAAAGATCGCGATACTAACGAGGGATACAGCTGCTAAATCGGTCAGGAAATTCGTTTATCAGGTCGTCGTTAAGGCGATCCTTCAACGGTCCAAGGATAATCACGGGACGCGCGTATTTCACTGAAACGGAAACGAAACACCCAGAATTCATTCGAATGTTTCACAATAATTTGCAAATTTCGTTATAGAACCAACAATTCTGATTGAAAATGCAATCAGACTAGCCTTTATCCCTACCAATACCATATTCATGATACTATAGTTATCTTCTCATGTACCAATATAACATTCATGATACTAAGTATTGTCATGGACCAATATCACATTCATGAAACTAAGTCTTGTCATGGACCAATACCATATTCATGATATATCTTCTCATTAACCAATACATTTTCACGATACTATATCTTCTCATTGACCAATACCATATTCATGATATCATATCTTCTCATGTACCAATATCACATTCATGATATGATATCTTGTCATGGACTGATACCATATTATTCATGATACTAAGTCTTCTCATGGACCTATACCATATTCATGATACTACTATATCTTCTCATGGACCAATACCATATTCATGATACTATATTTTCTCATGGGGTAGGGCAAATGAAGTAGTGGAAGGGTTCTTGCCTTCCAATCAGAGGGTAGGGAGTTTGAATCTGACCGTGGTCAGTGTGTATATCAACCTTGGTCAAGTTGTTCACACACGAAGAAAGCACTCATCACATCCCGCGGGGAAATAAAAAAAACCTCTCTTGGGGCAGTAGTAGTAGTAGTCGTACTAGTAGTAGCAGTCGTAGTAGTAATGGCAGTATAGGTAGTAGCAGTAGTAGTAGTAACAATAGTAGTAACAGTAGTAGTAGTAGTAGTAGTAGTAGTAGTAGTAGTAGTAGTAGTAGTAGGGTAATGTAAAGAAAACTTAGAAGCCACACTCACGTTCTTGCTGAACGACTGGTTCATACGACAGAACTGGTTCATCACCAACTAACAAAACAAAACACATTTACATAAACACAAACACACACACACAAATTAACACCCATATGGGCAAATTCTTCACAGTTTAACATAGGTTAATGATTAAAAAATACCAGAAATATCACAAATAAATGTACGATAATTCTTTGACAGTAACAGAATTGAAACATGGCAACATGTGGGTTTCTCAATCAATCAATCAATCAATCAATCAATCAATCAATCAATCAATCAATCAATCAATCAACCAACCAACCAACTTCCATGGCGCCACTGTCATAACGCCTAAGGCATCAGCTGATGGAGCACAAAATCCAAATTTTAGCCGGGTCAAGCAGGAAAGGCAGACTGATTGATGGGGGTGGGGAGCTATCCAATGGGACAGGCTAAACCAAACAGGTACGTCTTAAGACTAGAAGCAAAAAGCATTACTTATATACCGATATTGTCAAAATTATACACATCAATCTAACAATCATAAGTAATGATTTGTATTGAATAACTAAATGGCCTAATGTTAGATTCTTCTATCTAACATGCAACATGAAGTCTAAAAGTAGATAAATTAGATAAGTAAGATAGTGCCGTTATCTGCACAGTGTTGAGATATATCTATGCACACACAGTCAAACTTCACTATAACGTACTCAGGGGTCTATAAAATTGAATGCGTTATATCCGAGGTACATTATATCCAATACGATAGTGCATCACATGGGACTGTACATTGCGGTACCTTAAAAGTGGATATACGCTATAACTGAGTTCATTATAACTGTATGTTAAAATCAACACACGGCACTGTTAGTTACATGCAAGCCAAAGTAGTTTGTGCCCTGTAATCATTCACTTCAATATATACACTAGAACAGTGCTTCCAAACCTGTGTGCCGTGGCACTCAACTGTGCCGCCGCAACGGTAGAATTGTGCCGTGGAAAAATGTTGGGAAATAGTAAAATACGAGTAATAATGGTGCTATTAATTGCTAATTATAAGTTGAATTGTACTCTTCAATGATGTTAAGCATGAAATAGTGATACAGACTGCACAGGAAATATGTACTTATGAATAACGGTGGTAGTCAATATTATACTGTATACTAGACTAGAATATAATATACAGGGTGGCACAAAAAACCGGACTATATTAGATGCAAACCTAAATGTGACTAATCCTTTTTTTGCGCCACCCTGTATAGTACTACACTATAGTGAGCATATACAGATGCATCATTTAAAAATGAAATGTGTGCATTATGGCTGCAGTGCGCCGCTGACTGTATGTTTCTTGGATAGTGTGCCATGGCTGGAAAAAGTTTGGGAAGCACTAAATTAGAAGTTCGCTATAAATGGAAATAGCCATGAATGACAATACCAGTGTTGGGGCTATTTTTCTGCCATTATAATTTTGTCAGATAACACGTTTTCTGGGTACGCGTCAACCGGAGTGACGGCTACAATTTGTTGGGCCACAAAACAAGTGGTATGCCATGTGTCATAGTGGTTCTCACACAGGGCAGGCCCTACTGAAACACTTTAAACTTATTATTATTATTATTAGTAGTAGTAGTAGTAGTAGTACAGGTTGGTGCAAAACAACCGAACTATATTAAATGCAAACCTAAATGTATTATTACTATTACTATTATTATTATTATTATTATTATTATTATTATTATTATTATTACTAGACATTGAATTCACATCATGGACAAGGAGTAGTAAAGCACAGGTTTGTCAAAAAACCAGTGAATTAAACACAAACTAAACTTATTATTACTATTACTATTCACTCCCATCATTAAATTATTATTACCAATTATTATTATTACTAGACATCCAAATCAACCAATCTGTGTGCACAAGGACACCCACCAGTGTTTAATCTGGAAACCAGTGAAGAACAACACAGACTATAAGCCGCTTTTATATCACTAGGGCCCATCATTAGTCCAGGTAGTATGCCAAAATTAACTTGGAGAATTTGAAAGGTCCAAATCAGGGCAATCTCTGCTGTGCATTTCATATGAGCACTGCCCACTGATAGATTCATTGTCATCAATACACTGCAGAGATTGGTCAGTGACTTGCATCAAACCTCCAAGATAATAACCCTACCCAGGCCAGATGTTTAGCGATGGCAGTGTTTCGTATATATGCTATATCAAGCAGTATAATCTTATCAAACTAACGACTAATATCAGACAAGTACATCTACACACTAGTCTCATGCATGCGTACATGCCATGCACTGCGTAACGTACACTAGTACAAAAGAAATGCTTGTCTTACATCTCGCATGTGCATCAATTGCTACAATGTATGAAAAAGTGCCAGATGAACTCAGGACTTGAAAACAACTCGCTTAGAAATAAAGCATTTCAATTCAGAAACAGCAACGAAATGAACACAAAATTCAGTTAAAATCAAAAAACCAAGTAGCACAAGTACTGTAAGTACCAGTACTACGCAAGTACCAGAGATGTAGCAAGTAAACAATATTTCACATACAAGTACACATACCTGGCCTCCAAGTACAAGTACATGCATTCTAAAAACTTTGAGTACGAGAACAAGTACAAGCACCTGGCCTCCAAGTACAAGTACAAAAAATTTGTACTCGAGTACAAGTACAAATACCAAGTACTACATCTCTGGCAAGTACTATAAGTACTAAGCAGGTACTGTCAGTACTAAGCAAGTACTGTAAATACAAGATTATCTCTAGGTGAAATCCACTCACCAGCTGTAGGCAACCTTAAAAAAATCTCTATATAAAGGTGTACAAAGTACCTAACAAGTATGTAGTACCTTATAGGTTAACTATACTGACTGCAAACAAAATACAAACAGTAAGCAGAGTGGACACAAAAAGGGAGCTTACGTTCATCAACGTTGAGGCCGTCCTCGCTGCCGCTGCGGTCTTTTCCTTTTGCGAAGGACAATTTCTTCCCGAATAGGTTCTTCTTCTTCTTGTCGGTCGGGAGAGACTAGAAATAAAAAATCATCACAACTGCTCTCTGCCTGTCTCTCCTCTCTCTGTCTGTTTCTGTCTCTATCTCTTAGCAACTCTACCTGCATTATCTGCATCTATCTGCATTATCTGTCTATATGTCTCTGTCTCTCTTCTCTTCTCTCTCTCTCTCTCTCTCTCTCTCTCTCTCTCTCTCTCTCTCTCTCTCTCTCTCCCTAGATAATGTCTCTCTCTCTCTGTTTCTCTCTCTCTATGCCTAGATAATCTCTCTCTTTGCATCTCTACCTCTCTCTTATCTCTCTCTCTATCTCTCTCTCTCTCTCTCTCTCTCTCTCTCTCTCTCTCTATGCCTAGATAATCTCTCTCTCTCCTCTCCCTCTCTCTCTCTCTCTCTCTCTCTCTCTCTCTCTCTCTCTCTCTCTCTCTCTCTCTATGCCTAGATCTCTCTCTCTCTCTCTCTCTCTCTCTCTCTCTCTCTCTCTCTCTCTCTCTCTCTCTCTCTCTCTCTCTCTCTCTCTCTCTCTCTCTCTCTCTCTCTCTCTCTCTCTCTCTCTCTCTCTCTCTCTCTCTCTCTCTCTCTCTATGCCTCTCTCTCTGCTCTCTCTCTCTCTCTCTCTCTCTCTCTATCTCTCTCTCTCTCTCTCTCTCTCTCTCTCTCTCTCTCTCTCTCTCTCTCTCTTTCTCTCTCTCTCTCTCTCTCTCTCTCTCTCTCTCTCTCTCTCTCTCTCTCTCTCTCAATGCCTCATGCTCCAATGTAATCTAAATGATTGTGCGTTTTTTGTGAAACATTTCTCTGTCCTCAAAGAGCAGCCAAATTACTATAAATAAATAAATTAATTAATTAAAATTCCATAGTAGATTTCTCACAGCCCGGCCATCGCCCCCACGTCCCATGAATTTGACGTTCTTCAGGCGCGCTCGTTCCTTCCGTTCAACCCTAAAACCCAGAACAACTTTCACATCTCTATTCAAAAACTAAACTACAGTGTTGTTCAAAAGTCTCGAAACCAGAGCAACTTTCACATCTGAATCCAAAAAACTACAGTGCTATACAAAATTCTGGAATTTCATTCTTTCTTAAAATTCATTTTATTCTCTTTCCATTTTTTTCTTTCTTTCTAATTCTTTCCTTCTATTATGCTTCTTTTCTTTCTTGCGTCAAAACAGTAGAACAAAATAATCACAGAAATAATTTTATAACTGATTGCAAAAGGACGTGGTGACTCAAAACATTTGCACAACATTGTAATTTCATATCAACCAGCTAATAACAAATAAAGAATCACAAAAGTTAGCATAGATTGATAACACTGCACCGTGATGAATGATTTCAAATACAGGGTGGTGCAAAAAAACCAGACTATCTTAAACACAAACCTAAATGTGACTAGTCCGGGTTTTTTTGTGCCACCCTATACTGGAGAGCAGCACACATGAGTGACACACATATCTTATGAGTGACATGCCGAGCGATGCATTACCTGAACAAAAAAATTACTCGTTCACCTGACGTTAATCCAGGTGTATATGTCTCTTACCTTTTCTTGCTGGGGATGATGCCAAATCCTTCGTCGTCAGACTCTGGAAGAATCTTCTTCGCCTGCCACCATTCGTCATCACTGGCGTTTGTCACGTGGAGTATGTCCCGTAGTGAAAGCTGAGGCCGCGTCCCTGGAAGGCCGTTGTCCTTTGAAGGGTCGTAATCAAACAGTGCACTGTTAAAAGCAACATAATATGTGCTCAAATCGACAATAAGGACTCACATCAACAAAATATGTGCTCAAATCAACAAATTATGTGCTCAAATCAACAAAATATGTGCTCAAAACAACAAAATAGGTGTTCAAAAACAACAAAATATGTGCTCAAAACAACAAAATAGGTGCTCAAAACAACAAAATATGTGCTCAAATCAACAACATATGTGCTCAAAACAACAAAATATGTGCTCAAATCAACAAATTATGTGCTCAAAACAACAAAATATGTGCTCAAATCAACAATTATGTGTTCAAAACAACAAAATAGGTGCTCAAAACAACAAAATAGGTTCTCAAATCAACAATACGCATTCAAACCAACAAATTACGCCAGGGGTGGGCAAACTACGGCCCGCAGGCCACAGGCCCGTAAGACCATTTAGAAATATGCATAGAAATTACTTTATTATGGAAACATACGAGACAATACAATACGAGACAATACAATACGAGACAATACCGAACGTAAAGCATTTTCTTTTGTGTTGTGCGTAAACTTCCGGTGCTGTTGTTCATCATCTGTTCTCGAAGTTCGTTAATTTTCGCCTCGAAACGACTAAACTCTGAAAACAAAATAAACATAACAGCATTTCTATCAAAAAACAGTAACTGAATGACTATAAAGCCATTTCAATCAGTCAATCAATCAAATAATCAATCATTATACCTATGAACTGCATGGGCAATCACTCAACTAATCACTCAATCAATAAATCACTCAATGAATCACTCAATGATAATATCAATGAGTCAATCAATCAATAAATCACTCAATCAATAAAATCACTCAATAAATCACCCAATCACATCTATGAGTCCATCAATCACTCAATAAATCACTCAATCAATAAATCACTCAATCAATAAAATCACTCAATCAATAAAGTCACTCAATAAATCAATCAATAAATCACTCAATCAATAAATCACTCAATTGCAATAATATCTATGACTTCATCAATCAATAACTCAATCAATAAATCATTCAATTATAATACATGTAGATATCAACTCTCACCTTCTGGCCTGTAGAGGGCAGTTAGTTCAACATTGTCTCCTGCGCTTTTCAGTGCAATGGCAGCCTGTTCATGCGTAGCCATTCGAATGTCAACATCGTTCACCTGACGACAAACATACATTCACTTTACAACAACTTACACAATGTAATTGGTATTTACAGTACGTACAGTGGCGCGAAAAAATCTGAAATCACCTAATCTTTCAAATTTCTCTTATATTCTCATAAGGTACGACTGCTACGTGCCTTGGTTTGGTCTGTTGCTACATACGGATGCAAGGCATGGATGCTGAAAATAACCCCCTCAAAAAAATAGCATGACGTACTTTATGGACGGCCCCTTGTGACTAAATATGCACGGCTCTAGAAATCCTGGATACTCAAACAAAACTCCTTGCTTAGTGACTTACCAGAAGCAGCTGGTCACCGCGTTTCAGCTCTCCACTCAGGTCTGCTGCTCCACCCGGAAGAATAAAAGATATGAAGATCCCTTCACCATCCTCGCCACCTACGATGTTGAACCCCAGACCGCAGGAACCCTTCTTCAGGTAGATCTTGCGCGGTTCTCTGATGTCACATGAATTAAGGTCAAATGAAGGTCGAACAAAGGTCAAAAATAAAACAGAAAACAAAGAAGAGTTATCAATGCAGACTTCAGTATACTTTTGGTTCTACTAAACTGTCTCAAAAATAATAATAATAGTAGTAGTAGTAATAATAATAATAATAATAATAATAAGGTTCTTGATTAAACTATAGTAATGATAAATACTGAATGATAATAACAAGGTTGATGATTAAAAAAGTAATGATAAAGATGATAATAGTGGTGACAATAAAAGTAATAAGAAAGATGACAATAACAATAATAATAACAATAATAATAATAACAATAATAATAACAATAATAATAACAACAATAATAATAATAACAATAATAATAACAACAATAATAACAATAATAATAACAATAGTGATGATGATGATGATGATGATGATGATGATAATTTAAAACCTAATTCCCAAACATATAATATCTTACAAATTCTACCATTGGTAACAAGCATTCCTAATAAAAGAAATCACCATTCAAACAGTGAACCCTACACAACCTATAAAACTCCTAACCGCTGCGTCCTCAACACAACGAACTGACCTCACAGCATCCTCGGAAAGAGGCAGAGAGGCCGCAGCGATGCTATCCGGATAGCTCGGGGTGCCCTGGTTCGACGGCACGGAGGACGCGACGCCACGTACCGAGAGGGGCGTTGCGTGCTGCGGGGTGACAGACTGGCTCCCATCTATGTAGTCACTAGGTAACCCTAAGGCAAGTAAATAAGTAAAATACCGTGAATTTATACCGGGTGGCGCAAAAAACCCGAACTAGTCAAATTTAGGTTTGCATTTAATATGGTCTGGTTTTTTTGCACCACCCTGTATATTCAGTCTTCAAAAGTAGGTACCGTGGCAGTTACTTGTCCTTAGGGACTTGATTGGCATGCTGACCATTCTGATTTTAAGGCAGGGCAAGGCTAGAATTTGGGTTAGTTAGCCTGGTTTTGGCTAGGTGGCGATGCTGTACCATCCAATTTTAACGAAAAACTTAACCGGTTGCATTCTGGATGTAATACTGCAGAGGTTCACCAAATTTCATGCATTTTGATCAAGAGCTGTCAAAATATTTGCATTAACACATGGTGGTACCAGTTTTATTGGGCCACCCTGTATATATTAAAATAGTAGGAATAATATATATAGCTCCATCCACTGGCACAGATTTGGCCCTGTGACCTAATTACGTGCTGCCACCTGGTGTCCGCAAATGATAATCTGAAATCATCCATTACATTGGGGCAAAATCTTGAAACATCTTTGCATCTTATATTAAGAATTCTCGTGACCAGAGACATTCAAGAAGAATTTCTGTTAAACTGAATATATTATTACTAAATTAAATAATTATTATTAAAGTTATAAAGTCCATTTTCACTGAGTTTTAAATGCACAGTTAAGGGGTTAAAGCTAATGTCTCACTATTTTACCTTGCGACTCCAATGCTAGGAGCGCCTCTGAGTAGAAATAGAAGAGGCGCTATATAAATGTCACATTACATTACATTACATTACCAGAACTTTCCCTGGTGCTATGTTTGACCCATCCTGTGAAACAAGCAGTGATAAATAATAATCTTGCTATAATGTATATCTGACTGAATCCAGAAATATACAAAGACCAGCCGTTTGCCCATCAAGCATGACAGCAAAGCTTGGCTGCCTTTTCTGCTCATTTGACAGGTTTCTTGGCTCTTGCATTCTGACTTCCATCTTTGCTGTTCAGGCATAAATGCTTTCAATTAAAAGGCTTCATAAAAATACTTAAAGATATAATTAACATAGGCAGTGTTTTATCCAGACTCCAGGCCTTTGGTGGTGGTGGTGGGGGAAATTGAAGCCTTTGGGGAGGGATTGACTTGGCTGGAGGGGAAGACACACAGTTCAATGCAAAATTTGTGTAAGTGCTGGGATTTTTTTTTTTGGGGAGAGGGGAATGTTGAGGCATTGGGAGGGAAGAATCTCCCCCTAACAGGCCTGTATAAAACACAGGGCGTAAGCTCCGCCCAGCGTCCAAGCAACGTCCAACCAAACGATTATAAAATCGCATAGTCACATAATCATTGCATGTTTCCATCGTCCAATCACGTCGCGTTTCAGCATTCCAGACAGACATCCCTGGAAGAAATCTACACATATAATTATTAACAGCGCTGTGCTTGCCTGAAGGCGGGTTGGCACGATCGGGGGACGCGACCAATTCCCTCGGCACAGGCTTCGAAATGAGCAGACGTACGAACTCCTGCGTGGCTTTTAGCGACGCAACGGCCTCCTCGTGAGTTATGTCCACGAGGCTGGTGTCGTTAACCTAAATTGAAACAACACAAGTGTGATGAATGCATATAGCAATCATCATCATCATCATCATCATCATCATCATCATCATCATCATCATCTTCTTCTTCTTCTTCACCTTGCTCTCTCTCTGCCAACTCTTTAGCGGCAAAAGCTAGACACAAAATGTTTTTCCAAGATGTTCTATCTTTGTTCAATCGTCTTCCTTCTACGATTGAAAATTTCTTTCCTGTTCATATCTTCCCTGATGTTGTTCATCCACTTCTTCCTGGGTCTTCCTCTTCCTTTTACCCAAAAATAGGGTTCACTAGCAAAAAAAGTCTGGTGGAGGGGTGCATCCCCACTAATCCCCCACGTGGAACCACCACTGCTGACGTGCCCATACCAGTTGAGTCTTTTCCTTCCTTATATCTATGTGCATAATAGTTTTACAGTACAATACATAAGCATGTAACATTACACACGTATACAAATACATGTATAAAGTTAGTCTTGCTATTTTATCATGTGACTCTAATGCCAAGAGTGTCTCTAAAATAAATATAAGGAATTTAAAGACACACTTATTTAATCATCTAATTAATAATAATAATAATAATAATAATAATAATAATAATAATAATAATAATAATAATGGGTGCTATACAAATGCTACATTATGTTACATATGATGGCAAAGTCCTGCACGCATCTCTGTCTTTTCCTGCTCTCACGCAATCGACAATTAAAATAAAAATTGAAATAAAAAAACTAAATATGAAAAATTAAATATGAAAAGTAAAATAATAATATATTAAATACACAAACACACACACACAACACACACACATGTAAAACTCACCGCAAGTATTTTATCGCCAACCGCCAAATTACCGTCCACCTGCGCTGCTCCACCCTCAATGATCCGCGTAACGTATATGCCATCGTCTCCCGGTACATGCTGGTTTCCAATACCTCCAGCAATACTAAAGCCAAGTCCTGACAATACATATGCACACAATAAAATAACCACCCTGGAAAGTAGACAAGGTTGAATGGACCACCACCTCATGCCACCCAGAGATAAGTAAGTAAAATCTTGCAAATTTATATAGCTTAATCTACATTTGAAATGGCTCTAGTCAAAAGGTGGGGGTTAGTTTATCCAAATGGTTATCACAGAAACCCTATTAATACTAATTACAATTTTGGAAGCAAAAGTTCCCATCATCATCGATTCATCATCATCGATTCATCATCATCATCATCATCATCATCATCATCATCATCATCATCATCATCATCTCAGCATTAAAATCAATTGTTATCTATTGTTCTGGTTATAGTAACATAAACCTATAACATAATTATATAACTTTCTGTATTTTATGTAGATATTACTTTACAATTATTAAATGCTGATTATTAATATAATTATAATTGCTAACCTTTGCTTTTCTTAACCAACTCCAAAAGCACAACGTTGCTTTTCGGTTGCGACCGTCTGCGCTTCACAAACTAAAATTACACAAAAATAATATTCATGCATAAAACAACGCCTTTGACTTTGGCCTTCGTCATGCTACGGCACTATAGAAGTTGTCCAGTACAATACAATACAATGAAATTAGATTAGGAACATAGAAAAATCATACTTTGTTCGTTACATAACTAAGCATTATGCTGTATATATACAGGCTTTGTTTCATGAAATTATATATATATATAAAATATAAAATATATATATATATATATATATATATATATATATATATATATATATATATATAGATAGAGAGAGAGAGAGAGAGAGAGAGAAGCATGTAATTGCTCTTATATAAATTGTCATAATAATAAAATAATAATAATAATAATAATAATAATAATAATATACACATAGTTCTAGGATTTTATGTATCATATTCTATGGCCTTTATACATAGTTCTAGGTTCTTACGTTCCATACTCTATGCCCTTTATATATATATATATTTATATATATATAGTTCTAGGCATTTATGTTTCACATTCTTTGCCATGTATAAATAGTCCTAGATATTTTATGTTCTATAGGCCAAATCTTCTCCCGCAAGAGAAGGCAAGAAGATAGATGTCCAGCTTACAAGACACACAGTATTGCCCGCTCTCTTCAGAGCCTCCACTGCCTCGGCGTGGGTGACGTCGACCGTCTTCACTCCATTGACCGACACGATGATGTCGTTCAGTCTAAGGTCAAAGAAGACAAAGCGGTCAAACCTTTCCTTCATTACGACCCGTCTAAGACCCCACGACCCAATTTCAAATACAACCGTGACCTGTTGATTTGGCTGCTAACGAAAATCGATGTTATTAAATGGCACTATGAAATCAAATGGCCCTGTGAATACATTAAATGTGATGTTAATTATGTATGGCCCAATTAAATGGCCCAATGAAATTAACTGGCCCCATGAAAGCAAATGGCCCTATGAAATTAAAGGGCCCTGTGAAATTACTTTAAATGTGTCGTTAATTATGTATGGCCCTATGAAATTAAATGACCCAAGGAAATTAAATGGCCCAAGGAAATTAAAGAAAATTAAATGGCCCAAGAAAATTAAATGGCCCAAGGAAATTAAATGACCCAATCAAATTACATTAAATGCGACATTAATTATGTATCTTTAGTAGCCATTATCTATCAAACACATGGAAATGTGAAGATCTCTCAGCTGTACTTGAGCCTGCCGTCAATAGCCGCTGCCCTGTTGTCGATGATCTTGGTGATGAAGATGCTGGGGTCGTCTCCAACGTGAGGAATATCTTTACCACCAGCAATGCTGAATCCAAGTCCAGTTCCACCCTAGAAAAGCAATCAATCAATCAATCAATCAATTAATCAATCAACCAATCAAATTCTATGGCACCACCATCGTAATGCCTACATTGAAACCCACATCAAGTCCAGTTTCACCTTGGAAAATCAATCAATCAATCAATCAATCAACTTCAATGCTGAATTCAAATCTAATGTCATCATGGAAAATCAATCAATCAATCAATCAACTTCTATGGCACCACCATCATAATGCCTACATCAAAATCCAAGCCAGAAGAGTCACTCCAAACCAATGGCAGATAGAATTCACAGGAAACAGGCCAACCAAACAGATGTGGTTTTAGACAAGCCCCAAAGACTGACTTAAACAAAGTGATGTTAGAAATGAATTCCAGAACTTGGACTACACTTTTAAAGCTCACAATAGTCCAGGGCTGTACAAGTCGATTGAGCAACACCCAAGATGACAAATTCCACCCATAAAAACACCAACTGACCCCCCTTGCCTTGGGGTTTTCAACACCCAACAAATTCATCTGTCTTAACTGCCTTTTTGCTTAACCCTTTTCCCATTGGTCCCAAGAATACTCTTCCATTTCACATTACGTTATAAATAAATGAATGGTAAAGGGTTAAATCATGTAGTCATAATCTTTACTACTTTACTTTGTAGTGTAAATTTTACACTACGGTTACAAGCACCTACCCTCTCCAGAGTAATCTCCTCAAACTCCCAAGCATCATCTTCTGAAATCTGCACGAGAAAAATTAAACAGATTTTATACACAAAATTTTACATGGAATACATAGTAAAAGCAAAGATGTTAATTACACTGCTGTACAAGTTACACTTGAAATTTGCATTAAAATAACAGCAACAACAAAAACAAAAACAACAACAATGTAATATAAACAACAATAAGATAATAACTGAGGAAATAAAACTATGATACATTCTAAAAACACTACGATATGCCATAAAAACACTATGATACATCCTAAAAACACTATGATGCATCCTAAAAACACTGTGATACATCCTAAAAACACTATGAAACATCCTAAAAGCACTATGATACATCCTAAAAACACTATGATACATCCTAAAAGCACTATGATACATCTTAAAAGGACTATGATACATCCTAAAAACAATATGATACATCCTAAAAGCACTATGATACATCTTAAAAACACTATGATACATCCTAAATCACTATGATACATCCTAAAAACACTATGATACATCCTAAATCACTATGATACATCCTAAAAACTCTACAATGCATCCAAAAATCACCTTTGGCGATGACACCGCATTTGAAGAGAGTCGAGCTGTAGGAGATCTCTTAGCAGAGGCCTGCTGCTGCTGCTGCTGCTGAAGAGGAGGAGGAGAAGAGGGCATTGCCCTTGCTGATGGAGACTGGGGCAACGTTCTTAATGATGTGGGGAAGGAAGAATGCAATGACAGAGGTTGGATCGGCTCCTGTGCCAATGAGGGAAAGTGCTGCGGGGGTCTCGGGGAAGGCGACGCCTAAAAAGGGAATAAGACAACAATTTAGCAACTACTACTACTACTACTACTACTACTACTACTACTACTACTACTACTACTACTACTACTACTACTACTACTACTACTACTACTACTACTACTACTACTACTACATATTCTGTTCTGTAGCAAGCGTGTAAAAACATCCATCCTGAATCCTCAGAGCACTAATCCGAAGTAATATTCACAGGATAAAATAGGCACTGGTTATTTGTCTCTCAGTATTATTATTATTATTATTATTATTATTATTATTATTATTATTATTATTATCTATGAAAATTTATATAGCGCAGTAACATAATTGGAGATAAAGTCAAGAGCGCTTTACAAAGGAGTCACTTGTAACATTGTACATTTCAAAACTTTATGTACAATAAGGTAAATACAAAATCTCATCTTAGACTTCTATAGCGCCACTTTGTAATGAACAGAAGGGCATCAGCCGATGGCACTCCAAATCGCAACCATAAAAGATCCTGGTCAAATCCAAGTATATCAGCCGGGACAACCAGTCTATGGTGGAAAAGCCAGGAAATTATGGATGGTACAAGTACCAATTCATGATAATTTATTATTCCAAATTGTCTCTCAGTAGTACCGACATACATTTTCAATATTTACATATAAGTAAGTAAGGAAGGTACCGGGTAATTACACATGACACAAGTACCCATTCATGATTACTAACACTGGGAAAGGGTGCTTAGATGGGCACAGTAAGCACATACTGTCCACTTCGATCAACCACATGATTTAAGTAAATAAACGGAATAATGGGGGACCCGCACCTGCAGAATGGGTAAAGCTTCCGGAGTTGGCAAAATCTGGTCATCGATGATGGGGGGCGGTGGAGGTGGTAGGGTATCGTCTTCCTGCTGGAACAGCACCACCCTCTGGAATAAAGACAGTTCAGAAATAACTGTTTGAACAAACATCGTTCACATAGACACTGCACTGAGAAATTCAGCCTACACACACACACACACACATATATTGAGGGAGAGAGAGAGAGAGAGAGAGAGAGAGAGAGAGAGAGAGAGAGAGAGAGAGAGCATACTTCTGCCATCTTGTTGTTGTTGACTTGTGAGAATAGAGAGAGTGAGAGAGATATAAAGACAGAAAGACAGAATGATAGAAAGATACATAAAGATTTGGTGCAAGAGTGTGAGAAAGAGATTGATTGATTGATAGATAGATAGATAGATAGATAGAGAAAGAGTTAGTGATAAAGTGAGTGATAGTGATAAAGTGAGAGATGAATGAGTGACAGAGCGTCTCACCAAGTGCGAGAGAAGGAGAGAATCAGATCCAAACACACACAAACACACACACACACACAACTTTAAACTACGGATTACACCAACCCCAGCAAAGCCACTTCTAGACCCCACCCTAACCCCCCATCAGAATTCCAAAACACAAATTACATTACTTAAACCTAGCATCAACAACAACAACAAACACCCAAGGGACATCGCATACGACACATGATACGCTCGAAAAAGAAAAACCCCGTTTACGCCAAAATCATCTGCGGCATCAGCATAGAAGCGAGACGAAAAAGACCTTGCACCGAGACCGACCTCTGACAGAGTCTTGGCGCTGGTGATGGGTGGGTGCTCCTCCCACCTGGACGCCACCTGGAGTGTCTCCACCGTCTTCTGCTGCAGCGTCTTGTCATCGTCGAGAAGTGTAACTTCGTAGAACTCTTGAATGTCTGAAGACGAAAAGGCCGAAATCGGGCAAGAACAACAAACGTTCAATCAATTAATCAATCAATCAATCAATCAATTGATTTAAATATTGTTTTTCCAACTTGTTCAACTGTAAAAAATATTGAGGAACGACACACTAAACATACAAACTCTAGCATTGTTATTAATACAAAAATTATTGGAATATTGTTATTATCACATATTATTATTATTACTACAACAACAACAACAACTACTACTACTACTACTACTACCGTAATACTATGACACTACTACACAGTAGCAGTAGTAGTAGCAGAAATCAGCCTCTCTCTCTCTCTCTCTCTCTCTCTCTCTCTCTCTCTCTCTCTCTCTCTCTCTCTCTCTCTCTCTATCTATCTATCTTATCTGTCTGTCTGTCTACCTATCTGTCCGTTTGTCTATCTGTCTGTCTCTCTTACAATTACAGTAATAATAGCAGCAGCAGTCTGTCTCTCTCTCTCTCTCTCTCTATCTGTCTCTTGTCTCTGTCCATCTGTCCGTCCGTCCATCCATCTTGCAATCTATCCATCTGTCTCTCTATCTATCTGCCTGTCTCACTATCTATCTGTCTTTCTGCCTGTCTCTTGCATATTCTGCTTGCCAATAAATAACAAATCGTTCCCTAGTAAAACACCAATATTACTGTCATGTTAGGGCAATATCTGCCTCCATCTGTACATGCCCAAGTGGCTTGTCACAGCAGAGCCTATCTATGGAACCAAGGCATTTGGAAAATACCCGATAAGAAAACTGGACAACAGGGTTCACAATACTGAGAACATCTATCTAAGTACAGTGTATTCTTGCTAATCCCTCCTTTCCCTCTCCTCTCTCCTTTTCTACCCTCTCCTTTTCTCATTTTATTGTAGGCAATCAGCCTTGAAAACACTTCAGTGAGCAAAATAAAACAGATAGACAGAGGGACGGACAAATATAATGGAGAGAGAGAGAGAGAGAGAGAGAGAGAGAGAGAGAGAGAGAGAGAGAAAGACAGAATGGGAAGAGAGAGACAGAATGGGGAGAGACATATACCGGTATCTATCTATTGATATATCTATCTATCTATCTATCTATCTATCTATCTATCTATCTATCTATCTATCTATCTATCATTTATCAATCATCTATATATATGCATATATAATATATATAAAATAAATATGCATATATATATATATATATATATATATTGAGAGAAAGAGAGAGAGAGAGAGAGAGAGAGAGAGAGACAGACAGACAGACAGACAGACAGACAGAGAGAGAGAGACAGAGAGATTGGTAGAGACAGACAGGCAGACAGACAGACATAGACAGAAGTGCTCACTCACCCAGCAACGCCTGGAAAAGTCTACTCTTGAAGATACGGATGACCTTTTCGATGGCCGACCTGAGCGCCTGATCCTGGGGTCGACACAGGCGCCCGTAATACTCTTCGAGCAGCTCGAGAGCGCGGTGAGCATCTGAACGGAAAACGAAAGCAGTGCCATCTGTGAACAACTCTCCACCGACCGACGAAATCGAAACGCATCAAACTATTAACGCTACTCATGCCACGTAGACAGACAACACACATGAATTCTGCTCTGACGTCATGACGGCGCTCTGACAACCAACGACATCACGAAAAGTCGAAAAATTGACAATCCCGACGTTGCGATTCTGCGGACAACAATGTTGCACCCTTGCAACGCTAGGGAAACAACAGCGTTGCATAGAAATTTTTAGCTAATCATGCTTTGAAACAGGGGTGTCAAACTGATTTCATATAGCGGACCACATAAAAGTCTTTGCATTTGTCGCAGGCATGACTTGTACATGACATTTTAACACGAACTACAGTATGCCTATTACACAAAACAGTATATAAAATATTATATATATGTAATTGAGTTTCATACATGTAATTTTCAATTTTCATATAAGTACTTTTAGAACATGCCTTAAATAAAGTAAGTTTGCTAACACATAAAGTTATTTTATTGTATTCAGCGACATACACGCGGGCCAGGTGAAAAGCCCTCGCGGGTCGTGTCCGGCCCGCGGTCCGTATGTTTGACACCCCTGCTTTAAAACAACCATTAAATAAGCAACGAGGTGGCGACCACACGAATGACAAAACTAGTCAAAATCGCCATCGACTCCCTTACTTACACACACCGCAAAGCAAACCCCGACTTTGTCATAGGACCTAGATCAATAAGTTAACCGACGCTGTCATCCATCCGAGCGATGTATCCCATGCCCAAGAGACAGGAATGTCGTTTGCGCTGTCACCACCAAGTCAATTACTTCACTTCCAAGGCACAAAAGCTATGCATGGGCAGATTACGCTGGTCGATTATGCATTCCAAGCACATTGAACAACCGCTCACACATGCATTATGAACAATCGGCGGCGCTAATCTCCCTTATTTGATAAGAAAAATATTAATGTGAAAATATGCTAAATACGGGAGACAGACAGACAGACAGACAGACGAGCGGGCAGACAGATACAGCGATACAGACACACAGAGATGGATACAGAGAGACAGACACATACAAAGATACAGAGACAGACAGAGATATATAGAGAAAGACATGCACAGAGACAGGCAAAGACAAAGACAGAGACTGGCAGACAGAGAGAGAGAGAGAAAGGCAGAGCGAGCAACAGTGAGACACAGAGAGAGACAGAGACAAAAAAAGAGAGAGACAAGATAGACATACTGTGAGAGAGAGTGAGTGAGTGAGAGAGAGAGAGAGAGAGAGAAACAAAAACTGCAAAAACACTATTTTAAAATAAATAACACTATTTTAAAATAAATAACACTATTTTAAAATCCCTAATAAACTAGGTTAATTATTTTTACCATTACATCAAAACCCCATCCGCAAAGACTTGAATAACGTGACCATCGGTTAACATTTTAGCCATTTCGTCCGCTTTATCCAGACACTGAGACTCAATAGGTTTCATTGGATTCGGTTAGTCCTGACTCCAGTTAACATGGAAGCCTTTCCAGGTCCTTGAAGTCCCTGTACTACCAGTAATCGGCGATACATATTAGCATATTTCCAACTGGGGAATTCACCTCTCAGCTGGACAAAAAGACATCGAGGACTCTGGCGAAACGGCAGGCCGGGCTCGATCCCGACTCGGCGGGTCGACTCCAGACAGAGGATATTAGCATTATACTATCTGTCCAGTGGAAAAGATGACAGACCGATGGATAGAGGGGGATCCTGGATAAGGGATGCATGGAAAATTAAGAATTTATTCGCCAGCTGTTATCATCATCATCATCATCATCATCATCAGCATCAGCATCAGCATCAGCATCATCACTACCACTTGCTCACAGCAGTGTTTAATCTAGACTCCTGGACTCGGGGGACTCGGGGAAAAACTGGCAATCGGGGAATTCAGGGCCGCTGTTAGCCCATCAGTATTCCAAAATTTCCGGGAATTTGAAACCACGAAACGGCCTAGATTAAACACTGGCTCACAGTAGGAAAAGAGTACTATTAGCAATGAACCTGGCAGTTAACCTCACTGAAATCCCTACCATAAAAACCATACACTGCTGCTTCTATAGCGCCTCAAGCAGTTCCGTTGTCTATAAGCAACATGGGCGCCCGCACATAGGGGCAACAAGAGGGCACATGCCCCCCCCCCGAAAAATGCAAAAATACCAATATTTCACATTGAAATTTGAAAATCTTGCTAAAATATTAACCGTGACCATTGTGTTAATATGTGTTTTGCCCCCTCCTGAAAAAATTTCTGCAGGCACCCATGATAAACAATTGGAATTATGTTTGAAATCTTTCATATTATATTGTAAAGACCAATTATTATTATTATTATTATTATTATTATTATTATTATTATTATTAGCAGAAAACCCCACATCAGTCCCCACCACAATCATTATCATATAACATCTAACATCTATAGAGCCACTTCTATAGAGCCTCAAACAGCTTTGCTGTCTATAAGCAATGGGAATTTCAGATGGAAATGTTCAAATATCTAAAAGCTCACTGCTGCACCACTCTGTTAACTTCCCACCCCTAACCTATCACTACATCTAACATACTAAGTAAGTAAGAAAGACAAAATTTCTATAGCGCTGTCTGAAAGATTGGCGCAGTGCACCATCTTATTCACGAACGCTCAGTCTGGGTGAAATCCACAGTCCGCAATCCGTAGTACACGTCGTGGTGGTCAAGGTTGTAGATCCAGGTATAGGCAGTCTGCAGCAAAGTATTTTTATGGAGGATGATAGCAAGATTTTCCGCGGGTAGAATGCAGGCCTGTAGTAAGGATTTCCCAATAACATTCATTAACATATCACAACATTTACAAGCATCTATAGCAAGCATCTCAAAACAGATTGACAATACAGATTGAATAAGACACACACACACACACACACACACACACACACGCAAACAGACACCTATAACAAAGGTAAGCTGCTGTACGCCGGTTCATAACAGGTAGGTATTAGTGTCTTTAGTCTGCTTAGGCCTTGTCAGAATGAGGGCGTTTGCCAGCCTTACCCTTCAATAAATAAGCACTGAATGAGTTCATTCACTGTTTAGTTGACTGCACTAGTGCCAGGGGCTGGAAAAACCGAAACGGGGAGGAGGGGGCGTTAGGGGCTGACCCATCAACAAATGGAATACTGTTCACTTTGTTTGCTGTACAAAAATACAGTAGAGCTTCATTATATTGTACTTAGCAGGTCTGTAAAATTCAATACCGAGGCACATCACCAGTTAAAAATTAAAAGTATCTTCAATTAATTATTGGGCAAAGTCAGTCAATGAGGCCTTACAAGAATCACTGAAAAACTCGTAGCTCTACAAGAAAAACCGGTAGATTTAAACAAAAACCAGTAGTTGAAAAGTTGACCCACAGCTCTCTAAACAAAACCCATAGTTCTACCGGAAAATCCAATACCTATACAAGCTAAAGCTATGAATATCAGTAAAAACTGAATGCATGAAAGAAAAAATATCACCAAAATATATCACGTAACACAACTGTAAACCATGTAATACAAGTAATTAGGACAAATTATAACATAAGTAATAGCTGGATGCATGGAAAACATCGAAATACTTTAATGCACCATGTAACAGAACTGTAAGCCATGTAATAAAAGCATTTACAAAATGTTATTACATCAGTAATAACTGTATGCATGGAAAACAAAATATCATCAAAAGATACCACGTAACGCAAGTCACTGTAAACCACGTAAGACAGGTATTTACAAACGATTTACCATTTCTACTCATGGTCTTGCTAGACAGTTGATGTCTTGGTTGGTCATCAACAACTAGTCCCTGTCTCACTTCAGAACCTAAAAAACACCAGAAATACAAAAATCATAACCCATGCAGACTTCATAGTCAAATCCATATATGAGCATAACATGTGGAGAAAACACTATATTGTATGGATGCAAAACAAAACGTCTTTATAACTGACGCAGTTATAATGTACATTCAGTCATAACGTACCGCAATGTACAGTCCCTTGAGATGCATTACTGTATTGGATGGTATGGGATATAATGTACCGGCACCCCGGACATAACGTACCAAATTTTACACACGCTCTAAGTGTATTATAAAGCAGTTCTACTGTAGTAGTGCTAACTGTGGATAAATCCGTAGCTTAAGAAAACCGGAAGCTCTACAAGAAAAAGTAGTAAAACTACTAGAAATCCCGTAGGTCTAAAAGAAAACCAGTAGCTCCAAAAGAAAAACTAGTAACTTTAAAAGGAAATCAGAAATATATATATATATATATATAATCAATTACAGATTACAGCAGCTAAAAAATGCACCTAGTCTGATTTTCTGGGGGTTAGGCCCCAGAAATTGAGGGTCATCCCTAGTAGTGAATGAGAATTTGTGGCCAATCAATGGTGGCCGAAATTCTAAGGAGGGTATATGTGAGTTAAAGATAGAAATAAATTTCCCCAAAACTTCTTTGCCAAAAAAATGCCGGCTGCCGAATAAATAGATGGGGCAATAGATTAACGGTTGCACTCCAGCACTCCGTTGATACGCTCCACACATTTCACTCCTTGACTGCACTCCTGCAATAGTGCGATAAGGTGCAGACTCAATCTATTTTAGCCAAGTATGAAACAAGACCCTTTTCACGCATAAGTCAATCAATTATTCAGGGTGGATTTGATTTAAATCAAATGATTAAAATCAACGATTTAAATCGATTTAAATCGTGATTTAAATCAACAATAAAAATCATGATTTAAATCATGGTTTAAGTAAAAAAGTATTAAAATAACAAAATTTAATTGTACATAAATTTATTGTGCTAGATATTTTCCTCCTGTGACGTCCTGTCATTTTCATAACTCATTATTCTTTCACTAGGTGGCAGGCCTGCAGTAGAACTGATTTTTTAAAGTTGCTAAGTCTTACTGTACTCCTAGTAGTAGTACATTATTATACTAACTATTTCTTTATAATCATTCACTTTTGTATTGTGGGTTTTGCATTCATTCAGAGTGTTTTCATCTTTTGGGTTGGTTCATTCTAAACTTCGTAATCGTCTTGGAATTGAAAAAGCCGCAAAACTGGTGTTTCTCTTCAAGCTGCTGAACAGAAAGCCACTGGATATTGATGAACATGATGATGGCTATGATGACAATAACTGATTGTCGAATGATTCCCATGCTGACATCATAAACAGTTGACTGACATCTTTTAATTTTTTTACAGTATTATACGAAAAGTCGAAAACAGTATAAGGGTTAGATGTCTGTCAGCAACTTTGGTGTCAGATTGTTGACTTACAGCCGTAATAACATGTAGTATTAATGTAGTAGTAGTGATGTAACGATATGCTTTAACGCGTGAATGAACACAGTAATTTGAATGATTCGGATTAATTCCTATGATGACATCATACACATTCTATTTTTATTTTTTAACAGTATTATATAGTATTAGTATTAATTGTCTGCATTCTGCAACCAACTTTGTTGTCAAATTGATGACTTATAATGTGCAGTACAGTGGCAGTAGTGAATCTAGTGATGTAGTACTTTTATGTTTCATGTGATTCTATTGTCGTGTTGTTTTATGGTGCAATAATTACTATTGAACATCTAAGCCTTGTTAGATGGCAGGCCTGCTAGATTGTTTACACAATTACAGTTGTAGTACTAATATAATACATTGAAATTTTGACCAACACAAAAAGAATTTAAGTCAAATTTAATATTAATCATGATGTCCGATTTAAATCAAAAACATCAGATTTTAATCAAAAAAATCGGATTTTTTGATTTTTATTAAAAAAATCGCGATTTATATCCACCCTGCAATTATTAAACATGTTTAGGAACATTTCCCCAAAGGTGCTAGTCACTCACACACACACAGTCACACACACAGTCACACACACAGTCACACACACACACACACAAACACCATAATGCACTCAAGCAATAAATAATTGATGTACTAATTGTCTCACATGTCAAAAATACCCATCATGTACATTTGCATGAAAATATACACATACATCCAGTGTATAAAACAGTATACAACACGATCATGGTGTAAATGTGTAAAGGTGTATCACACATTCCCCAAAAATCTTGTACACTTTGTCAACAGTATCAACACCAGTCACCCATACATACACATGTCTTTCATGGCTGATTTTCTGGACAGTTTGGTTAGCTTGTCTGTCTGTCTGTCTGTCTGTCTGTCTGATGGTCTCTATATCCACTGTCCCAAATTCAGTGTTCCCTGTTTGCCTGCCTGCCTGTCTGTCTGTCTGTCTGTCTGTCCCTAATTCATTGTTCCCAAGTGGAAGCAGGACACGCAAGGTTTTTCCTCTTCCATCTTCCACCGGTCTGGCTGTGGATCCGGAAAAGAACCATCCGCAGTCCGTCTCACCGCACTGCGGAGTGAAGACCCACTAAAAATTTAATGGCCCCGAAATGTCCGCTCTCTTTCGAATCTCATGAAGAAAAAAACAAGCCATTCAACCGGGTTTTTTCTCCATAGTCTGTCTCACTGCCACCCCCCCCAAAGAGTGATGAAACGAATTATATCCACATGTTCTTGTGTCCCCATCTTCATTGCATCAAACCCTACTAGAATAATCAGTATATTCTGTCTCAATGTTATTCTAGAGCAGTCAAAATGCGACGACAAATGGTGAGCGAGTTTCAATAGGAATAGTACTGTAGGCATATATTGACAATTCTGGTACGGTTTGACTCAGCTAAGCTGGGGACACACGAAAATGTGGTTTTAATTTGTTTCATCACTCTTCTGAATTTTGCATATCTATAGTCTACTGTAGCAATAATCCTTGCATTCTCCAATGTCAAACAGGGTATGATTTATATAATATTTTTGTGGTCTATAGAACTTGTCATACAAGAAACCAGCTCTCTTACACCCCTTCTTATCTTTCGTTTGATTTTTCAGACATTTGACAGAGAACAGATTTCTGAAAGGCTTTGTAGGCCTATAGTGTCGTTTCAAATGGCTCACCATTTTACGGGGCATTTCGAATGCTCTAGAATAAAATTGAGGCAGAATATATTGACAATTCTAGTACGATTTGATTCAGCTAAGCTGGGGACACACGAAAATGTGGTTTTAATTTGTTTCATCACTTTTCTGAATTTTGCATATCTATAGCCTACTGTAGCACTAATCCCTGCATGGTCCAATGTCAAACAGGGTATCAATTTTATAATACCGGTATTTTTGTGGTGTATAAAACCTGTGATACAAGAAACCAGCTATCTTAGGATCCCTCTTATCTCTCGATCGACTTTGTAGACATTTGACATAAATTTTTCTGAAAGACTTTATAATGTGAATTGACCATTTTTCAAATCGCACCCTGATAATACAGGAAAAGAATCGCAGAATGACAGCATAAGATGCACGTGGGTCGCCATTTGAATACAGTGGAACCCGCTTAATTGCATAGGTGCCGTGCAAGCCTTGCTTATGCGATTAACTGGGCTATGCGAATAGCCGTGGGACGTCTGATAATTAATTGTACGCACAAAGCACTGGTTCGGTTTTTTGTTGTTGTTATGCGATTATGCGGTTAAGCAATTAAGCGGTATGCAATTAAGTGGGATCCACTGTATACCCGACGTATTATCCACAGTTAATTAAATTCTTCGATTTGCATTGGCTTCAGTTACTGCGTGACAAGTTACGTTTGAAATGATATGACCGCACAAAGCCACCAGGACGGGGGGGGGGGTAGGTCAAGGTGTGGCAAAATTCGGTGATTTAAATTCAGGGTAATGAAATACCCATTGGGGTGCACCAGTACAGGGTGGCGCAAAAAATCCGGACTAGCCACATTAGGTTTGGTATTTAGTATAGTCCGGTATTTTTGGCGCCACCCTGTAGTCATGAAGAATAAAACACAGAACTGCTTAGGATACATTGCCGTAGTCAACACGAGGCCTGAACCAACGCATCTACGTGGCCAACAGGGGTCCGATTCGACCGATCTCTGCTGGGTTTTTCATACGAACACCTCCTCCCCGTCGACGATTTACTGTCATCGATACACAGCAGAGATTGGGCAGGGATTAACACGCCAGCCTCCAAGAAAATGACTTGGTTTGGGCCTTTTGTTAACAACGGCAATGTCAAAATATCGGTACAACTGGAAGGCGCACTGTATTTTGTGCTCCATGGCAACCTCACTTAAGGTTTCAGCTTAAGCGAAATGGAGCATGTAATACAAGCCAGTCAAGGTCATATCAAGGACATTAGTCACGTGACCTGTTGAAACACCAAATCTCAGCTAGGCGTCAATAGCTAAAGAAATGCCAGTAAAAGCAAAAAAACAGGTCATCAAAACAGAACCAGACACCAAAGACATCTTGACTATATAATGAATAAGACCTACACTGCGTTCATAAAAAAGGGAACCCTATAATAACGATGGAAACTAATGATAACCATTTTGTCTTTTCAAAACCCAAACTTCGTTTTAATTCTAACAAAAAATTACATCAAAACATGATCCTCTTCATTTGGAAACATATCTGCTTGCTGGTTAGAACACTAAATGACATAGAAAATGATGTCAGAAAATAAGTAAGCAGAAAACTGTAATATGTGGCAGTGACCGCAAAAGTTCAAACTGCTCAAACAAGTAAACGAATTCCAATGAAATGTTGCACTAATGACACAAATAGATGTCTCTTTAACTTATGCAGGTTCAAAGTAGTTATTGCAATATCTTTAGGGGCTCCTTTTTTCTTAACACAGTGTAGATGTGTACTGTATATATATATATATATATATATATATATATATATATATATATATACACATATATACATATATATATATACATATATATATATATATATATATATACATACATACATACATACATACATACATACATACATATATGATCCTATTATATAAAGCTTTGTTATAGCCAAGCTCTGGACATAATAGGAATCTACTGTACTTGTAATGTAATGTAATGTGACACTTGTATAAATTATTTGAACATATATTAATACATCATAATTATAGACATAATATTGCTGATTTAGCATTTTAACATCTCACCTTGATTCCTGACTGGCATTGTCATGTGTCCTGTATTGCGACAAGCAGGCTACACACAAACACGCTAGAAGAATCTGTAACACAGAACATTCCAGCAATTTGGTTCCTACTTGTAAAATGTCATTCAAACTAGAGAGAGCAGATCAGATTAGCTATTTTACAACATAGCACAATCCTAGCATTCATCAGAATTTCAATGTGGTGGTAAACCAATGCCCTTAAATTGACGGGTGTGTGGTTTTAGAGGAAATTTATCTATCTGGCCTCTGAATTCAGGTCACCAGAGGCCAATAAGGCCACTGATGATAAGCCAATATAAGGCCACTGCTGCTGCAAAGTGCAATCATGCCTGTAATACTGGATTTGCCAGTAAATCCAACGGCTGCCATATTTCAATCCAGGGGACGTATACCAAATGTTGGGATACAAGGTAAAATAATCCTACCACTGACTGCCTATTATCCAGTCAAACCAGCCAGCCAGCCAGCCAATCAGATCAACCTCGTGTAGGCAGTTCACAAACAGCCGTGGTGGGCCAGTTTGCAGCCAGTAAATATACTCAACACAGGCAAATGGAAAATTTTGCATTAATCAAGTGCTGGTGCATAAAAGTGTCTAGGGAACTTTAGTACAGCTACCCTACAACACAGCATGATAAAGAGAATAAAATACAATAGGCTATTAATTACCCTTCATTGTTTATATTCATCAGTATTCCTAAGAAAACAATGTGGGGGCTCTGTTAGCCTTTTTACAAATGTGGTTATACCATTCAGGTACATTTGTTACATTTTTAACAGGTTAATCCACTCATGAACCGTAATCAACTACTACTGCTACTACTTCAACAACTAATATTACAACTTCTACTACTACTATTATTACTACTACAACTAATACCACAGCAACTACTACTACTGCTGCTGTTGCTTCTCCCACAACCACACAACCACTACTAAATAAAACTACTACCGGTACTACCATCATCACTATCACTACCTCTACTGCCAAATTTTGGTCAAAATAGTTTTTGTTAGACAAGGTATTATGAAAGCTCAGAACATCATTCTACTGAATGTAAACAACAACATCAACATCAACAACAACAATAACAATAACAACATACAACAACAACTACTACTACTACTACTACTACTACTACTACTACTAATAATAATAATAATAATAATAATAATAATAATAATAATAATAATAATAATGCAATAAGAGGGAAAACTGAGGATGTTGAGAGTCTGTCTCAGACACTGGCACAATAACCTTAACCCCTTTACTGGCCGTGATGCACATACGCATCCATTTTACATTACATTACAAATAAATGGCCAGTAAAAGGGTTAACTCCCTCAACTACCATCAGTAAGCGTGTAATTGTCCATGGTCACAAATCTCATTAACCGTGGTAAATAAAACATGAGGTTGACAGTTACAGCTCAAATGAACAAGGAGCATATCAGGCAACTGCTCAGTGCTCACTGTATGGTTAACCAGTATGGCCAGCCAGCCAGTCAGCATTTTATACCGCTGATGCAGTGCACTTTTCTTAGGTGCAGGTCGCAAATAAGTGCAAGCAATATAGGCAGCTTGCAGGCTGGAGATGCAAGCTCATTCATTCATTCATTCACAACCTCACTCACTCATTTACTTACTCGCTCATTCATTCACTTTATTAGTGTCACTTGAAACAAAAATCTAACAAGTTAAAATACAAAATCCAATGAATATGGGTAATTACATAGAAATACTGGTATGCCACTAACAGAACAGTTTAATACCAACACTAATAATAATAATCAATCAATCAATCAGTCAATCAATCAATCAATCAGTCAATCGAGCGGTTTACACCGTTAACTAGTATCAAAACAAGAGAACCAACACTGTTACAATTCAATATCCAATAGGTACAAAGACATATGTTAGTGAATAGGCCAATGCATTTGAATATAAAATATAAAAAAGATATACTAAGTGGAAAGGACAGAAGAGACTATTTTCTCCATTAAAATTCTGCCTTCCGTTAGAACAAATTCTGATCTAACAACAAACATTCTGTTTTATTCTACAGTAAAACTTCGTTATAACGGACTCGGTTATAACGAATCCTCGGTTATAAGTTATAACGCTACGCAATATACAGTCCCATGTGATGGATGTGCTACTGTATTGGATGGTATTGGATATAACATACCTGGGATATAGCATACTAAATTTTTCAGACCTGCTAAGTATGTTATAATGAAGTTCTACTGCATGTACTGAATAAGGATGAATTGTTAACCGAGAGTAACAGGTTGGATACTCATCTTAAAGTAAGAACTTAGAACTGTCCATTATGTTGTTCCACAAAGGGTTAAAGCAGTGTAATAGTCTACAATATTCTACCGTCCATTTTATAGATGCAATTGAAGCTTAACCCTTCTCTTGCCGAAGGTCCAGCCTAAGTTTTCCTTATGTGGTCAGGATTTTGTGCACCATCAGCTAATGCATCAATGCTTTATAAAGTGGCGCTATAGAAGCTGATTGGACTTAAATGACCATACATAAGCTACATGCCATCAATGAAGCATGAACATGCTCGATTAAATAACCATTAACCCTCCCCCTTTAACTGGGTGCCCCATAAGATTAACACTCGTCCATTTTGCATCGAGATTTTACTTACTTACTTCAAATACCCTGTCCTGTTTTGCCCAGTTAATGCAGGGTTAACCCGAGTAACACTCGTCCATTTTTATTTCACCAGATCTGTCTTGTGTATCTTATTCTCTGTCTTCCTCTTGCTCAATGTCCCTCTAATTTTCAAGTAATCGTCATCCTTTCTTATTATGTGTCCGAACTGTTTTAAATGTTGCTTTCTCATGGCTTTATTATATATAATATAACATATAAGAATTTGTGGTTAGAAACAATCTCAAGTCTTACATTACCAGCTGCAATTAACCATAAGACGGTAAATAACTTGGTGCAATCTAAATAATAATAATAATAATAATAATAATAATAATAATAATAATAATAATAATAATAATAACTAGAGTTTATGTGGTAAAATATCACTGTTTTTGAAAACCCAGCTCTCCTACATAATTTGTCAATCTGCTTATCGTTTCAAGCGCTATGTAAATCGAGCAAGTCTCATTCGTTTTATTCCAAGAGTGTCTACGCCAATGCAGGCGCAATAAATCTCCATTTTTATCGTTTTGCACGAATTGTTTCGATTTCCACGACAAAGCGCGGACGTTTCTGGTGCAGAATTACGAAATTTTTCGAGAAAAAAGTGCAAGAATCGCAAATTTGTTTACCTTGAACCCCAATGTTTCACGTATTTTAAGCACAGCTCTAAACGAAGGGATCGGCTATCATTCGATGTTCTATAAGTATGTAAGTAAGTAAACTCATAGGGTACTTATTTAAATCAATTTTTTTATTATAACAGCTTGATTGTGAAGTGGCTTAGGATGCTAAGTTATCCTGTGCGATAGCCACTATAATTAAGTCAATCAAACAATAAGCTTATGCAAAATACCGAACAGACCAGTTAAAAACCGGACATCTGGCAACCCTAGCTATTACAGCCTCTCCTCACTACTATTCTGAAATATTGACCATTGCCTTTCACATAGCTATTTTAACGAAAGTCTGAGCCTCTAAGAATAAGCCGGTATTGCTTGCTGTGCTAACCTATTAAGCGCTATATAAATCCACGAGATTCTACTTACTTTCTTACTTTTGCGACGCCACCGTGATAATTAATTATTGTATATTAGACCTGGTGCTATAAAGTGTGCACTTTAAAACAACGGTTTGAGATGGAGTGTTATAGCTGAAAGAGCGATATTTTAATATTAGAGACTGAAAATTAAGTGAAATATTGATCATTTAAAGAAAAGCATTGAATTTAAAATACAGTCGCTACATAAATCACATCGTATTGAAATCGTCACGTGCAGTCGGTATTTGTTTACACCGTGGATAGGGATTTCATTTTCAAACGGGATATATCTGGATACGGACTGAATCCCGTCGACGATGTTACCACCAAACATTCTTCGTTTTGCCTTTCTCTGCGTCGGAGTCGGTACTGGTACTGGATTTGGAGCTTCGAGTAATCCGGATTCGAATCCAGAACTGCGGTACAGTCCGAGGAGACCATCACCCGCTTCCAGTTTTCCAGATACTCTGGTCCACCGCGTCCGAACGGCGGAGGCAAACATCGCCGGTAGGTCCTCGTCCTCCAGGGGACGGAAGAACCAAAAGGGACGGGCGGGTTCGTGCCCGGGGCCTCGGCACCCGCCTTCAAGGTGCCAACCCTCGACGGGGAGCTCCTGTACCCGGGACCCGTGGTGAACAGGTCGACCCCCGTCGTCTTCCACTCGTACAATCGCAGTTCCGCCTTCCTCCAGTGCCTCTGGAACTGCTCAGGATCCGTGGAGGACTTCGTCCGGACGTCGCCAGATGGCGTCCATTACGTGTTCATGTCGTCATCGCGCGACGGTGACGCAGTCGATGACGTCAGATGGATGAAGGAAAGACTGGAGAAAGCGACGGTCAAGTATGCCAACCTTAATTTGCAACTTTTATCATCGTCATCATCATCATCATCATCATCATCGTTGTCATAATTTTAAATATTTTTTGCATCGAGTCTGAGGACCTACCATTTTGACTTGGCCCATCCCCCTTAGATTGCTTACCCCCAGGGGGCAAATGCACAGAGGCCCCTCGGTCTGGAGGGGGCCTGGACCGATGATGAAGATGTTTTTTTTTACAATTATAACAATAATAAAACCACCAAAAAGGTCACCATGTCATATGCACAGGGGCCTGGCGAGTAAAGGGAGGGCCCGCTGAGGACATCATAAACAGCATAAGTCAAGTCAACATGTTAATCTTATAACTAATCATTCAATTAATAGATTATTTTTTAGTATCAGCTATCATTTAATATCAGATAATAATTAATTGATGTTATTGTATTTTGTAGAAGTGAGAGACAGTGGAAGGACTTGTCCAAACAGCTGCACTTTGTTACCGCGTCGCTTTGGAGTCTTCGCGAGTTGGGTGTCTGGATTCCAGATCTCCTTCAAGACTGGTCTTGCGAGGACCACAACTGCGGTCTTGACCAGATTCTGATTAGCATTCCTGGTAAGTTCGAGATTGTCTCTATTCAGTCTCCTCTTGTCAGCAGGGGCGTAGCCAAGAATTTGATTGGGGGGGGGGGAGGATTCGCACTAGACAAAAGAAGTGGATGGGGCATGTGCTGAGAGAGAGAGAGAGAGGACCCATGCCTTCAAAGAGAAGTGCTAGGAGGAAAGATGAATGGGAAAGCACAGAAAGGGCGACCAAGGACATCGATGCTGGAGTGGATGTTTGTCACTACGGATAAAAAACAAGTATTCAGCCCTGAAGATAAAAGCTCAAGATAGAGAGGTGTGGCGGCGCTGGAGTATGGAACCTGTCTTTGGACAGAGCACCTGAAGAAGAAGAAGAAGAAGAAATGCGACTAAAGAGATTGCAAATAAATATAATGTTATCGGGAGTAATTTTCAGAAAAATGCATCTTATGTCAAAATTAGAGGGCTTCTAATGTGATGTTTTTTTTGGAAGGGCTGCAACCCCCTGTCAGAAATATATTCTTCCCTGCCTGATATGTTTCTTCCAGTGGACAGTTGAATCCAGGTGTATGGACTTCCAGTGTTTATTCTAGCCACCTAGACATTGGGGGAGTTTTAAAATTTAGGGGGGACAGACATTGGGGTGGTCATACTACTTGCCAAAATGTCAAAAAAATTTGGGGAAATTTCAAACATTGGGGAATTCCCAGAGAAGGCCTAGAATAAACACTGATGGACTTCCACCACCAGCACCACCAACACCGCCAACACCGCCAACTGCCACCACCGCTGGGGTTAAAATTAGTACCTCTTGATTCAGCAGCTAATGTGGCACTGCTTTCAAAAGTGCAGCATAAATTCCACAAGCTTTTACTTACTTACTTACTTGCCTGTGTGTGTGTGTTTCCAGGTCGTTCGTTGACACTGCCGCGACTCGATGCTCGGTACGACTGGCTTCCGTCCGCGACCTCGACCTTTGGCAACCGGACGCTTCCAGGAAAGGTCGCTGGGGATGGATGCACGGTTGATGTCGGCATCAAGGGATCAGTTGCCATCGTTTCTGAGAAAAACTGCGACTACTTTGTGAAGGTGAATATCGGAGATAAGAATTTCCTTTATTTTTTGCTCGTGTTTTGACTTCCTGCCCCTCCACCCAATTTGAGACCGACACCCCCTCTTTTTTACTTGACATTGTGCGACCTGTTCCCGTCAGAGCACCGAAGTTAAGCAACATCAAGTGCTGTTAGTACTTAGATTGGTGACCATCTCTGGATTGAGTTGTGGTTCTGGCGTCAGCCAAGCCGTCATCAATGTTAAGTTCAGGTAAAATCAGGTAACAACATTAGTACATATCCATAATTATAATACAATCTGGCAAAAAGCAATGGCAAGCTATTACTGAAAAAAAGCCCTGTGTAGAACTATATGGAGATATAGAGCTGTGTAGAGATATGCCTGATATGTTCAGTCATTAACCTAGCCCCTGCCTGCTCTTGCTCTTACTCTTCCCAGATCCATCGCGAAGTCTTTGCGACCGAGATTTGAAGCGATCTTTGCCATTAAATCAGTGATGTTGTCGTTTTTTTCAGGTTCAGTCGATGGCCAAGTCCGGTGCGCTGGGAGTCCTCGTGGTCCAGGACCTTTCGTCGCACCCGCCTGACATGAACTGCGACGGCGACGAATGCAACGTTCCGCTGAGCATTCCGTGTTCTGCGATTCCGAACGACCCGTTTCTGTCAAGGTGAGATGCAGGATCCATCTGGCTCATGTCCACCTTAGACTGTCATCTGCGCGGTTATTACTACTACTGCTGCTACTACTACTACTACTATTACTACTACTACTACTACTACTACTACTACTACTACTACTACTACTACTACTACTACTACTACTACTACTACTACTACTACTACTACTACTACTACTACTACTACCACTATATAAATAATATTATGTATGGTAACATTTTATTTTGACTCACCGTGTAATACAGAATCATTTATCCACTATGTTTTTTCCTTCTGTGTTACTTTAACGTTCTAAAAATTCTGACAGGAAAAATCAGGTCATTGCTAGATCTTAGACATATTTATGGGTGGGTATCCTTTTTTAAAAATTTTATCCCCAATCCCACCCCTCCCATTGCCACTATCGGCGCCTATCATAAAGACATCCACTCATGGTTTAATCTTGGCAGTTTCCGGGGGGGAAATTGCCCTTTTCCCAGAAATTTCAAATTCCTCCCATCCCCGGAAATTTTGGCATACTACATCAACTAACAGCATTCTCCAGCTGAATTCCCCCCGGCTTTGTCAGTTCTCCCCCGGAGTCTGGAGTCTAGATTAAACACTGCATCCACTGCAGTTTGCTTGCTTGCTTTGCAGAAACACAAATGTTACGTTACAGTATCGTAACGTGGCGTCCGAGAATTTCTTTGCTGCCATCGACGCGTCGGGGCGGCTGGCAGAGTTCGGTTGGCTGCTCCATCCGTCGCTCGTCTATCTGCCGTGGCAGGCACAGTGGTTCAACTACCGACGGTCCCTGGACGGTCGCCTTTCGGAGCCCGCGTTTTCGGTCAACGTCTTCAACAGTTCGGTGATGCGGGGCGACCGCGGCGTGTCGGCGAACGTAACCCTGCCGTCGTTCGAGAAGTACGATCGACTCGAGTTGGACTTCGCGCTGTCGTGTCAGGGAGAGCGCGACGAGGACTGTCCGCACTGGGACCGTACGATCCAGCTGTTCGTCTGCTGCGAGGGAGTGGGGCCGGGCCTGTGCGGGGCGGAACTCGGCCGCTGGATCAGCCCATTCAGAAGGTTTTCTTCGAGTTTTATATTCTTAGATCTATTTATCCGAATTATTTTACTTTGTCTCTAATTTCAGTCTTTGGATCGAAATAATGCTATATTCAGATAATTTTTTGCTAAGAATAAGTTAAATCCTTTGCAATGTTTTGATTATTTCCTCAGTTTGTATGAGTGATGACCCTAAATTTAAACATACAGATATTTATCACCAGGCCCGCCGAGAGAAATTCCGGGCCCCTGTGCAAGTCAGAAAAGCTGGTGATGACCTTTTTTGCTTGTCTTTGATTTCACGATATTTATGATGGCCTCAGCGCCCGGGCCCCCTTTATACTCGCAAGGCCCCTGTGCATGTAGTGATGTAATGTTCTAACCTTTTTAGTGTGTTATTATTATTATTAATAATACATCTCCATCATCGGCCCGGGCCCCCTCCAGACCGCGGGGCCTCCTCCAGACCGCGGGGCCCCTGTGCATTTGCCCCCTCTCTCACGGCCCTGTTTGTCAGTGCTATCAAACATAATAGCCCAGTGTTTCCCAAACTGTGGGTTGCGACCTCTAACAATTGCCACAATGTCACAAGCCTTGAAAGTTGCAAAGTAGGCTTCAGTGGCGGCTCTAGGATTTGGCAAATGGGGGGGCCGTTGGGGTGGCAACTTCTAATCATGGGGGCCAAACATCTGTTGTTTAATGTATGTAGCATTAAGTATAGGGTCCCAGCTGGGGGGGGCCACTGGGGGGCCAGGAACTCAATAGGGGGGGGCCCCTCTGCCCCCCGGTGGAGCCGCCACTGGTAGGCTTAGGTTTTAAGAAATTTATATACCTGCAATCCTCCATACACGGTTTAATACTGGTCTTATGGGAATCCTGGATATATCCATCCATTTTTTTTAGTTAAAATTAAGGGGTTAAAATCTAGTGTAGTGGTTTTACAATTTTGACAATAACATTGCAGGGTCACGGGATGCTACAAAGCCGCCAAAGTGGTAGCAGTTCCTAAAAGTTTAGGAAACCATTTTGCTTGTTAAAAAAACCTTATTCCACAATAACAATCCAACCATTTTCTCTGAAACTCCAATAACAATAGAAGATCTCTGCATCCTGAGGACTGCACTGAAGCGATTTTGTCTTACTTATAAATTTTTAAGAGGCGTAATAAAGGTATGTTCCTGTCAAAATTTGAAAAAAGATAATTTTCAAGATATTTTAATATAAATTTATCTCCTTTTGTCTTATTTGGGAAAAATAGACAATTCAACCTAATATATTTGCCATATTTTAATTCGAATCAGATCAGAGCTTTTGTTTTGCTTTTTATTCAAAACTTAGAAGTTTTTTCAACTAACGTTTGCCAGATGACGTGATGCATTTTTTTGGATATTACCTCTTATGATTAACCCCTTAACCGTGTATTTAACTGTAACTCAATGTAAAATGGACGGATATATCCGGGATCCCCAGTTAAGGGGTTAAAGTCGCGGCACGTTGCAAAACCGCTGGAGTGTTTGGGAAATCCTATAATAGCCTATATTTTTGATAAACGCTTCCTAGTCCTGATTTCGCTAGGTGGCGCCGCAACAATATTTACTATGAAACAGGATGGTACCGTTTTTATTGAGCCGCCCTGTATTTCATTTCATTCGAGGACATGGCCGGCCGTTGCCAAAATGGCGCCCCAGGCAAAGCATACATAGTGGGGTACTCTGGTCCTTCCCAATCGGACCCCTATGACATCACCCTCCTCCCCCATGACGAATCAACCGATGAAATCAAACAATAAATATTGTTTAATAATAATAATAATAATAATAATAATAATAATAATAATAATAATAATAATAATAATAATAATAATGTGATTTTAAGTGGTTTAGAGAGGCTAAGTAAGCCTGTTTAATCTGTTCCATGAGCGTATGATTTGAATTCAAATGAAAATGGGCGTTTTAATTAAATTTCTTGGCAAAATGATTGGCGCCCTCTGGGGTCCAGGCGCCCTAGACAACTCCCTGCTTTGCTTGTGCCAAAGGCCGGCCCTGTTCCTCTCGAGGGTGCGCTCTTGGCCGACTTTTTCCGCAAAGTTTTCCATAAAATTCTACATTTCCAGGCGAATTGGACGATGGTTAACGTCGGTCGATCCACTCATTCCGCTGTTGGGGTCGTCGCGGTGCACGTTTACCGTAACCGGGGCCGCGCCCGGGGAATTCTGGGTTCCGTCGCTGAATCTCCGCTTTTCCCAGGCCCTGGAAAATCCGGGGTCTGGTCGACCAGCAGCGGTAAAGCGGTGGATAAACGGAACATTTACGTTTGACCGCAGATACAACAAGAACTTCAAGGAAATCACGCTGAAATACGACGATCTCAAATGGAAACAGGTTACATGACTGCTACAATAGTAGTATAGTAGTTGCAGTAGTAGTAGTAGTAGTAGTAGTAGTAGTAGTAGTAGTAGTAGTAGTAGTAGTAGTAGTAGTAATAATAATAATAATAATGTGCTAATATAATAATAATAATAATTCGGTAGAAAAGTCTGACGAATAAAAAAAGGTAATCCAAACAGGCACTAATCCTCTGCATATCTATGTCTGTACTGTATTAGGAAAATGGAAAAATGTGCAATATATATATATATATATATGTGTGTGTGTATATATATATATATATATGTTTATATATATATATATATATATATATATATGACCAAAATTTCGAAAATGCGGCGCATTAAAAAATGGTTAAATATGCGATCGCATAATCGCATTTTAAACCGGAACACGACAATATTGCTATAGTACAGTGTCGCGTCAACGGTACTTGCGTTGTATCTACAGCATTTGCGTAGTACTTATACAGTACTTGTGTTATACTTCGTTTTTTTGATTATAACTGAAATTTGTGTTAATTTGTTGATCGAATTGAAACGCTTTACTTTTTAATCATCTTTAACATGACAATCACAGCATAAAAAGTAGTACACAATTTAGTAGTACACTTCAAAGAAAACACAAATCAACTGAACAAAACTAAATAATAATAATAATAAGATAATAATAATAATAAAATAAACCTAATAATAAACAAATAAACTAAGAACAAACTTTCTTCTACAGCCTCTGCCCTCAGACAAATTCTAGTAATGCACTGAGCAAAGACAGTGGCTTCTTCTCATATCTATTAACAAAGGATGCTTAGCAGCTGTTTACAATAGCATGCATACTATCCAAACCCGTCAGGACTCTGATATACTCGACATTATCTGCCTCACATTTTTTAAAATTTTTGACGCACAACTACCCTGAATCAGTCTGTCAAGAGCATTAAGAATACTTTTGTTTGGAAATGTGGCTTCCATACCATACAATACAATAGGTAGACAATAGCTCTTTAAAGGTTCAGATATTAATTCTGAAGCGGCAGCTCTGAGACTATACAAGCAATTTCGTGCGGAAAAATTTTAATTTAGCTTCCAAATAGATTTGGAAGTGCCTGCCCTTTTTCAGTGTCACCCTCAGATACCTAATTTCCTCCACAAATGGTTGCAACACCATCCAGGACCAATACAGCACATGCGATATTACAACGTGTCCCAACCCTCATCACCATAGATTTCTTTACATTAAATTTCAAATCCAAAATCCAAAGTCATTGGTGCAAATATCCAGCATGTGCTGCATGCCGGATATAGAGTGTGACACCAATAAGATATCATCAGCATACAATAAACATCCAACAAACAAATCATTGATATAGCAGCCATATCCAGAATTTTGCAACTTTAAAATTACATCATCAATATAAACAGCAAATAACAAATGAAAGAACCCTCCTTGTCGTACCCCAGCCACTACAGTGGTTTTAGTTTTTTAATAGGGGAACATGAAATCTCGTCTTGCATTTTGCGTCTTATTTATTGTTCACAGATTCTTAGGCAGACGGTGCCTTGTAGCAGAAGTCCTAGCGCTTAAGCGGAATTTCTCTAATGTATAATTATAAGACGACGCTATAAAAAGGTTTCTTCTGGAGCTAACAAGAATCGCCAAACATTGACGTTGTAGGGCGCTATATGATTAGATTTATCTGCGGTTTATACAGCTGTTTCAAAGGCAGATTACGTGCTTAGGAATTAGGGGCTGTCCATTAATTACGTCAACATTTTTGGGGCAATTTTCGACGCCCGCCTCCCCCTGTCAGCAACTGTCAACTTTCAGTGACTCCCTCTATAATTATGTCACTTTAGACCTCCCCCACCCCAAGATCGGTGACGGGTACCCCTAAAAAGTTCAGAAGGTTATTATTTTTGCAGCAATGAGACCTGCCCAATTTCTTTTGTTCATCAAGTGTCATAATGTGGTGGTGATGACAATTTTTTTGCTTGTCGGGCTTTTCCCCGGTTGTAATAAATAGTATTTTATGAAATTTCCAAATTTTTTATAATTTGTTTTAAAAAATGACATTGCTGACGTCAACTTCTCTGGACCCCCAGCCCCCTTCCCCCCTCTGTCAACAATTGTCAAACTTTTTCAAATCCACCCACTATTTTGTTGACGTATTTAATGGAAAGCCCCTAAACAGCTACGAATACAGTAGTGCATCACATTGGATCTGCCCTGTGTGTGACCTGTGGAACTCGTTGCCGAGCGATGGTATTAATGCGAAGTCCGTCGGCTGTTTTGAAAAGCTCCTAAAGACACACTTATTTAACATCTCTTATAAGTGACTCCTTTGTAAAGCGCTCTTGACTTTAGCTCCAGTTATGCTACTGCGCTATATAAATTGTCGGAGATAATAATAATAACCACTGTGTTCCACCCATCCATTCATTGACATTATGATCTTACTGTGTAATCTCATTCTTTGCCCTCTTGTCCTCTTGTAGGTTCGTTCCTGTATTCTCCTTCTTTGTCTTTGTGTCTCTGAGGACAAATTTTCAATGTTGATTTCTGAAGGTTAAACTCTTCTCCGTCATTACGGGTCACGGGAGTGACGAAAACGGATGTGGAGAATTCTGCGTCACTTCCCATCAGTTTGTGGTCAACCACGAACAACTGTACAACATGACATTCACTAATGCAGGTAGATAAATACTACTACTACTACTACTACTACTACTACTACTACTACTTCTACTACCACCACCACCACTAATACTACCAATACTACTACTACTACTACTACTACTACTACTACTACTACTACTACTACTACTACTACTACCACCACCACCACCACCTAATTGGATTTACAACCTTGACCAACACGGGCTATGGATTACTGACTACAGATTTTACCCAGATTGAGTGCTAGTAAATAAGCTGGTGCAATGTGCCATGCTTTAGGGTAGCGCTATAGAAATCATCATTGGTGTATCCCAGGGGACACTGGGTTCCACCCCAACCCAACCCATTCGGGCTGGGTGCGGTTATAAGATTTGACATGACCACATTTTTTTGCTAGTCAAGACCTCTTTACTCTGGGCACCCCAAACTGTCGATGTGCCCTCTACTCCGGGAACCTGGCTACGCCACTGACTATCGCTTCCACTAATACCATCAGTCCATCACCACCAGTGGCGGCTCCAGAATTTGGCGAGTGGGGGCCGTTGGGGTTGCATCTTCTATGCATGGGGACCAACCATCTGTTGATAGATAATATGTAGTAATAAGTTTATGGTCCCAACAGGGGGGTCACTAGGGCCCAGACTTTCAATATGGGGCACGGGTCCCCCACCCTCATGTGGAGCCGCCACTGATCACCACCACTACTACTTCTACTACTACTACTACTACTACTACTACTACTTCTACTACTACTACTTCTACTACTACTTCTACTACTTCTACTACTTCTACTACTACTACTACTACTACTACTACTACTACTACTACTACTACTACTACTACTACTACTTGTGGTACTGTGTCCCACACAGGTACTCCTCTGGGCTGTGCCGAGCGGGTACTACTTGGCGTGGAGCCGAACGAGCACGGTACTTGGCTGTATGGACGAAACGGCTGGTGTGATGGTCAGCAGGTCGACCCGTGGGTCATTGATATAACCAATGACCTCAGCGTCGCGAAGGTCAACGTCATCTCGTACTTCGGCTGGTTCAGGGGCGCCGATCCAGACCCCAAACAGAGCCCCGGGGTCATTACAGTCAATGCTTATGTCGCCATCTTCGCTTGATTGAAACTGATTGCATATTGCCTTTGAATATGACATATTGATTGAAACTGATTGCTTGATGCTTTGGGTTTTTACGATAATCCATTTTTCTGTCGATTTTTTTACTTTTTCTGGTAATAAAAAGTCATTACTATCGTAGTATGTACTGGCGAGTAATTGATATGTGATGTTTTTGACGTTAATCTATGCCAAATGGCAGAGGTGCACAAACCGCGGACCGCATCTGGCCCGCCAACGTGTTCGGTCCGGCCCTCGAAGCTAAGTAAAACACCGAATCTTGTTATAGAAATTTCATATCCACTGTTTGAGCAGTCAGAGTTACCAATATCCTTTGGACTGCCAGTAAATTTGCGACCAACTTAAAGGATTTGGTTTTACAGTTGTTTCCAATGTTTGGAAGTACCAGGGGCGTAGCGACGCGGGCGGGAATATCGGTATATATACCCCCCAAAATGAGGCTGCCTTAAAGTTTTTAATGTGTTTTTGAAGATTCTCAAAGGGTTTTAGATTTATACCCCCTCCCAATCGCATTATACCCCCTCTGAGACAGTTCAATTGGGCTCTGGACATAAAAGGATTTTGCACAAGTCGTCATTTCTATGCTTTCTTTTGTTCTGTGATGAATTGAACATTTCGCGCAGGTTTTTGAGCACCTGTTGATCAAGGGTCCATCTTCTTGGTCAAAAAATTGACCACCGATTTCGACTTCAGGCGACCGCTAGTATAATGGCGCTATAGAAGTTACTGATCTGATTTGTTTAGTTATCTATGTCTATTCTGGTTATACACACAAATTCTGTCTGCTTCTCTCTGTCTGTCTGTCTCTCTGTCTCTGTCTGTTTGTGTCTGTTTGTCTCTGTCTATGTATCTGTCTCTGTCTGTCTGTCTGTCTGTCTGTCTGTCTCTCGCTCTCTCTTTCTCTCTGTCTCTCTTTGTCTTTGTCTCTGTTTCTCTATGCCTCTGTTTGTTGTCTGTCTGTCTGTCTGTCTGTCTGTCTGTCTGTCTGTCTGTCTGTCTGTCTGTCTGTCTGTCTGTCTGTCTGTCTGTCTGTCTGTCTGTCTGTCACACATACACACACACACAATCCGCTAACCGTTACTACTGGATGTTGTGGGAATCCAGGAAGCGAAGGGAGGCCAAACAGGCAGACAGACAGACAGACAGACAGAGACAGAGCCCCTGGGGCTTTTGCTTTTGACGCCCGACGAAAGACGACGGAGGTCCTCACGAAAACTTTTCCCACAATTGTACGGCGCTAATTAACAGGCACCGCCGTGCCCCCCCCCCCCCCCACACACACACAAACACACACAAACACACACACACATTGCACCTTGCACGCTGACAGATTCGGTCGTCGTCCGTGTATTTCCGTATACGTAGCCTAGTCCTACCTGTTACCTGTCAGTCCGTGCATTTGCTTTCCGTTAGCCCTCCGGGGCTTCGGCTCGACCATCCCCACCCCCACCCCCACCCCCAGCGTGGGAGAACCCAGGACCGAGTTCCCAGCCCTAAATGGCTGCTCAACATTGTAGCTATACATGACGAGGGCGTCTTGTAGATTCGACGGCGCAGGCAAGATTTTAAAGCGTGGGTCCTAAATGACTGAAATTGCTGAGCATTAGTAGGGGTGGGGTGGTGGGTGGTGGCATAGGTATAAGTTTCTATTCGGTCCCTAGGGTCGAGACGACACCTTTTGAGAGACTATCATAGGAAAGGGGAAGGTGTATGGGTCGTCCCCCCACGTTTCAAACGTTACTACCTCCAAAGCGCTATATAGATTGACGAGATTTTACTTACTTGCTTAGTAGGATTTATCTTTTACTTGGAACCACTGTCGCTGACCTCTATTCCAACTTCTGCTTGTCTGCTAAAGCTGCTATGTTTGATTCTACATTGTGCAATGCCAAAACAGCACACTTATCAAATTCCAAATCCAATATCCCATTGCACTTCTAAGCTGCTTTTAAAGTTTATATTCGTAGTTGATATAATTCCAAAATATTGCTTTTATTCCACCTCCCCCCCCACCCCCGCTGATTAAGTACGACTCCCCGTTTTCTGTCGGAAAAATTTGGTATTTTTACTTTTCGGGGCGGGGGAGGGGGTCAAGGAGCTTGGTGGAGTGGGGGTAGGAAGAGACCTCGGTCGAATTTTTTTTTTTTTTTGGGGGGGGAATCGAGCATAGACCCCCCCCTTCACCACCACCGCACCCATTTTGGTTCGAGCGACGTAACTTTGAAGTTGTTGGTGGGGTAGGGAACGATTTCCCTCGTCTCGCCCACCGGTTACTAGCTAGGGGCCATGACTTGGGCCTTGGGGGCTGGGAGGCCTTAGTCACGTGACTACGAGGTTGACTGTCACGTCGAACGCATGACGCTGCGACCTCTCTCTCGAACAGGGATGATGACTTCTGAGTGACAACGGTCTTACAATAGAACACCAAAGAGTAGCAGTACCGGTAGTAGCAGTACCAGCAGCAGTACCAGCGGTGCTGGTAAACGTCGATGTGGTACTTCTGTTTGGCTTGCGGAGCGACCTATCGATGATATATCGGACGGATTAAGTATGCGCATACTAGGCGCGGAGTACTGATGGAAAAAGTACGGAAAAGTACGGTACTTGTCTCATTTAACCGGAAAATTAACAGTGACATGGCGCTTCTGAGACGAATTATATCTAAAAAGAATTGAGAACATATAAAATTTTCCATTTCCTGGCTATTCCAGGTGTCAGAGAAAAGCGAGATTTTTTGAGCTTGTGGGAAAAGGCCTCCTATAGGTGCGGGCCCCAACCCCCTCACCCCCGTTAGGCCAAATTCTGTTAATTTTAATTAAACGGAGAAGAACTCTCAGACCTCAGTGCCAGATTTTCAGTATCTTTTTCCTTTTTGAGAAGCGTGCATACTCATTTCGACCAGATGGCGCTCTATGGACGACCCACGTGACGTCACGAACCTACAGTGTAGATGACGTCATCACAGAAACATGGACACAGGATTCGGTTTCTTGGACGCGTCGAACTTCCGCCAACGAGAGGAGGATCCCGGACGGCCACTTTCGGTTCGGTTCGACACCGGATGCGCCTGGACCGGAGGGTATCCGCCGACGGCGGACTTTGGCGACTACCGTTTTCCAGTTTACCGCCACGAGGCGGTAAACTTCCAGGACGCCACTACCGGCGGCGTTCCGGATATGTTGGGATTTCATAATCCGGGATTCGGACTGGTGGCCCCGTACGGCGAAGAGGGGTACGGATCGGATGACGTCACCAGCTCATCTGGGTCGCCTCCCGGAGGATCCGTTGCGATATCCGGTCTTCCTCCGGATCCGCTGTTTTCCAGCTACGGTGGAGGCGGAGGCGGCGGAGGGAGGGTGGATGTCGGAAGCGGAACGGCGGCGGCGGCGGCGCAGGAGTTGAACTATGACCCCGAGTGGCTGTTCCAGGGTCCGCCCCAGTGTTTCTGCTATCCCGCCGCGCCGGGGGAGGAGAGAAGAGCGGCGACGGCGGAGGAGGATTATTTCTTTGATTTCGGGGGCGAACCCGGGGCGGAGGCGGTCTCCAGAAGGGAGGGCTTCAACATCCCTGGTGTTTCGATCTCGGCACCACCACCACCACCACCACCACCCCAGACGAGGGAAAACTCGGCGGTCGATGGAGGAGAATTACGTCATCATCAACATCGGTATCCCTTCTTCCATGACGATGATGACGTCATCACTAGATCGCGTGAGTCATTTACATAAGAGTGTAGCCCAGAAACTAAATCAACATCACCACTATCACCGCCGTCATCATCATCATCATAGAATTTGTGAAGACATGAATATTATTAAGCCCTATTATTATTATTATTATTATTATTATTATTATTATTATATTATTATTATTATTATTATTATTATTATTAGTAGTAGTAGTAGTAGTAGTAGTAGTAGTAGTAGTAGTAGTAGTAGTAGTAGTAGTAGTAGTTACAGTAGTAGTAATAGTAATAGTAGTAGTATTGTTGTTGTTATTATTATTATTATTATTATTATTATTATTATTATTATTATTATTAGTGGTAGTAATATTATTATTATTATTATTATTATTATTATTATTATTATTAATGTAATTATAGGTTATAGTCCATATATGTTGTACGCTACTTCTTCAAACCGGCCAACAATTCGAAGCACCAATTTCATCGAATCAAAACGAACAACAAAGCACAACAACAGCAACAACAACAGGACAACGACGACGACGACGACGACAACAACGTCGTCTTCCGACCATCCGATCCGTATCCGGAAGAAGCGGCGACCGTACACCAAGCAACAACTGGCCGAGCTCGAACAGGTCTACGTCGCCAATACGTACATCACGCGACCGATCCGGTCGGACCTCTCGCGCCGTCTCCAGCTGACCGAGCGACAGGTCAAGATCTGGTTCCAGAATCGCCGCATGAAGGAGAAGAAGACCGCGAGGAAACAGAACAAGTCCAGAGCGCTGCACTTCGACGGCACGCCCACTACTACTACTACTGCTGCTGCTGCTGCTGCTGCTGCTGCTGCTGTGGTCGACCTGGAAATGTGATTTTTTCCGCAACGTTTCTTCCAGTTTTCTCTCGTTTACAATCTTCGAAACGGATTTTATGCTTGACGTACTGCAGTCGCCTATTTGTACAGGGTGGCGAAAAGACCGGACTAGACACACTTAGGTTTGCATTTGATATAGTAGGGTTTTTTTTGCGCCACCCTGTATTCTAGAATGCCGTCGACGAAGAGGGGCCCTATTAGGCTATACGAGGTCATGGACGTACACAGAAATTTGTCCAAGGGTGCAAAACAGGGTCATGTGGCGGAAGAAACAAAAAGATCTATTGCACTAATGTGTTGGCCACCCCTCCTTGTCATCTTTACAATGTCAAAATTAATGTTTCAGCTCATTTATTTCTTGAATGAAGCGGGTATTGCAATGAATTAGATTGAAAATACTCATTATAAAATTATTATAGTTGAAGCGAAATTCAGAAACTTTTTCGAATTATTAAAAAAATAAAATATACTAATTATTAGTGTAAACTTACTAATTACTTGCGATTTTCATAACATTTCGGCATTAATAACAGTAATATTTCTTATTATGTGACGTCACATTTCTGGAAACCATCATCTCTCCATCGTCAGAAATGTTTGACCAGAGGCGTAGCTACCATATAGCAAGAATAAGCAAGGCATTGGGGCCCAGAAGAACTGGGGCCCTTTTTGACCACCAATGTAAAAAAGAAAGTAAATAATAACAAAAGTAAATAATTAAAAACACATTAAAAATCAGTCTTAATCAGATAAATTTGGTAGGTATTAAATATGATAGCGCTACAAACAGGGCCGCCGAGAGAAATTCCGGGCCCCGGAACAAAAAAATTTGCGGGCCCTTAAGAAAAATGTATCAAGTCTCCGAAAAACCTGGCAAGCAAAAAAAAGTTTATAAACTCTCCAAAAAACAGCCTGACAAGCAAAAAAACTTTATAAACTCTCCAAAAAACAGCCTGACAAGCAAAAAAACGTTATCAACTCTCCAAAAACAGCCTGACAAGCAAAATAAACTTATCGTCACCAGATCTGGGGCCTCTGAAAGCTCCATGGGCCCCGGTACAATGTACCGGCTGCACCCCCCTCTCCTCAGGCCTGGCTACAAAAAACAAAGCCGTTTTACAGTTTTCAGTTTCCGGAATCCGGTGACAGCTTGACAGACGATGCATTATTATTAAGTGTTAAGATTTTTAAAGCCTTAGTGCACTGTTCGTCATGTTGTTACTTTTTCAGTTGAAGGGTACCATTAATAATTTTTGCATTAGGGCCTAAAAATCCTAGCTACGCCACTGTGTTTGACCCACCCAAGTGCATAGCGTCATTTATGGACAGCCGAAATACTATTAGGTCGTACATCATCATAATCATCATCGTCATAATCATCAGCATCATCGTCGTCACCGCCACCACCACCACCATCATCATCATCATCATCATCATCATCATCATCAAAAGGCTTTTACCTTGGGATCAAGTATTTATGTTCTAAAGCATTGCGTCGCCATCTGGCGAATAAAGACGACATTTCTTATGTGAAAGAAAATTCAAATGACAACATGAAAGTGTAATTCTGATCGATATATAAGACAAATTCTTCCTTCGTTATTCTTGGTCGAAGGAGTTTAAACGTTGGAAGAACCTAATCATGTAGCGCCCCTATAGATGGTCAATGATGGGGCGATTCTCGTTTGCTCGACAAGAAACCTTTATTTAGCGTCTCTTAATAATTATAGATTGGAGAAACGTCGTTTAATCGCAAGGCGAAGAAAATGTCGCAGTCCAACGAACAGAAGTTGTAAAGAATTAATTAAGACGCAAAATGCGAGGAACAGATTTGATTTTCTGTAATTAATTGAAACCAAAAGCAAGCGACTATGTTATATTTATTGAAACTTCTATAGCGCCATTCTAATGATGCACTTGGTCTCTAAGTTTGGACGACAAGGCAGTTGAAACAAAAATGGATTCGTAAGTTATCTTGGAGAATTAGATTATTAAATGTTGAGTATGATTTTACAGTAGTGACTTCACACAGACTAACTTATAGCCCAAGGCTACTCACAGTGCATAAACGCGATCTTCAAAGGCCTATTGATGAAATGGTTCTTTGCTGGTATCTTGAACAAGACATCTGTTTGCTCGCCCCGGGGCCTGAAATCGTTCGGGGCCGATGGTTACTGATGGGTCAAAAACGACTTCGATTTACAAAAACAGTTCGTAACGGTCCTATGCTGTCGCGCACAGGTTTATCCACGTGAGAATTTCTAATAATAATAATAATAATAATAATAATAATAATAATAATAATAATAATAATAATAATAATAACAAGGTTTAAAGTGGTTCAGTAGGGGCTGCCATGTGTGAGAACCACTGTATATAACACGCAGTTGACTTAACGTAACCAAAGCATTACAGACACACACACACACACACACACACACACACACACTAGTAAACACATATATAGCATAAATAGGTAGGCGCTATAGAAATTAACGAGATTTTAGTTACTTACTTACATATACACCGTGTCCAAAAAATGGAACCAACTGGCCTCTGCTAATGACGAAAACCAATGTTGATAATAATAATAATAATTATTATTATTATTATTATTATTTAAAGAATTATTATTATTAAAAGTTAAGATTTATGTAGTAACTTATCCGGTAGCGGACTGCGTGAACACGTTACATTGTTAGTTAACGGATTCTAATGAAAATTTGAACCTATGTATGACACAAATACTGGTAGATGTTCTTTTTATGTGATTTAAGATTTCGTTCAAATCTATGCAGGTTCGAGGTAATTATCACAGTATATTTACGGGGTTCCCTTTTTTCTGGACACAGTGTATACGCGATTATGCTGTGGTATGTAATGAGTAGAGTAAGAGAGCACTTGCCTTCCTGGAAAATAAAAATGCCAACATTTTCCATTGAAATTTGAAAATTAAAATTTGTGACCATTGTGTTAAGGTGGTGTGTTTTTCCCCCTCTTGATAAATGCAGCCATGACCATTATGTTTTGCCCTCCTGGAAAAGCGCCTCTTGTATTTCTACTCTCAGAGTCTTGTATTTCTACTCTCAGAGTCGCTCCTGGCATTGGAGTCGCATTATAAACTAGTGCGGCTTGAGATTTCGCATTGAACAGAGCGAGGGTCCGAGAAATGAGGCCCGAATGGATGGGTTCAAGGCATTCCAAAGTGGGGGCGGGGGTGGGGGTGGGGTGGGGTGGTCCAGTCACTGCAAATGCTCGACCCTGAGTAATAGCAGTGAGTGAGTGGGGGGCATAAAAATTCTTTCCATAATATTTGTGGTTTTAGGGACTTAGGTCAAGGCTTTAGTAGCGCATTCTTTTCTATTCTATTCTGGTTTTTGACTCACAGCAACGCCATAAATTCAAGAACATTCCTCAGGTTTGACTGAATGACTAATTGACTGAATGACTCAAACAGTAATATGTAGGCTGGCACATGTATGCATGCATGTATGTATGTATGTATGTATGTATGAATACAAAAATTATAAAAAAGAATGAATGAAAGATACAAAATTTTAAAAAAGAATAAATGAAAGAATGAATGCAGTTCGACTATTCATTTGTTTGTTCGTTCTTTTGGCTACTCACTCACTCACTCACTCACTCACTCACTCACACACACAGTGAACTCTCTCGCTTTATTGAATCAATCAACCAACCAGGGCCACCTTAAGGCTTGGGCAGTTTAGGCACTGCCTAGAGGCGAACAATAATTTTTAGGGGCTAAATAAAACGGGGAAGAATTTTTTTGCTTGTCAGGCTTTTTTGGAGAGTTCATAACGTTTTTTTGCTTGTCAGACGTTTTCCGTATGTGAATGGGCGAAAATTAAAATCTGCCTAGGGCGTCCAAAATTCTTAAGATGGTCCCTAAAAACAATCATTCATTCTTTCACTCATTCAATCAATCAACCACTCATTCATAAAACCTTGAAATAAAATCTCATTATATATATATACATATTATATATACATAATTATACATATTATATATATACATATACATATTATATATATATATATAATGTATGATTACTTATTCCAAATACGCCTATGTAAACTAACAGTATATCAAATGCTCATAGCAACTAACAATGAAACATGCTGTTCAAGGGACAATAGCCTACAGTCCCTACACACTCAAACTATAAATTCAAGTGCTTCACAATGTTCGAATTTATAAAAACTCTGCAAGGCGTATCTACAGTGCATTCTTATATTAAAGCCCAAATTTTCAGTCGCCACTAACTATTATCATTATTGTTATTTATATTATTATTATTATTGTTACTATTATTATTTTTACCACTAATATTCTTAAAAACCTCTGTCAAATGTTAAATATATCACCCCCTTAGGGGTATATGAATCATCCCCAAGGATACCCCATTGATGGACGAGAATCTGGGGCTTTCCCTTCGGAACCCTCTCCCACGCTGGAGGCATGGGCGCCCGCACATTAGGGCAAAAGGGGCACTTCCCCCTCGGAAAATGGAAATAGCAATATTTCACATTGAAATTTGACAACCTTGCTAAAATATTAACCGTTATCATTGTGTTAAAATGTGTTTTGCCCCCTATTGGAAAAATTCCTCTGGGTGCCCATTGCTGGGGTGAAAAATATTGGGGCGAAAATAATCGGACACGCTGTGTTTTTCTAATTAAACGTAACAACTGTGAATCAATCTGTTGGTAATAATTAAGTTTTCAGTCGTGGATACTGTGGTGAAGTAAATAAGTAAGAAAATCAAGCTTTCTTTCTGCAGGAAGCGAAGTCGGAAATTCTGTCCTTTTAGACAATCCGCCGTACCTGCGAGGTATTCCAGGTTAATTCCATCGATTCGATCGACGTACCTTGGCGACGGGTCGGTGAGTAGCTCAACACCTGAGCAGGTGAGAGTAGCACAGGTGAATTCCGGTCCCACAGGTGACCTGGCGCCTGGAATTCTTCGGCGCTGGTCGACCTTTGTACCTGCGGTCTGGCGCGGTTCGGTCGCGAGGATATCCACCAGTCGGTGTGGTGCCGCAGTTGTGGACCATTCCATCTGTCCTCTTTCGCAGGTATCTCTTCCATCCACCTGGTTTTTCCACCACCACCACCGCCACTGACTCTCCCGTGCAAAGCTCCTGAGAATCCCGGGCTGTTATAACCATTGTTGATGGTGGCGCCTTCTGCCGGTACTCTTGTCGTCAGTACCGTGGGTGCTGCGAAAGTACCCGCCGCACTACGTTGCGCGATGACGTCACTCGGCCCGTAGTTGTCGCCGTACAGCACCAATGGCGGACCGTCATGTGATCTGCTCCGGAAGTGCCACCAGCGACGCGACCCTCGCGCTTCCGGCGGCGTCCTTCCGGAAACACGTGACGTCGTACCGACATGCGCCGGAGAAGAAATCCCGTGAGCCTCTTCGGCGTTCGTTGCTATGTTTGGCGATGACGTCACGTGGAGATTTCTATAATTAGACGCGTAGTCCGCCAAGCGAGGTTCCTTTCTGATCTTCCTGCCGCCGAACGAAATAGTCTCTCTTTCTGGCGCTACAGAAGCCGACACGACCCGACCTCTGACCCGCGCGGCGTTCGACGTCACGAACGGACCGGAAGTGACGTCGACCGGAAGCGACGTCCCGCGCGCCAGAACGGGTCGTGCGTGACGCCGAGGGTCGACCGGCGCGACGCCGGTCGGACCCGCGGGGTCCGTCACGGATCGACGATTTCGCCTGAACGTCCGATGGACCGTGACCGTCATGTCGGCACCATCACCATCATCATCATCCCCACCACCAGCACTCCCAACAGTAGCGGCAGCAGTAGCAGTGGCATCCCGTCTATCCAGGGTTCCTGGCACCGATGGACTGAACGAGATTATCTTCTTCCGCTGCTTTCCAACTTCCGGTTCAGAGTCCAAGCTTTCCTGACCCTTCAGCAGCGATTTCTGACGCACGCCATCTAGTCTGATGACGTCATCTCGTCCCGTGACGTCATCTTGTCTTATGACGCCATTCCGACCGATGACTTCTTCACTTCGGCCGATGACGTCATTGTGTCTGTTGACGTCATTTTGTATTATGACATCGTTTAGTTTCATGGCGTCACTTCGTACGATTGCGTCACCTTGTATGACGTCACCGTTTTGGTCGCATTCTTCGTCTGAATCGGCGCCACCTGGCGGCGAGTAATCAGGAACCGTGACGCTTACCCGACCGTCGGATAAATCCTTCGCTTTCGATGACGTTTTGATGACGTCACTGCACGCGTCGTCGTCGTCGTCGTCGCGAAATACGACCTTGACCTCGTCAGAGTCACGTGACGACGACGGCCGTCTTTCGGATTTCGGAGTAGGTGCGTCTTGTTTTGGGGTGTGGTGGTCAAAGACAAGGTTTTCGGTCCAGACGAAGCTGACTGTTCCGCTATTATCGCTCTCGACGCTTTCACCGTCGGACCCCTGAGGTCCGTTTTCCGCTGATTTCGTTTCGGAAGAGGTCGGGTCGACCCCGTTCCGGGTGGTCAGACCCTGTTTTCGCTCCAGCAGCTTGCTGCGTCGCGGAGCTGGAACGGGTCGAACCAGGGTCGGTTGCTCCCTCGGATCCATTCGATGATGCTCGTCCAACGAACGGGAACGCGGTGGGATTGGGCGGGGCGCTGGGTCAGACTGGTTCAACGCTTCATTGCGCTGGTCCAACGGACGCTGGTTCCCCGTCGTCGTCGTTGGGCGCTGAGACTGGTTCCCTGTTGCACCGACGGTGATGTTGTTATTGCGGTCCATGTTGTTGTTGTAGCGCGACGCTGGTTCCAGGCTCCTGCGCTCCCGCCTCTTCGTCACGTGATGCGTTCTGTCTCCATAGTAACCGGTCACTTCGAACGAATGACGCAACAGCACGTTCCTCCTCCTCTCCTTCTTCTCCTCCTCCACCACCAGCGACCTCGCGTCATTTCCGGTTCCGGTGCCGCTCATCGTCGTCAGAAACCGGAAGAGACCCTGAAAGCGTCTGACGTCATCGCGGTCGTACAACCGGAAGGCGAACACCTCGTAGTTGAAGTCGCGCCGGAAGTGCGACCGGGCGACGCAGATCAGGACTTCCGGTTTGCTGTCCTCCTGGAACACGTCCTGCAGGGCGAACAGTTCGACGAATTCGAAGGGCAGTGACCTTGACCTCGACCTCGACCCCGTCCAGAAGAACCTTTTCCACCACCGTACTCCGTGCTCGCCCCACGAGAGTCCGTCCTCGGACAGACGAAGGACCGTTTCCATTTCCTTCTTCCCTTCCCGATCCAGGTGCCTTTCCAGGAGGTCGAAGGAAAGCCGAGCGACGCTGAGAAGTACGAACCGCCCGATCAACCACGCCCGCTTCTCCAGGGTACGGACTATGGAGGAACGTACCTCGTCTCCTCTGGAATAATACGGTACTCCGGTTGCCATGAGAACTCCCCTGAAATTCACAGCGATGACTAGAAGTCATCATCATCATCATCATCATCTCATCATAATCATCATCAACTCATCTTATCATCATCGTCGTCGTCATCATCTCATCATCATAATCATCATCATCATCGTTATCCTCTTCCACCTCCGCCTCTTTCCCTCATCATCACAATCGTCGTCGTCATTATCTCATCATCATCATCATCATCATCATCATCATCATCATCATCATCATCATCACCAGGTTCTTCAGTAAAACGCGCTACTGTCCATATCGTTGTAGACTTGTAGTCACAGCCCGTAACTTTGTTTTACAGTTTACAGTTTACAGTTACCTGCGATAAGAGTAAATAGGCCAACATTATTAATTGATTGGAACTTATCTAAAGCAATGCTACCGCTTTATAACGGTATTTTTAACACGGTATATTAGGCGGGGCTTTATGAATCGTCCTGATTGGCTGCACGTTGTACGGCCCCACGTGGGGGCCCACTGGGGGACCGTAGGCCCCACTGGTAGGCACAGCCCCTGCGGGAGACCACGTCCCAGCCCTCCATGAGAGACCAAAGCCCTTTGGGAATGCAAGCCCAAAAGGGGCCGTTTGTCCAAAAGGGGTTGACGGATGCATCTGGGGATGCATCAATCCGTGGGAGAACAAATAACACACATTGTAAAGAAAGCAATAAAACTTTAAATATATGTAAACTGTACCCATCTACAAAAAGGAATACAAGAAACTGTTACATAGGTATTTATTTTTATATATTTTTATTATTATACTTTTTATTTATCTACTGGACTCGGCTGTTCCTATAAATATACTTTTTTCAATTGTATAAAATATACTTTAAAATAATGCATCTCACTAATTCTCTTATTATTATTATTATTATTATTATTATTATTATTATTATTATTATTATTATTATTATTATTATTATTATTATTATTATTATTATTATTATTATTATTATTATTATTATTATTATTATTATTATTATTATTATTACAATAATGTAGTCAGTGGGATCGAGTGCGCCAATAGCACTTGAGCCAATACAGGCCCCTGAAATCATGCACTGCATTATTAAAAATTAACCTTATTTCGTAATAACGCAAGGAAAGCGTATTCTTGCCATTTTGCTCTGAAACTACAATACATTAACAATAGGAATTTCTTCTTCATTACCAACTCTCCATCTAGCGTTTAAACGATTTTGTCATACTTATAAGATTTTTAAGTTGCGTAATAAAGGTATGTTCTGGCAAAAAAATTTTAAAAGATATTAATTTTCAAGAAATCTCAATATCTATTTCTCTCATTTTGCTTTATTTGGCAAATATAGATATATAATTCTGCCTAATATATTTGCCATATTTTCCTTAGAAGTTGCCACCTCAACGCGCCCCACCCACCACCTCCCACTTGCCAAATCCTGGAGCCGCCAAATGGCAGTCAGCCTCCGTCTTATCTCGTGGTCCAGGCCCAGCAGTTAACGAAGACAAGGATGCTATCTATTTCCGGCGTTTTGTTCGTATTATAGCCTTTGTTATTAATTTTGTGTTTTGTTATTAATTTTGCAGGCTTAACAGCGTCATAGCTGTTAAACAGTACTGTTTAACAGCTATAACGGTGTTAAGCCTGCGGCCGTGGCAGAGTTGCTGGAGGCACACTGTTCGATATATACTATTGTTGTCGATTTTTGGCCGGAAATTATCGCTAGAACAGACAGACAGACAGACAGTCAAGCAGAGAGACAAGCAGAAACAGGCAGACAACCAGAAAAATGGATGGATGGATGGGGAGAGAGGGAGAGACTGACAGACTGACAGACAGACAGACAGGCGAACTCACCGACACATAGACAGATAGACGGACATGCACGCAGTGGCGTCGCCAGGAATTTTTGGTTGGGAGGGGGCAAAAGGGGCTTGCGTGTCATATTTATTACCCACCCCTCACCCCCCCCCGATCCACAGAAAACTTTCTCACCGGATTTGCGCGAATCTGGTAGGTGGTCTGGGGCAGGTAGGGGGGCAGTTGCTCCATTTGCCCCCGTGGCGACGCTAATGCATGTACGCATACAAGGAAGGGTTTTATAGACTTTTTACCCCCTGAGTTCCAGCCTCATAGCATGATCAGATCTGGGTTGACCCAAACTCTAACCCTAACCCTAACTGTTGGACCTGATTTGGGTCTACCCCGCTGTACAGGTTTCGCCAGTATCGCTTCCAAGAATTTTAGATTTCAGTGATGTTAATCCTTGTCGTGGTCCTTGTCTTAAGGACTTTAAGGACCAAAAGTCCTTGTCCTTGTCCTTTTAGATGAGAGTCGGTTGTCCTTATCCTCGTCCTTGGGGAGTCGGTCCTTGTCCTTATCCTCGTCCTTGGGGAGTCGGTCCTTGTCCTTATCCTCGTCCTTGGGGGGTCGGTCCTTGTTAACATCACTGGAGGGTGTTGACACAGTACTTGCTAGCAAGCGTAAAACTTGGAGCTGTACTGAAAGTACGCTAACCAAACTCAGTGTATTTTAACCTCGCTTGTCTCACCGTTCAAACGCCAAAGATCCAATTGAAGATCTGATGATAGTATCCGCCTATCTCCGTAGAATATCCGCGTATCTCCGTCGAATGTCCGCGTATTTCTTCCGATATATCGTCATCTTGGATACTTGTACTCGATGCGAATTGCCATATCAACAAGAAATTCGCACGCCGCTCTATACGGCTACTCGAGAGCAACAAAAGAAATAATGCCGTATACTGTATATGCTAATAAAACGAATGGAGTCTTTGTAAGTAAGTAAGTAAGTATTCATTGGTTTTGGCGGCCCTCTACCGATAAGATGAGTAACTACCGGTCTCGGCATATAGTGTTTGCTCTTCGTCTGCCCTGACTGACTGCCTGCCTTGAAAGCACAGCAAACAAAGCTATGCCCGTAAAAACCAGAGCATGGTCCAGCATTGGCTACAGTGCAGCATCGTTATCGCGTTAGTGGCAGGAACCAAGATAGTAAAAGCATATTTTTTCAATTGCGGTCAGAGAAATGGGTCGTTGGTCAATATGGGTCCTCGATACTCGATGGATCACATGGGTCGAGGTCATTGGGTCATGATCAACGGGGTCGTGGTCAATGGGTCATAGTCAAGGGACGTCGATACTCGACGGGTCGTGTGGGTCGTGGTCAGTGGGTCTTGACCAACGACTCATGTAGTGAACGAACTTTTACATTCGCCGGGACTTCGCCCTCATTAACCCCTTAACTGGGGATCCCGGATATATCCGTCCGTTTTGCATTGAGTTACAGTTAAATTCACGGTTAAGGGGTTAAAAAGTAACAAGTAATCCCTTTGTGAGTAATTTTTCAGAAGAGGCGCTATACAAATATTCCCTTACATTACAAGTAAAGTATTTTCAATGTAGTTTTTTGCCTCAACTCTACGTCAACGAGATTGATCTTGATTAGTTGTCATTTCTGTGGAAATTTGATTTTCCCTGCAGTATTTTAGCTATGCGCTGTAACTTTTAGTCTTTTTAAAAACCCAACACTGGTTTTAGATTACCGTAGCTTACCGTAGTTGCTTTTAAAGGGATAAATCCTTGAATACCAGACACCCGTGGGTCATAATCTACGCGGGTCAAGGTTCACGTAGGTCAAGGGACCGGTTGGGTACGCCCATCGCTATATTCGATTACGGCAGTGACCAGTGGCGGTTCCAGGATTTCTTGGTGAGGGGATGAAAAGAATTCACAGGAAGTTGGCGGGGGTGGGGGTGGGGGTAAAATAGAAGAGAAATAATCAATAAACTTTGCCGGAAAAGGCTGACAAAAGGGAATTGTATCCCTAATTTTACTACACTTTTACCGCAAAAAATAGGCTGACAAGCAGAAAAGGTCATCCGCAGTTTTTCCCCCGTAGTTTCACTAGACTTTTACCCAAAAAGACGTTTCACAAGCAAAAAAAGAGAAAAAGTCCGGCGGGAGGGATGCCATACTCATTCACCCCCCCCCCATGCGGAACCGCCAATTTCATCGTTGTAAATGTTTCAGCTTTCTCTGTGCGTCCCTTCTTTCCTCAATCACACCAAGTTCACGTAAAGTCACTGACCTGTCGTTAGAGTGTAATCGCCGTATTAACCGGCGCCATCATAACGGCTCTCTACTGTACACGGGTAATCCTGGTTCAGGTTATTTATATAGGCGCTGTAAGGTAAGATGTGCATGGCGTGGAACGGTTTTTGCACGCATCGATGAACTAGGAATGCCTGTACGTTTGTACGGAGGGGTACTGCAGCTAGTATATATGTGCGTGCATACTTGATCGGGTACTTGGGTCGGTACTTGTTAGTTTTCTTATCCGCGATAGAAGTAAAAACGTCTGTGTGTATATATATATATATATATATATATATATATATATATATATATATGACACTTCTATTTGGGCAGCTAAGGAGCTTCTGTAGCGCCATTTTAATAGTGCACTTGGCATCGATTGGCAATTCTTCTTCTGGTGATGAAAGAAGATTTGAGAAGGTTTGTGGCGCTTTTGAGAAAATAAAATTCAGTTTCAGTTTGATTTTTTGTAGTGGGGCAACAGTGGAAATGCAGGAGGGATATTTTTACACACCCCTAACACCCCCCAACACCCCAAATCTGAGACCAACACCTCCCCGCCAACCCCCCCCCCAATCCAAGCCTGGGATGACCTTTTTGCTTGCCAGACTTTTTAGGCAGGAACCCTCAAAATATATACCAACACCCCCAAATTGATAATTATAATCCTAGAAATAACCCTGATTACTGGTCACTGCCTACTAACCCCCTCCAACCCCCAACACCCCACCCCCTTTTGCCCACTGCCCCACTCTGCACATGGCAAGGTGGAAGTTACCTGCTGGCATTACAAGTTATTTCACCAGCTTATTTAGCGCATTATTTAAAAACAATTGAAAATTCTCCCCACCACGTAACTAGTCCCCATCCCCCCACCAGACACCACTGGTCTTACTCCCAAACACCACACCGCTTTAGATAGCGAATTAATTATAAACGCCTGGAAAATAGATTTTAATAGAAAGAAAAATCGCATCAAATTCACGCAGCGCCTATTGCAAATAAAGCTGGGTTCACACGAGTCGAAAGTCGAATAAATGGAAGTCGCTCTGTATGACCGAGCCTTAATAGATTGCATATATATTCGACTGCGGCTTCGTCGTATTTGTGGGCGAACAGAAAAATCGTTGTTCAGAGATGATTAATTATTCGGATCATTCTTTGCTTTCCGAATTCTAAAATTAGCCCTTCTGATCACGTGACTGTCTGCACAAAACACGTCGGAATTATTTGACTTTTCATTTGCAAACGGCCGCTCACAACCTCATCTCAAATATTTCTCCGATTTTCCGTTCTTTCTTCACTCTCTGTCTCTGTTTTTCCTTCTCTGTGTGTGTGTGTGTTTCTCTTTATCTCTCTCACTCTGTTTCTCTGCTGTTTTTCTGTCTGTCTCTGTCTGTTTGTCTGTGTCTGTGTCTGTCTGTCTCTCTGACTCACTTGGCTCTTTTCCTTCCACCTTTAATTCTTTCTAATTCATTTTACACACCTGGTTTTTCGCCTGTCTCAACGATGTTTCCTCTTTCTTTCTTCTCTCCCTCCTCCCTTCCTTCCTCCCTCTCTCTCCCCTCCCTAACTCAAGATATATATATATATATATATATATATATATATATATATATATATATATACAGGGCGATAATATCGAGACTGCATATCACTTAATTCCGAGCAAGGACAAAACTTGTCCGGTTTCCTTAAAGATTTGGCCAATCAGCAAATCCTTCGTTTTGCTATTCTATTTACCTATGCAAAAACGACTACATTATTGCGGAGTGGGGGATGGGGGTGGGGGGGGGGGTGGGGGGGGGGGTGAAGGAAGGAAAGGCGGAAAGTAAACGTGACCTAAAACCGCGAGTTTTCCCCATTCTAATCCACCCTAAAATATTAGTTTTAGTCGCAGTTTCGAATGTCTTAAAATTTCGGGGAGCGCACGTATCATTGCTATTTACGAATTTTATAGCTTCTATAGCACCATTTATAATACTCAAAGTCATCGATCGATCGGTGATTTAGAAGATCCGCACAGCAGAGAACCAGTCATTTCGGATATTGCTCTGCTTTCTTTGAAAAATGTCACGTGACGACCTAGATTCCTCTTCTTGTTCTTGTTCTCGTTTCCGTTCTTCTGCAGTAAGTGCATATTGCTGGGTATCGGTTTGCGAGTGGGGGCTATAGCTCCCATCGACTTCCATTTGAAAATATCGAGCCCTGATCCCCGTAACGCCCGTCAGAGAAATCTCAAATCCTGTAACAAAATCAACGTTAATGAAACAATTAAACCTAAATAAAAAAAATATATATATATATATTCTGCGTCCGGATAAAAATGGGGCCAAATCTACAATGGCGGTTCCAAGATTTCTTTGTGGGTGGATGATATGAATTCATAGGAAGTTGGTGGAAAGGGGGTGAAAATAGAAGGAAAATTCAATAAATTTTGCCGAAAAATAGTCGACAAAAGAGAATTTTCCCCTATTTTTACTATACGCTCTTACCGAAAAATAGGTTGACAAGCAAAAAAAGGACATCCGCAGTTTTTCCCGCACTTTTACGAGACTCTTATCCAAAAATAGGCTTGACAAGCAAAAAAAGAAGTCCGGTGAGGGGCATGCGTCCCCACTCATCCTCCACGTGGAACCGACACTGCAGATCTATAGTTTTACTATTACTTTACGAAAATTTGGCCAATTTCCATCAAATTTGGATGATTTCTATGGTAAATTGCGTCATAAAAGATTAAAAAGATAACTAAATGTCGGGTACATATATTAGGCTACATAAGGGTTTGCTTTTATATCCCATGATTCGGATTATTCTGTCTCACATAGATCATCGAAATGGCGACTCAATGCTGGTCCCAAGGTAAAAGCCGGATGATGATGATGATGATGACTACGATGATGATTATGATTATGATTGATGATGATGATTATGATGATGATGATGATGATGATGATGATGATGATGATGATGATGATGATGATGATGATGATGATGATGATGATGATGATGATGATGACACAGACCGTTTGAACAGGTGAGCATTTGTTCGTTCTTCATATGGCGGTCTCTTTGGCGCTGTGCTGTCTTGCATCCAGGTGAGAGCTCAGGTGAGTGGAGCTGTGCATATGATTGTCGAAGGCACCAACGGCTGCTACGGAGGCAGATTCCAACTCATCATCTAAGGCCGGCGCCATGCTGCAGTCCAGCATCTGCCCTGTCCACAGACCACGTGACAACTGCAGTCATCGTCGTCATTATCATCATCATATATATATATATATATATATATATATATATATATATATATATAGTAGTCTTCCATTATACATATATAAAAACTCTTCCATTATATATATGTACACGGTAGTATAGAGGCTCTTTCATTATATAGGCTATATATATATATATATATATATATATATATATATATATATATATATATATATATATATAATATACACACAGTGTATACTGTATAAGCTTTTCCATTATATAAGCTTTTCCATTATATATATAAGCTCTCCCATATATATATATATATGCAGTGGCGAGGCCACGACGGGGGGGGTTAGGGAGGAAGGGTTTGAACACCCCCACTTGACATCAGGGCCACCCGTGAGATTCGTACAAAATTGCAGAGATATGTTTTTTGTGTGTGTGGGGATGGTTGAATTGTCAGAAATCCTTTGCATTATTAGCATTATAGAATAAAGGGCTGTCATGTTGGAGGCGCTCTAAATACAGAAGACGATGGTCTAAGTTTACAATAGCGATTGGCATCGATGTACTAAAGGATGCTAAAGATAGTCGCTCAATATGGTACTTGAAATCGATCTCTAACAGGACGAAGTAAGTTTCAAAAATGCGGTTGAATTTGCACAAATTCTATGCATTATTATAGCATTATGGAATAACGAGGGTTGTCATGGATGAGGCCTTCTATAAATGCAGAAGCTGATGGCCTATGTTTGCAATAGTTATTGATATCGATGTAGTGAAGAATGCTAAAGATAGTGGCTCAATATGGTGTTTGAAATCGGCCAAAAATTATCTCGTCCCCAAGAAAAGGGTGAAATGACGCTATATACTTGGCTGTATATATTAGCGTCTTTAATTACTAAAAGTAAAAGTTGTTCAGCTTCAGGGGGCTTCGTACCCCTGAACTCCTGACCAGAGACTTGACCCCTGGATCCCACTGGGGGCTCTGCTCCAATATCCCTTCAACGTGCTCGCGCCATATACCCCCTTCTCAAACGTCTGGCGTCGCTATATACTGTATATATATACATATATATATATATATATATATATATATATATAAGCTCTTCCATTTTATATATTATATATATATATATATATATATATATATATATATATAGAGAGAGAGAGAGAGAGAGAGAGAGAGAGAGAGAGAGATCGTCATTAACATTGAACTTCTATGGCGCCATTTAGCAATGTCCTTTACCCAGTCGAATTGATTTGAAAATGTAATCTCCATTGTTAAATCAAATAAAGAGAGAGAGAGGGGGGAGAGGGGAGAGAGAGAAGACAGACAAACAGACAGACAGAAGCAGAGATAGATAGAGACAGAGACAGAGACGGAGCGACAGACACCGAATTCGAGAGAAGCTCTATACTACAACGATAGACAAAAATAGAGACAGAGACAGACAGACGGCCATACACACAGACAGGCAGACATAGACAGAGATAGAGCTCAGAGGGAGATATTACTCTACCTCTCTGCAGGGACTTCTGCTGCTTCTTCCATCGACGGAATAGCTTCGTGCAGCCGACGGTAGAGGTCAGCAGGAGGATGAGGGCCACCACAAGACTCCCTAGAGACGCCCCGAAAAAGGAATTGGACGTGTGGGCGGCCGACGAAGCGGGATCTAAAAATATGAAACAAGAACTCCAAAGAACTTCGAAGAAACACACAGCTATAGTATAGAATATGCGCAACGCTTGGTGAACTAGAGACAGGCGCTAGATAAATGTCCCGTTTGTGCGTTCGTGTGTTCGTTCCCAGGGGAGTGCAGTGTTCTCCGGAAGTGCGGCATTTCGCATTATTGTCGAAAGTGAAATGGTCCAAATGGCGTGGAAATTATTGCGATGGGAAAGTAAAAGACATTGCGCAATGATGTTGAAGGCTTCGAAATGTGGTGTTGAAAACATAAAGGCGGTTGGTTGAGTACAGGGGCGTAGCCAGGAATTTGATTGGGGGGGTTATAATGTGATTCGGAAGTATAAATCTTAAAAACTTTGGAAATCTTAAAAAATAGAATAAAAATGTTAAGGTAGTCTGATTTTTTTTTTTGGAGGTATATATACCGATATACCCCGTCGCTACGCCCCTGATTGAGTACAGTGGCGGTTCCACGTGGGCGATGAGTGGAGATGAAATTATTTTGGGTCGGCAGCCAAGGGGAGGGGTCGACCCCAAAACCACTTCCGAAAATTTAAAAAAATGTATGGAAACACAAAAAAAATTTGTTGTCGGCAGCCAAGGGGGTGTAGGCCCCAACCCCCCTTGGTTACGCCCCTGGCAAGTACAGTACACTGACCGCCGGTATGCAGAGTGACGGTGGTACTCGGTTGACTTTCCGTCGTTTCGTCATCGTCGTCGTCGTTGCCATGGTAATAGCTGATGACCCGGAAGTGGTACGTGGCACCACGTGACGCCGTCGTCCACAGGTACGACGTCCGGTTGTACAGCGGACCGGTCAGCGGTACCCACTGACCGACGGTACGGTACTGGACCACGTAGAAGCTGACCGGAAGTGGACCGCGGTTCGGCGAGCGCCACGTGATCGCCAGACTTCCGGTGGCCGCTCGGGCGACGGTCAGGTTGAGCGGCGGATAGGGTTGGTCCACGACGGCTGGTGGCATCACGTGACCGGAAGTTGCAGGGTGACAGAAAAAAATGCGAATTACTGATCAACGTACCACGATATAACGGTACTGCGCTGTACAGTACTCGCAGTACAAGAACCAAGTAAGTAAGTAAAGAAGAAAGTAAGTACATTTGTTAGTGATAGTAAACTTAGTAAAGTCAGTAAACTGACTTGATTGATTGATTGATTACTACTACTACTACTACTACTACTACTACTACTACTACTACTACTACTACTACTACTACTACTACTACTACTACTACTTCTACTACTAATAATAATAATAACTAATACTAATACTAATACTACTAATAATAATGCACTACTATAGCACTGTTTATAATACTACTACTATCAATCGATAATAATTCACTTCCATAGCACCATTTCTAATGCCGAAGATTAATCAATTTTTGTATAGAAATTGCGATTTTAAAATATAAAGTATTGTTGGGTTATAATAATATAAACTAAAACCGAGAATTTAGTTTTAAAATGTTACATTCAATGTAAATATTTATATAATTCTATTTATTATTATTATTATTATTATTATTATTATTATTATTATTATTATTATTATTATTATTATTATTATTATTATTTACTTCGGTTCAAATCGGTCATAACACCACCGTTGACATATTTTAATATTCATTTTTTGTAATACATATTCATGAACGCTTTCTCCCGATTCGCAATCGCTTACGTCACCCTTTTGTTCCCTACGATCTGACGGCTGCTATTCGTCAGCCGCAGCGGCGAATGCATATTCATTAGGTCCAGGGCTAATGCATATTCAATAGCTTGTGCGCCTAGAATGTAAAGTAAATGAAGAGAAACGTCTTTTACATTTCGGAGGAAAGGAGCTACATAATTCAACATAAAACGGACCGACCCGACCAGCACGGGCGATAATTTGACGCAAATGGAGTTTGACCCCGATTTAGACGACAGATTACACCACGTGCAGAAAAACGACTCGTGAACGGTCAAACCGCACGCAGTGGAGTAAGCGTTTAGAAAAAAAGACACTTAGATAAAGTCTTACAAAGTTATTTGTCTGTCACAAAGTTATAATCTATTATTATTATTATTATTATTATTATTATTATTATTATTTTATTATTATTATTATTATTATTATTATTATTATTATTATTATTATTATTATTATTATTATTATTATTATTATTATTATTATTATTATTATTATTATTATTATTATTATTATTATTATTATTGAAAACTTATGATTTATGTTTAATTCATGGGGAGTAAAGAACCTGACAAAGAAATGGAAGGCTTTCCCAAAAAGGGGCAGTAGAGTACCTTCCCAAAACTTTCGACCTCTAGCGGGGGTAACGTCCATACATCGGAATTTGTGCCCTAATTGGAGTGATGTCTTTTATCAGTGAGACATACCCCCCCCCAAAAAAAAAAAAAAAATCGTTGACAGGAATATGTAATGTAGCCAAAATTCGGATAAAATCGAGCATTGTCCGCCCCCCTAAGGGCTGGACGCGACCCCCGGACAAAAATATTGACGTTTCTTAGAATTAGGAGAACGTTAAATTCTTGGGATTCAAAATTATGGATTTATTTCCACAAAATATGGTGAGGTTGTAAACGGATTAGGTAGGTCACATTTCCAACGCCTACTTCCCCCCTCCGGCTACCCTAAAACTCCCTCCCTCACCCTCAACCCCCACCCTCGGACCGGACTCGAACGAAATACCAATGACGTAATGTAATTTCTCGTAAATTTCTTTAGCGCCCGTATAATATTATAGCCTAATGCCCATGCAGAAATCAGTTTTTTTCTTTATCTTCCTCTTAGCATGCATGCAACCGGTTGCAATACAAAGTAGAAGGTAGACGAGGTAGACGCCAGAATAGGGTATACACGGTCCTCGGCTAAGTAGATTATATGGCGCTATAGAAATGCTAACTTTTTCGACGACAATTTCGTGACGGACATGCCATAAACTGCGCCATGACCGCGGAGTAATGTAACATGACCGCGTAGTAATGTAATCAACCCGACAAACTGAATAGATCGAACAAGGGCCGTACGGGCGTTTCAAGAGTAGAGGATATTACGCTAAAGTTGCGCATGCGCGGTTGAGGTTCCTGCGAAGTAAGTAAGTAAATAATCTCGTGAATTTATATAGAGCTATATATAGTTTAGTTGACCTTAGAAGTTGCTTACTTCTAAACGCTTCAAATAAATTATGAAAGAAGAAAGTTAAGTTGATGGTCCTTTTTTCTCCTATCGTAGCTAAAGAACTTATAATAATAATAATAATAATAATAATAATAATAATAATAATAATAATAATAATAATAATAATAATAATAAATAATACTACTACTACTAATAATAATAATAATAATAATAATAATTGTGGTTCTTGTGGTTCTTGCGTTGAAACCGTGAAAAACATAAAACTTGAATATCTAAATAACAGTAAGAAGCCTTCTCTTTCTTGTTGAACAATTCGACCCATGGGGGACCCATTTGGGGACCCATTTGGGGGAGGGAGTTGGGGCCCCTGCAGCAGAGATTTAAACGGGTCATTCAGATTGACCCACGAGACCGATCGGACCACTGACGACCCGTTTGACGACCCACAGAGCTTCGACGACCCACCCGTGCGACCCGTGACCCATAGCGTATTGGCGAGTGGCGACCCATTTGACCCTCGACCCGTGACCCGCTGACCTTTCTGCCCGGAAGAAGAGAGACACTTACCTCCTATCCTCGGACTGACGTCACTAAATTCCTCCGTTGATTCCTTCCTTCCTTCGTCCCAATCGCATTCCTCCTCTTCTCCCCCTCCTCCTCCTCCCCTTCCTCCACCTCCTTCCTCTTCTTCATCTTCATCCTCCTCGTCTTCCTCTTCCTCTTCCTCCTCCTGTCTGGTCTTCTTTCGCCGTCGCCAGGTGGCGTCGCTCGCGTTGTGATGACGTCGCTCGCCGTCGTCGTCGTAACGATGACGTAGCGATGACGTAGCAGTCGACGCCGAACCGGAAAAACGGAAGCTGAACGCAAACGCGAAACAGTTGTTGTTTCGGGCGCGTGAACGATTAATGGACTTCCGGTTGTGACGTCAGCGACGGTGCCGTATCGCCGGTAGCGCAACGGATTACGTCAAGATTTCCGGGGGGTGGCCGAATTCCGGTCACGCTTTTCCATTGTCCGAGATTGAAGGTTACGGGTGCCGGGGTGTCAGGCACTCCGTCACTCGACACTGTACGTTGTACCAGGAGTGGAGGTCAAACTGAACCCCGTCCCGTCCCGGGGAGGGGCTGTTTGCAAGTTGGGAATTGTCGAGATTCGGAGAGCATGCAAACAGATTTGGGTCGGGTCAAGAAGATTTCGGTCAGGTTTTACTTAGAGACAATTTTCACCATGTTACTTGGGAGCTGCTCAGCCACGGCCCCCTGCCGCCACCCCTCCCCAATGACGCCACTGCAGCACTAGATAAGCAATGTGTGTTACGAATAGCAGAGACCTTGACCTTGACTTTGACCTTTCGTCCTTGCGGTCACCGTGACACTGAACTGGTCCAGCCCAGCCCGGTTCCTCGCCAGTACCATGAACTCGTAGCTGGTGTTACGGATCAACTGATAGACCGAAATGGCCGTCGTATCCGGTGGATGGACGCGAAGGGTTTTCCATGCGTCCATCGCTCCGGAATGCTGCTGCAACGGTCGGTACCTGGAAAGAGGAGAAGGAGAAGGAGTAGGGTCTGTATTGTTACGCTTTCAAAGAGCAGTGGCGGCTCCAGGATTTGGTAAGTAGGGGGGGGTGTTGTGGAGGCAACTTCTAAGCATGAGGGCCAACCATTTGTTGATAGGTATGTATAGGGTCCCAACAAGGGGGACACTGGGAGCCAGGCATACAATAGGGGACACGAGCCCCCCGGGGCCCCAATGTGGAGCCGCCACTGCACTATAGCAGCCACGTGACTAAGCAGTATACCGGATGTACTGCCTGGTATTTCCTTTTCCTGTGTTCGTTTTAACTTGTATTGCATTGAAAGAGTGCAACATCGACAATAATAATTATTATTGATCTTGAGTAAAAGTGAACGAATTTCGCTCTGGCCACACTACGAGAAAGTCCCAGTTGACGGCGACTTCGGCTTCCACGTGCGGTGTGTGCCCTGTGGGGTCCTGTGGGGCCATCTGGTGCAGTGGCGGCTCCACCGTGGGGGCCAGGGGCCCGTGCCCCCTATTGAGAGCCTGGCCCCCAGTGGCCCCCCAGTTGGGACCCTATACATACATTAAACAACAAATGGTTGGCCCCCATGAATTGTATTGTTATTATATTGCCATGTCTCAGTTGAAATCGGGATGTCATAACATAGAAACGAAACTTAGCAGTTAATTATGCTTTTGTTAAAGTATGAGTTGGCTTACAACGGAGACAATGAGGGGACGGAAATTACTGGTGCGGGAAGGAGGAGGAGGTCAGGGGCGTAGCCAGGAATTTGATTTGGGGGGATGTGATTTGGGTGGGAGGGGGTATAAATCTTTTAAAACTTTGACAATACTAAAAAAACGCATAACATTTTCAAAGTAGTCTGATTTTTGTGGGCATATATATACCGATATACCCCCCAATCGCTGCGCCCCTGGAGGAGGTGGGGACAGATGAGTCGGGGATGGGGTAAGGACGGGGAGAAACAAAGCGGGGATGGGGCGGGTACGGGGAGAGACGCTCGGATGCGGGGTGGAGATGGGGATAACAAGTTGTCCCGTGTCACTCTCTAGCAAGCGGTACTTGTCGACAGGTACGCCGAACGAAGTACCGGCACGTACAGCGGTACCGTTCCGGAAACGTACCAGATGACGTAGTGCTGTTGGTACCCAGAGTCGTAGGCCGGTAACCATGACAACCTGGCGCTGCACCATTTAGCATCGGCGGTTACGTTGAAAGGTGGGTGTGGACTGATTGCTAAAAATTAATATATATATTTAAATACCTAAAAATAATTAAAACATAAACATAAAATCACACACACATAGACCTACACACACATATATACACCAATATATATATATACTATATATATATATTTATTTATATATATATATATATAATATACATATATATAATATACATATATCATATACACATATAATATACATATATACATATATACACATATAATATAATACACATATAATGTACATATATATATATATATATAATATACATATATATAATATACACAACAGCCAATCTCCCCTGTCATTTTTGACGGGTAAACACCTAGTATATATATATATAATATATATATATATAATATACACAATATATATATAATATTTACTATTATATATATATTTTATATATAAAAATATATATATACTGATAGCAACCGGTGTGAACAAATTGTCATTTTTATTAATTTATTAGAAAATATAATTAACTTTTAAAAATAATATATATAACAAAATATCCGTCAACACGTAGCAGCCTAGCAGTAAGTGTTTGCCCTTGATTAATTAATTATTCTTTATCAGTTTCGAGATTAGATCGTTAAAAGTCTCAAAAATGCATCATCTGTATCTTAATGTGGATCTTGGATAAAACTGAAAATTATTTTATTTCCGAAGTTTCCTTTTTCAGTCCACATTCTTTTTAAAATTAATATAATATACATATAAAATACATATATACATATACATATACATATATATATATATATATATATATATATATATATATATATATATAAATAGACGTATTTGCGATTTTCTATAGCGCAAGCATACCGCATTAAACGGGCGTTCAGACTGCACCAGCGCCACCTTTGGTCAGTCGAAGATCATGGCATGATGACGTCACGTAATCGAACTAATCGATCACGTGACATAAGCGCCGAAATTAGCGAAGGGCTTTTGGGAAACGTCATAGCAATAAGCGTTCAATTTCAACGCAAGACCGGTTTCCGGCGAAAGACATTATACGGCGCTATAGGAAATAAATACGATTATCTTGCGCATGCGCAGTCGTCGTTCGACGGCCGCTCCAGTGGGCAGTGAATCAGAGTGGAGGAAGCGGGCTGAAGGGAACCAGACTGGGTGCGTTGTAACGCACCGTGGGCGCAACCAGGACTGTCAATTCAGGGGGTATCAAAGGCCTAATACTGTAGCGTAGAATTTGGGAATTTTACCAAATCGATATCGAACAACAACTACTATTATCTACGACGACAATTATCATCATCATCATCATCATCATCATCGTCGTCGTCGTCACCTTCGATTATGAGTAGAGTCGTTGTGATGATGGTGGCAACGACATTGGCAGCGACGCATTCGTAGACACCGTCGTCATCCTTCGACAGGTTGACGATTGTCAGGTTGTCAGGCGCACCCATTAACCTCTCATCTCCAGGAAAGTTCCCAACCGCCTTCACTCCACACACACACACACACACACACACACAGACACACAGACACACACACACACACACACACACACAGAAACAGACAGAAGCTCACATAGTAGTCGGCATGAATTATATTATATATATATATATATATATTATACTATACATATATATATATATTATATATATAATTATATATATATATTTATATATAATTATTATTATTATTATTATTATTATTATTATTATTATTATTATTATTATTATTATTATTATTATTATTAGTAGTAGTAGTAGTAGTAGTAGTAGTAGTAGTAGTAGTAGTAGTAGTAGTAGTAGTAGTATTGAGATGCATTCGTTAAAATGATGGAGCTTGGTAACAGTTTGAATTCATTTTAAACGCAGCGGAATTAGAGATCCTTCAATTGGATGGCAACGCCCGTCTAAGCCTCGAAACAACCGGAAGTGATAAGAAAATTCAGTCAATAATCCGGAACCGGGATACATAAATTCTTGTTCCGAAGTCTTGGATTAGGTCACGTGGGAACACACAAGAACACAGCAGAAGAACGAACGAAAGAAAGAACCTCGGCAAGAACGAAATCCACGTCAACGGTTGATCGATGACGTCATCGATCACGTGACAAGATCCCGTTCGCTCGAGACTCGATGTGGCGGGACGAGAGCCGGTCACGTGTCGAGCGTCGGCGAGAGATCGGGCGCTACAAAAATTCTTGAATTGCACAAATTAATTGTGGCGGAGGTAAATGAAGGCATCCTCTCCCCGACCCAAAATTTATTTAACTTTTGCACAGAATTTATATAGCTCGATATCTTACGACACATTTTTCTACTGTACTTAAATAACCAGTCCAAGCTCTCAAAGAAGGCTACAATCAATCACTCATTCATCAATCAATCAATCAGTCAGTCAGTCAGTCAGTAAGTCAGTCAGTCAGTCAGTCAGTAAGTCTGTCAATCAATCAATCAATCAACTAATCAACCAATCAATCAATCAATCAATCAAAAAGCTTCTATAGCGCCACTTCCGTAATGCTTTGGGCAATATCAATATCTTATTACGCAATCTTTATTGTAGTAAAACCTTTTCTTGCAGGTTGAAATGTTTTCAAAATACTCCGTACAGTCAAACCCCCGTTACAGGTACATCGGGGAAAAGCGGGAAAAAATTCAATTGATTCCCGTCAACCGATGAGGTTTCGCATTATAGAGATTTTACTGTATTTTATAGACAAGGATGCGGTCCGTAAGAACATCTACGAGTTAACAACAGTTTTCACGCAGCCAGCTACTGGAAAAAAACACAGATTCGACGACATACAGGATGGGCAAGCAAACGTCATATCATATTTTTATGAACGCGCCTTACCATTAATCTGGTTTTCGCCAGATGGCGCCTCTAGACTTTGGATTTTGAAAGAAAAAATAAATGGCCGTGTACAGGATGTACAGTATTTCCGCACCTAGGACCGTACCAATTTCCATGGGTTTTGACCCAGGGGTTGTCAAAATATTTACAGCGAGATGTGAAATGGGTCGGCGCGTGTTTTACTGGGCCACCCTTGAGGATGTATATCTTTCATCCAATTCCCGAATCTTATTTGCAGTTTGAGTTTATTTGATCCTCTGCGTCCGATAAAAAATAACGGGATGTGGCCAGGGGTAAGGGGGCCGATTGGGTCTCTACCCGAGGAAGGTAGTGGTCATTCGAACATAGGGGAGAGGGGGGTCAAATCCGGTCAACGGCAAAACCTCCTACACGTGACATTCGATTAATACAGGTCAACCGTCACTCTCGCTTTCAGAACGTTTGGCGGCTGCGTCGATCGCTCGCCAGGGGGCGATCGATAGGTTCGGTCGTCAGTCGATAGATGGCCGGCGCTAAAAATAGACGCAAGGTGGACCGACGGTGAACCGTTGATCGGACGTCTCGTCCGGATTAAGGTGAGTCACCGGACAACGGACGTCAGCCGAATGAAATCCGGAATGAAACCCGGCGCGATTTATGGTGCGCTGTTGGTCGATTTCCGTCGCGAACCGATGCTGTCAAGACGGAAACCGTACACCGGAGAAGACAACGGTCGAAGGGAGAGGGAGAAGACGATGAGATTTGAATGCCGTAACAGATTAAAAAGCAATTACTAATGTACCAGGAGATGACGAGTCAAGTATCACGCAATCTAAGTTAGAACTGCCAGATTCCTTCACAGCCACTAGCCTATTCGTTGTTGCTGCTGTTGCTGCTGTTAGTAGCAGTACAGTAGCAGTATGCTGCAGTAATGTTAGTAATTAGTAGTACTAGTATTAGTATTACTAGTAGTAGTAGTAATAGTAGTAGTGGTAGTAGTAGTAGTAGTAGTAGTAGTAGTAGTATAGTGTAGTGTAGTAGTAGTAGTAGTAGTAGTAGTAGTAGTAGTAGTCGAAGTTGTAGTAGTATTGTTAATATTAGTATTACAATCTATTATTATTCGTATTAGTGATATATGCGATAATAGTGTGCATTACTATTTGTCCTGTATTTTAGCAATACGAGAATACATATCAACATTATCATTAGTAGTAGTAGTAGTAGTAGTAGTAGTAGTAGTAGTAGTAGTAGTAGTAGTAGTAGCAATAGTTGTAGTACTATACTACTACTACTACTACTACTACTACTACTAATAATAATAATAATAATAATAATAATAATATTATCATTATTATTATTATTATTATTATTATTATTATTATTATTATTGTTATTATTATTATCATCATCATCATCATCATTATTTATGAGGCGCCATGGCAAAGAACCTTGGCACACGTGAAAAGATGCGTAAGAGGGTTGGAAGTCTATGGGGTCCACCCTCCACCACCCCCACCGCACCCCAAAAAAGAAAAATGGAACATCACGAAACAATCGAAACTTTTATCCTGCCATTCTGTCCAAGCGATTGTCCGAATCTGCGATGGGAGGAAACCAGAGAGAGAGAGAGAGAGAGAGAGAGAGAGAGAGAGAGAGAGAGAGAGAGAGAGAGAGAGAGAGAGAGAGCGGCGCCGTCGTGCACGGTCTTGCCGGGTTCGAGCCGCGACCGAGTGATCACTTCGTCGTCCAAGTATTCCGGAAATGTCCGGTAACGGCGAGCGGCGCTAGGAGGACCTGGAGTGCCAGGACTCATTTGGGGCGGATTCTCAATTACCTGGACCGCGTTTGATCTCTCGTCGGATCCTTTGATCTTACTTTTTCCGACGCACTGTGTACCGCTATTCGATGCTCGTCACTGGATGATCAAAATTCAATGGAGAGAGAGAGAAAGAGAGATAGGGAGAGAGAGACAGACAGACAGACAGACAGACAGATAGACAGGCTGAGGCAGCAACAACCAGAAACAGTCGATAGGCGTGCAACCACGGCCAAATAATGGAAGCAGAAATAGGTCTTTAATCTCTCTTTCACTCTCTCTGTCTCTCTCTCTCTCTGTCTGTCTGTCTGTCGCTCTCTCTCTCTCTCTCTCTCTGTCTCTCTGTCTCTCTCTCTCTCTCTCTCTATATATATATATATATATATATATATATATATATATATATATATATATATGTCTATCTGTTTATATCTTTCTGTCTGTCTCTTGTTTTACTTGTCTGTCTGTCTGTCTGTCTGTCTGTCTGGGATAGCGTTGCCTTTCGAAGCGTGGTCCCTTCACGTCCTGGACATCGGCGGAACCACGTGATCCGCCAACGACGACGCCATTTCCGGCGTTCCATTTCCGGTCGGACGGGGCGATGATGCGAGAGTCCGGCGCTTCACCTTATTGGCCATTGTTATCCCCTCCCCACCCCACCCCCACCCCACCCCACCCGCCCCCGCCGCAGTATAGCCACGCTCCACAGATTAAAGAGACAGACAGACAGACAAACCGACAGACAAACATGTAGAAATACAGAGAATGAAAGACAGATAGACAGACAGGTAGAAAGACAGGAAGAATACGATACATAGACAGACAAGCAGACAGTTTGACAGACAGATAGGTAAAAGAGACAGATAAGCAGACACCCAGACAGATAGAAAGAAAGAAAGAAAGAAAGAAAGACAGCAGGCGTATACATTGACGGATTGCTCTTGTTGTAAGCTCACGCTGAGACTAAGAACGACTGAAGAATGGAAAAAACGGTGGAGAAAAATCTCAAAGCAGCATTCCTTTTGTTGGAAGGTTGACCCCCACCCCACCCCCATCCCCCAACTCCTTATTAATTACTCACCCCAAAGGGGCCAATCGTTTCGAGTCCCTGACAATGTTTTTGCCTGCCTTCGTTTCAAAAGAACACGAATATTAATAGCCAAGGCCAGTAGAAGGACAGCCGGCAGAGGACAGAGGAGAGGACAAAATTAATGACGAAAAGGACAGAGAGGACAAAACCGTCAAACACGAAGAATCGCTTCCTATTGCTGATGGCATAGATATCTTCTCGGATCTAACGACGGCAACAAGAAGGCTTATTATGACTCTATGGTATGGAAAATCAACTATAGCAGGGTTTTCCAAACATTTTGGAACCGCGGATCACTTCAGCGGTTTTGTACCGTGCCGCGGCCCTTTAATATCGTAACATGTAATATAAAAATGCATTGGGGCCATTTGGCGAACGTTGGTTGAAAATAATCTTCTGAGTTTTGAATAAAAAGCAAAACAAGAGCTCTGATTCAATTCGAATGAAAATATTGCAAATATATTAGGCAGAATTATTCATATTTTTGCCAAATAAGATAAAATGAGAGAAATAAATATTTTTAAAATTTGAAAATTATATTTTCAAAATTTTGCCAGGAGCATACCTTTATTACGCGTCTTAAAAACTTATAAGTAAGACTGTAAGACAAACTCGCTTAACCACATGACGAATAAAATTTTATGAAGCAGAGATTCTCTATTGTTAATGGAGTTTCTAAGCAAAATGGTCAGAATACGCTTTCCTTGCGTTATTGCCAAAAAAGATTAATTTTTAATTTGATAAAACACTAGTCAATTTAATATAATCCGTGTAATGGAGGATTGCAGGCATATAAATGTCTTTAAAACTAAGTCCACTTGCAGCTTTCAAGGCTTGTGACATTGTGGTAATGGTTAGAAAATGACACTTTTGAATCTAATTTCGCGCTACCCTGCGACCCATTAGACTAAACCCTGCGACCCACTTTTGGGTCGCGACCCACAGTTAGAGAAACACTGGATTATAGAGTTTAAACTGGGATTGCAATTGCGACCGTATGGAAGGGGATGGGCAGCTTCACAGATGATCACAATATAGAAGGGGATCAGTAGCTACACATATGTGAGAAGGGGATGGACAGCTCGGCAACGTGTTTAAAACATCGGCTAAGATAGCTGAAGTTGCTAAGAAAGAAGCCCATATCCTTTGATGGGGCTGCAAGAGGGCCGGTCTCAGCCCCTTGGACCCGCTAAGCTCACAAATGCTGGGGTCCGGTAATCACAGAGCCTAGTCAAATATTTTTAAATAACATTTTAAAATAATATTAATTATTTTTATAAATTTGCAACCACATCCTCCATACCTGTAGGACCAAATATTCATTCAGCGAGGGCCCAGCACAGGCTAGCCCCGGCCTTGGGTTGGATGGGCGGTTCGGGGGCCAAGGCCCCTTGTCAGTGTTTAATCCAGACTCGTGACTCCGGGGGGAACTGACAACGCCGGGGGAAGTCAGCTAGGGGGCTGCTGTTAGTTGATGTAGTATGCCAAAATTTCCGGGGAATTTGAAATTTCCTCGGGGAAAGGGCAGTTTCCCCGGAAACGGCCTAGATTAAACCCTGCCCCTTGTCCCACAAGGGGCAAAAGAGGAAAGGAATGACGTCATCGGAGATATGTATCCAGGGACATTGAAATAAGAAATGATAGGATTACTTTCAGACCGATCAAGTCCAGATATTATCTCCGGAGTTTCCTCTGGTGAGAGAAGTTTTATCTGTCTAATAAAATCTACAGAGATCTAGCAATGTCATTGACTAATAGGCCTAGAGTACGTAGGCCTATAGCATTCGACATGGAAGTAAATGCACGCAGTAAGTACGTCTGTCCTAAAGCGCTATATAAATTTTGCCGATTACATTAATAATTATGTTGCATTCAATGAAGACTACACATACAGATTCGAAAACGAAGACCTGGTCAGATACATAGAGGAGGACACACACACAGATACAAAGACGAGGACAAAGACGGATACAAAGACAAGGACACACACGGATATGAAAAGGAGGACAAAGACGGATACGAAGAGGAGGACAGAGGCAGATACAAAGAGGAGTACGCCATCGGCTGATGCCCTGGGCATTATGATAGTCAGGGGTGTCGGGAGTGGGGTACAAGGGGGTGCAATTGCACCCCCTGGAAAAATTGCAGTGATAATATTTCAATTCTAAATAATAATTTTATCTCAAATTTACCGCGGAAATTATTGTAGATATGCTAATTATATTCATGAACTCAAAGTAACTATGCATATTCATTAGTAACGCATATTTATTGGCTCAGAGCCGCGAATGAATATTTATTAGCTCAGTTACGACGAATATTCGTCAGCCAAAAGTTCCGATGGATGTTCATTGGGCCACAGTTCCGATGAATATTCATTAGCTCGTATATTATTGGCTGCGATAATTAATTACCAGTGGAAAATTACATCGGATAAAATTTAATCGTGAAGGGAGGAAGGGAAGGAGAAGAGGACACGGGAAAGGCGGAGTGGGAGAAAGAGAAGACGAGGATGTGGAAGGACGAAATGGAGGGCGTCATGTCACGTGGTTCAACTACGTCATCAAAAAACGCGACGTTCAATTCTGCACTCGAATACCTGGAAAAGAGGGCGGATGGAGGCAAAGATGGCGTATGTAGCCCCTCCTTTCCTCCCTCCCTCCCTCCCTCCCTGCCCGGTTACCGAGTACAGCGCCTATCAAAAGTGGACGGAAATAGTGTCGCTTTCCAACCCCCCACCCCCCACCCTCTACCCGAGTCAAAGACGCCCTTGTAATCTGTCCCTTTGCGTTATCGATCAGAAATTCCCTCAAATGTGGGTGCGTCGTGGAAGGCTGTGACGTCATCAAACACCCCAACAGTGGCGCTAGAATAACCAACGGAATGCCTGGAAACTGTCGACTTTTCCAGGCTCAAATTTTCGAAGTAGATAGGCCTAGATAGATAGATAGATAGATGAATAGAGAGAGAGAGAGAGAGAGAGAGAGAGAGAGAGAGAGAGAGAGAGAGAGAGAGAGAGAGAGACAGACAGACAGACAGACAGACAGACAGACAGACAGACAGACAGACAGACAGACAGACAGACAGACAGACAGAACAGAAATAGTGTGAGAGAGACAAAGGGACAGACAGAGATATACAGAGGAAGGGACAGAGGGACAAAGCAAAGCACACAGAGGCATACCAGCGTTATAGAAACTTGATAGTCGCAGACGGCGGTCACGTGACCGATACGTCTGCCGACAACGCGCAGCAGACGATAGACCTGAGCCGGCGACGGGGACAGAAGAAGGAAGGCTCCCTCTTTCCGCCCCGATCCCAATCGGGCGCATCCGGATTTCGCCATCGGTCTGGCGCCCGCCTGCCCGCCCCCTCCGACTGATAAAGAAGCGACCGGCCGTCAAGGCTTTCACGAATTAAGTCCACAAGTTTTGCGATCTAATCGCAATTCCCATTACGCCCGTTTCGCAGCACAACATGGCGGACGACGCGTGGCCGGACGAAGAGTCGATATATCGAACAAGAGGCGCCGCCGCCGCGGACGTGCCGCCGCCTGTCGGGCGACGCGGTAACGACGATTTTCGGCGAAAACACGTTTGGAATTTTTGAAAGACGAGTTGATCCGGATGATTCCTGGAAGAACGGATTTATTTTAAGTTAAGGAGAGACTTAAAACGTACATGGTTATTTCGCACGAGTAACTTTGTCATGTGTTCACGCAATTCGTTCTGAACGAGTTACCACATTAATCAGTACGTTAATAATAATAATAATAATAATAATAATAATAATAATAAAGAAAAATAGAGAAAAATGTCATTCTTTCTTAGCGTTTTGTGCCCACTAAATGTTAATAAACCTTGCCAAAAAGGCCGACAAGTAGAAAAAAAATGTCATTCGCAGTATTTCTCACAATTTTTTTAAAAAACACACCGGAAAATAGGTTGACAAGCCAAAAAAGGTCATCCAGAACCCCGGTGAGGGGCTGCATCCCCAGTCGTCAACATGTTGGAACCGCCGCTGTACTACAACCATGTAACTAATTTATCAACAACCAGTGACAACATTAACGGTACAGCCAATAGAGTTCAAACACTTCCGTCAAACTCGACAGAAATTCGATTCGATTCCGTTCCTTTATTGACAATTTAAAACTTATTTAGCTCCTTCATTCGACGATCAATCTTCGAAGAACTCAATCGAGCGGACGTGGACTCAATGCGAACGGGCCTGAACGATCGCGGCTCCGGTCAAATCGCATCCGACCCAGTAAGAACGCGACCGTAAAGAGACGAAGCGACACACTACTACTACTACTACTACTACTACTACTACTACTACTACTACTACTACTACTACTACTACTACTACTATAGCCTAGTGCTATACTGACCACCGCCCCTGATGAATGCCTGTAAGGCCCTTACCTTCTTCCATGACACCGTTGGCTTCGGATCGCCGTCCGCGTGACAGGGAAAAGTGACCGATTGACTCGGCTGTCTCTGGTAGATGGACTTGGGGCGAATGACAAAGTGTGGGGGATCTGGAAAAACAAATGCAGCGTGACGCCGTAACTCGAATACGAGGTGGCATATGTTGATCGATTCCTGGTATCGTGAACTACTGTCTGTCTGTCTGTCTGTCCGCCTGTCTGTTTGTCTGTTTGTCGTTAATTTTCAACGTATGTCGATGCGCTATATAATGTATGTCCACAGCGCAGTTAAGTGCGCACATTTTCTTACCGAATACAGTAAATGCTCGTTATTGCGCATTCGGATAATGCGCACCATCGATTAATACGAATTATTTCCGTTGGGAAAATCGTTACTCAATCTTAAAAACAAGCCAGGGACAATTCATTGTACAAATGGTTAGAACATTAGCAAAGTTATCGGTTAGGAAAAAATCAGCCAAGCTACTCCGTCATTTTTGACGGACAAACAGCAAGTTATTATTTAAAATTAATATCTACTATTATATTAACAAAATAAAGTCATCTAGAGTGCCAAGAAAAATGAGCTACTAAAAAATCCACTGCACCTGGATTAGTTCTCAACACCTACACTCACCGTGCACGGACACCTGTACAGGTGTCGAAGTATGTCCCGGTCCCAGAGGAGAGTAGGGGGTGCAGGTGTACTGACCGGCGTCCTCGAGACGGACGGGGTTGAAGACGAGGGAGCCGTACCTGTCGACGGTCACGTGACGGTTCGACTCCCAGTCGATGGTGACGTGACCTTTGAACCAGAGGATGACGGTGAGGGGAGGGTTGGATTCCACCTGGCAGTCGACTCGACCTGGCATGTCGACGGCAAGGAAGACCCTGGACTGCATGTTCAACACACGGGGCAGATCTAGGCGAAGACAATATACAGCAATAATAATAATAATAATAATAATAATAATAATAATAATAATAATAATTGATTGATTGATTGATTGATTGATTGATACAGGTAATGATACTGTACGTAACGAGACAAGGAAGCTTTAAGAAGACCATAATGTGGATGAATGGATGGGTGGAACATACAGTATTTCTCTCTCTCTCTCTCTCTCTCTCTCTTTCACACACACACACACACACACACAGGCAGATCCTACTGAACCACTCTTAGCCCTATTATTATTATTATTATTATTATTATTATTATTATTATTATTATTATTATTATTATTATTATTATTAGCAGTAATAGTAGTAGTAGTTGTTGTTGTTGTAGCACTATTAGTAGTAGACTAGTAGAAGTAGTAGTAGTAGTAGTAGTAGTTGTTGTTGTTGTAGCAGTAGTAGAGTAGCAATAGTATTTCATAAGTCTAATTAAATCGTAAGTAAGTACAAGAATTTCAAAATAAAGACCATTAAATGAATTAAATATTCGAGCCTAGGTTGCATTCCGCTGTTTCCAACGTTCCACGATTTTATGGCTTCTAAAAATTGCAACATCGGGTGATATGAAAACATGGGCATTTTTGGGACTGCGTTCCGAATTTCTGGATGATTCGTAGCATCGGACTATTCTGTGGATTTTTCTAGGGTGGGGTGGGGGTTAGATTTGAACTGTAACCGACCCAGCTGGGAGTAGTCAAGTTTTCTCTAATTCTGTAAATTTGGTTATAATAAAACATTTGTGTAGCGCCATTTTAGCTTAATCTCCATTTTAATTAAGCTCATAGTTGCGCGACACGAATAATCGTCTCTATAAAAGGGCGCTATAAAAACGCCACATAGAGTTGGTATCAATCGGATGCGACCTCCCCGAGTTATAAATATTCTTAACATCCTGCGGAAAAAACTGGCGCTATAAAAATCGTCAGCTCATCAGTCGACCCGATGCCGTCGGGCCTTTGGCAAACGATAAATCGCCCGCGGTAGGGTAAGGAGGTTTCTCCGGAGACCCGATGGCTGGGAAATGTCGCAAATAAAACGGCTTTCCATAGAAACAACAATGCGACATCTTGTGTCTAGAGATGGCAGGTCAGAAATAAGGCTATATACAAAACGCAGACAGGGATATGGGTTGGGTCCACCCGAGTTGGGTTGGGTTGGGTCGGAAAATGTCATGTTTGTGGTCTCAGTTGGGCTCAGGGTTTAATCCAGGCCGTTTCCGGGGGAAAATTGCCCATTCTTACATAGGGCAAACACTCTCCCGAGTCATTTCTAAACCATGTTATATTGTTATACATTATTAATTAGCTAGTGTCTCAGTCATTCCGTCAAGTAAGTAAGTAAGCAGTCAGTCAGTCGGTGAACAGGGGCATTCAACCAGTCATTCAACCAGTTAGACAACCAGCCAGCCAGCCAGTCAGTTGGTCAGTCATTCAGAATGTGAATGAATCTCGACCAGTCAACTGGTCAGTCGATGAATCTGTCCCTTCGTCCCGTTGGTCTGCAGGACGTTGTGTTTAGGCGTTTCCAGCAACGTTGGCTTCGATGGTAAAGAGCCCGCTACTTCCCCTCTTCCCCCCCACCCCTCCCCTCCCCACCCCCGCCAACAAAGACGGCGGCGTCATCTAAGTATTTTCCGAATCGAGGACGCGATCAGTTCATCCATCAAAGTATGCTTCTGTCTCGTTAATTGCTTTCTGACATTCCGTGCTCTTCCAACGTCCAGATTACAAGACCATCGACTGATATCAAGGCCATTACTGGAATGGCGCTATAGAAGCTCATCGATGACGACGATGACGCTGTGATGATTATGATGATGATGATTATGATGATGAAGATGATGATGACGATGAAGATGATGATGACGATGATGCAGATGATGCTGATGATGCTGATGATGATGATGATTATGATGATGAAGATGATCATGACGATGATGCAGATGATGATGATGATGCTGCTGATGATGATGATGATTATGATGATGAAGATGATCATGACGATGATGCAGATGATGATGATGATGCTGATGATGATGATGATGACGATGAAGATGATCATGACGATGATGCAGATGATGATGATGACGACGATATTTAAATGGCTCGACCAATGAAGCCTCAAATCCAGAGTAGTTATATATTAATCCAGGTAAATCGTACACGTGACGTTCAGGTACGCCCTGGCCTCAGGTGGGGCCGTCCTTCCGATTGCTTTGATCGCCCGACAGGTGTACCACCCGGTGTCATCCTTGGCCACGTTGTTGATGATCAGGGTACCGTCTGCGATCGTCTGGCCCCGGACGATGAGGGAGGGGGTCTGACGGACGTCCACCCCCTCCCGCAGCCAGACGTAGCTGATGTTGTCCGGGTAGCCCTCCGCCCGGCACGACAGACGGACCCTCGTGCCCTCGAGGGCCGTCGTGTTCTTCGGGGGCACGACAATGTACGCGTTGCCTGCAAAGATCACGCAAACCGCGCCTTATGTATGTATATATACGGTACACTGTGCCCCAATTTTGTAAAAAAAAGCCCCGCTTATTTAGGTTTTACTATAGGTAGGGGTGCTACACGCCCGGGGCGTCGTAAATAATGTATACGACAACCCCTCCCCGGCCCCATTTATTTTTCTGGGTCAAATATATAGTGACAACATTTTGAAAATCGGTTCACATTTGCCATATTTCCTCATAAAAGTCTGGGAAAAGTGCATAATCAAGTGACATCACCTGCAGAAATGGAGGCAGAATTAAAATGGATACAAAACAATATATAATAACCACCAATTCTACAAGAAAATCTGATAATAATATCCAAAAATTATTAAAATACTTCGGTTTTGCAGCCGATGCAAGACTTTTCACACACTGTAAATATAGGGGTCGTGTGACAGTACTAAATATGTTTAGATTCGATTGGAATTTTTCCCAATTTGTTTTTATCCCAAATGGAACAGGAAAATGCAAAAGCACTTTGAAAAAGTATAACTTTGCTTTTGAGGACCACCTAAATATATATATATATATATATATATATATATATATATATATATATATATATATGATGACGATATTTAAATGACTCAAACAGTGAAGCCTCAAATATTATATATATATATATATATATATATATTATATATATTATATATATATATAACGTGACGCAATAAAACTGGCGCCATTCAGTTTCGTTGTAAATATTTCCAAAACGTTTGGTAAAAATTGGTGAAATTTAATGTACATCTATGGTATTATCAGCATATCTATCATAAATGCATCTGTTTTGCTTTTTCTTCGAAATTCCAAAGTACAGTGTGGCGCCACCTAGCGAAAAAAGCCAGGCTGGAGGTATAGGACGCGCTCATAAAAACTACTCTTATACGACGACGCAGGGACTGTGAAAATATTTACGTTGAAAGAGACAAACGCAGAGGTGTACACAGCGATTTTATGGGCGGCACCCTGTGTATATACAGGATGACCTTGCTCTTCTTCGCAAAGACCGGGATGATGATGACGATGATGATGATGAGCCGAGTCAGCAGCAGGGGTGGGTGGAGGGGGTAGGAGGGGGCGTTGAAGGGGTGGGGCATAGTGTTACGATTCGGGACATTATATTTCCCCCTTTCATTCTTTCATTCGTTTCGCTGGTCCGCCATCAGTCCGGTGAAATATCTCGAGGGGTGGACATTCGACGACGGAGATTTCGTGGGGAGGGGGAGGAAGAGGAAGGGTGAGGGTTGGGGAAGCGGGGGGGAGGATGCGACCGACTTCAATATGTCACTGCTGTCCTTTTTCGTTCTTTCGTTCGTCTTCTCGCGCAATAACTCAGAGGGACGTTGGGTCTGGTGAGCAGCGAACAGATGGTATAGTCGGGAGGAAATCTTCTTCTTCTTCTTCCTCTTGTTCTTCTCTTTTTTCCCGTTCTTGTTCTTCTTCTTCTTCTTCTAATTCGGCTTCTCCTTTCCGTCTTTATCTTCTTCTTCTTCTTCTTCTTCTTCTTCTTCTTCTTCTTCTTCTTCTTCTTCTTCTTCTTCTTCTTCTTCTTCTTCTTCTTCTGCTTCCTCTTCTTCTATTCCTTCTCCTCTTCTTGTTCTTCCTCTGATTTGAAGCCAAGAAGAAAATACAACCCGCGATCCACCCGACGAACCCCAACATACTTACTTACATATACATACAAACATACATACATACATACATACATACATACACACACATAGATTCACACATGCAGGCATGCATAGATACAGGGCGGTGCAATAAAACCGATACAATCCTTAACCATTGTTAATATTTTCTCATCCTATGCATGGTCACAATATGTACTGCGCATCAGTATATTGCGATTCCCAAATGCAGGCAATTGAGTTTTTCTGTCAAATCCCAATGTGTAGCGGCGCCATCTAGCGAACACTCAAGGTCGGGGCAGGATAATAAAGGTATTTATCCACGATATATATATATATATATATATATATATATATATAACACTGGTTACATAGAAAACACGTCGATATCATCATATCTGTGACAGTCGCTATTATTGCATTGTTGTTGTTGTTGTTGTTGTTGTCGTAGTCGTCGTCATCATCGTTACTTTATGACCACGATATATGTTGCGGTATACCTTACCTGACGATGTCCATCCGTCACCTATACAGAAAAAAGATGATATAAGCAAAGACAATTTGCGCACGTCACAGAGGAAAACATTTCAAAACATAACTAAAGATTAGAATAGATAAATAAGAGTGACCAGTGATTCATTCAGGCGATCAGTTTCAGTGGGGGAGGGGGGGGGTAATGGGAAGTTGACCGTAATTTCTAAAAAGTTGTATTTCACATCCTGTCATTTGGAGTCTATCTAATAATCAACATTGCTAATTTTATAGTTGTACTTCCATGTCTGTCTGTCTGTTTGTTTATCTGTCAGTCTGTCAGTCTATCTGTCTGTCTGTCTGTCTGTCTGTCTGTCTTTAGGCCTATGTCTGTATTCCTCACTACAGTATATAGAGGAGGTTCTGTTCTATGAATCTATGTATATCTATCTATCCATTCATCTATCCATCCATATCTATGTGTGTCTGTCTGTCTGTCTGTCTGTCTGCCTTAATAGCTATATTCATTAGTATATAAGCGGCGGGCGGAGGGGGAGGAGTATCTCTGTTCTGTTCAGTGCGCATGCGTCGAGGCCTTCCATTCTACGATGGATCCGTGCGTTACTCTGTCTGTCCGCCTCCCTGTACCCGTATCTGTCCATCTTCTTCGTCCTATGCCGGGCGTTACCATCGGCGCTTTACGACACCCCACGGTCCTTAGCAACGAGAGTTTTATCGCCCCCGTTCCCATGGCAACCGCCCACCACTCCGTAAAAGACGTCGCCAAGGCATCGAACTTGCGAAACTCAAAGCTCATGAATATGCATCAATATGAACCCCCCTCTCTCCCTCTTTCTCTATCCGTCGAAATGAAACCCTGGATATATATATATATATATCCCTCTGTGTCTGTGCCTCCCCTTTGTCTTTTGCGGTTTCTGTCTGTGTATTTGTCTGTGGATCTCTCATTGCCTCTGTCTCTCAGGCTCTTTGTTGTCTCTTTGTCTCTCCGTCTGACTGATTCTCTTTCTATGCCTCTCTTTCTATGCATATATACAGTATATGCATAGAACATATATATATATATATATATATATATATATATATATATATAGAGAGAGAGAGAGAGAGAGAGAGAGAGAGAGAGAGAGAGAGAGAGAGAGAGAGAGAGAGAGAGAGAGAGACTATATATATATATACACAAATATAGAAACACACATTATATATATATAATGTGTTTGTGCTCTTTGGTGGTCGATAAGGGGCCACTGTAAGAGGCATTTCGTATGGAGTTTCATAATCTATTAGAGTGACCCCTCCGATGACCTTTTGACCTTTCGTTGCTTATCTGTTTAATCAAGGTGACAAAGAGGGTGCAGAAGCATAAACTTCCAGTCTTTTGGGCTGAGATTTCAACGGAAATGTGGATTTTAAAGGGGTTATAGGTCCTGTGAGAACACAACGAAAAATGGTTATTGAAAAAAATTATATATATATATATATATATATATATATATATATATATAGAGAGAGAGAGAGAGAGAGAGAGAGAGAGAGAGAGAGAGAGAGAGAGAGAGAGAGAGAGAGAGAGACGTAAACAGAGAGCCAGAAACAGCGAGACAAATATATACAGAAGAAGAGACAGGAAGTGAGAGAGAGAGAGAGAGAGAGACAGACAGACAGACAGACAGACAGAGACAGAGACAGACAGACAGAGACAGATGAGGATATAAGGAGACAGAAAAGAAAGTGGAGATTGACATGGAGAAAGAAGAGACAGACAGACAGACAACCAGACAGACAGACAGAAAGAGATACAGAAAGTGAGACAGACAAAATGATGCGAAAGGATTAAGAGAGAGAGAGAGAGAGAGAGAGAGAGAGAGAGAGAGAGAGAGAGAGAGAGAGAGAGAGAGAGAGAGAGAGAGAGAGAGAGAGGGTTAAGGGGGAAAGAAACACAGATGTATCTTTTTGAGCTTTTGAAATCAATGGTCTCCCTTAGTTTAGCGCTTTTCATTAATTTGCGCCGATAAAAGAGGAAAAAAGCCAGTATCCGTTTCAGTAAATTAATTCCAACTTCGAATTACAACGAACACGTGACTGACATATTGGAGCGGAAAATTCGCCACGGCTCGACACGGCGTGACACCGCCGTTAAATTTCACTCCCGCTCCTCCTCGTCCGTATTTCCGCTATTATCGCTCACACCGGAAGACGTAACACAGCGGGCGCCCCAGCGAAGATAACGTGTCAGATTTCGTCGCCTTTATTAGCTGCGTATTATTATTCCTCTGTCCAGGAATTGTCATTTTCCGCTAATTCTCTCGTAAATACCGACAGGGCGTCCTTGCGACGAAAGCCTTAGCGGGGCGGAGGGGGAGAGGATGGGGTGAAGGTGGAGGCGGAAACATCCCAACCCCCCCGGGGGGTTCTTACATGGATGGGTCTCTTTATCGGGAATATAAACAACCCGGGGTCTTGGAAGGCAAGGAAATGACGGCAGTTTTCTATCAACGACATTACCACCTCCACCACCAAAACCTCGCCACTATTATTACTACTACTACTACAATTACTACTATTACTACTATTACTACTACTACTACTACTATTATTATTACTACTACTACTACTACTACTACTACTACTACTAATACTAATACTACTAATACTACTACTACTACTAGTCTACTATTACTACTACCACCACCACTACTACTACTACTAAACTATTAATATTATTATTATTATTATTATTATTATTATTATTATTACTACTACTACTACTAATATTACTACTGCACACCACTACTACTACTACTACTACTACCACTACACCACTACTACTACTACACTACTACTACTACTGCTGCTACTACTACTACTACTACTACTACTACTACTACTACTACTACTACTACTACTACTACTACTACTAGAAGTCTACTACTATTGCAGCCAATGATGGTGGTGGTGATGATGATGATGATGATGATGATGACGATGATAATAATAAATAATAATAATAATAATAATAATAATAATAATAATAATAATAATAATAATAATAATAATAATAATAATAATAATAATAATAATAATAATAATAATAATAATAGGAATGTGTGAGATGTCTTACCTTCAACGACCAGCTTGATGATGTGTGACGTTGACCCGACGAGGTTCCTGGCAACGCACGAGTAGACTCCGGCGTCGGAGCCCCTCAGTCGTCCGAGGCGAACGCCGTTCCCTGCTAAGGTCACCGTCTCGGAGTCGACCAGCTGCTCCCCCTCCCTGTACCAGGTGACGGTCGGTCGAGGACTGGCCTTCGCCTCGCAGAACAGATCGACTGACGAGCCTTCCTTCTGGACGACGACGGCCGGAGACGACTCGACCAGGACGGGAGACACTAGAGGAGGCAGACACGGGGAAGAGGAGGGGGTTTACCCTTGCGGGAAAAATGCAGGCGCTTCATAAATGTCGTACAATCAAGCGTGTATGGAAACAGACGGACAGACAGACAGACAAGCAGACAGGCAGACAGGCAAACAGATAGACAGACAGACAGACAAAGAGAGACACAGGCAGACATAAAGACTTGCAGACAGACGGATAGACAGACAGACAGACAGGTCAGCAAACAGACAGACAGACAGACATGCACAACCCACAGAAAGACAAAGAGACACATAGGCAAAAAAGAGGCATACATACATACATACATACATGTAGACAAAGAGACTGTCAAGCAGACAGACTGACTAACTGACTGACTGACTGATTGATTGATTGACTGACTGACCAGTGGCGTAGCTAGGATTTCCGGAAGGGGGGTTTTGAAAAAAATTTCGTCAATAGCCGTCAATAGCCGCCAAAAAATTGCCAAAAATCGCCTCAAAAAATAAAAATTGCATGGGAATACATTAAAAAATTTTTTCCGCCGTCCAAGGGGGTTTAACCCCCCCCCCGTGGCTACGCCACTGTGACTGACTGACTGACTGACTGACTGACTGATACAATGAAGTCTGCATTATTAACAATTAAAAAGAATAAAGATTCACGCTTCCTTGTCAACTTGTAACGACCCCATACAATTACTAACTTCTGGTATAGACTCTTGACTCTAGACTATGGGCAAAAGGTCTTTTATTTAAAGATTGGTGAAAAGCACGCTGTTCCAAATATCGATAAAATTAAACGAACAGAAAGGCAGCAATGGAAATTTCCTTAAATGGAGATTTGAAATCATTGATGTAAACGTGGAGGTAAAAGTGGGGGATCCAAACCCGTTTACCTTTCCCATTCCCATGGTAGCCCCTCAACAATCGGGGACTTGCATCTAGAGGTCTGATAAAAGTTTGCGCTTACGCTTGAAATTAAAATTAAATTTAATTAAATTAATTAAAAATAAATAAATTAATAAATTAATTAATAAATTAACATGAACAGCGACTTCATGTAAGAGTTCAGGGTTATTTCTAGGCCTGTGAATTTGGGGCAGTGTTTATTCTAGCCACCTTGACATTGGGGGGGAGTTTGAAATGTTTGGGGACAAGATTTGTCTTTCCACGCTTTTTTGAGGGGGGAATTTCCATCCCCCAAGCCAACATATAAAAAATGGGGGGGGCGGGGGGGGGAATTTTAAAACTGGGGGGAGAATTCCCCCTCCCCGAAACAGGCCTAGAATAAACACTGATTTGGGGAGTGTCGGGAAAATTTGTATTAGGCCACGTGGTGAACGTCAGTTGAAAGGAATCTTCAGAGTTTTGAATAAATGGCAAAACAAAAGCTCTGATTCAATTCGAATGAAAAATGTGGCAAATATATTAGGCAGAATTATTCATATAGTTTTGCTAAATAAGACAAAAGGAGAGAATTGATATTGAATTTTTTTTGCAAGATATCTTCTTTAAACGTTTGCCAGAAACATACCTTTATTACTCGTCTTAAACATCCTATGAGTATGGCAAAATCGCTTAACCGCCAGGTTTCGAACCGTCATCGAAAGGGATTCCATATTGTTATTGGAGTTTCAGAGCAAAATGGTCGGAATACGCTTTCCTTGCGTTATTAGAGAAATAAGATTAATTTTTAGAAGTAACTTTTTGGAACTGTGCGAGTCGTAACATGCCGTGACCATGCAAACTTATTGTCAGCTAAAATTGGATAGAAGTTTCATAGGGGGCTGTCCATTAATTACGTCAACAAAACAGGGAGGAGGAGGGGCTTGAAAACGTTTGACAGTTGTTGACAGGGGGAGAGGTCAAGAGAAGTTGACGTCAACAATTTCATTTTTTTTACAAATGATACAAAATTGGAAATTTCATGCAATACTATTTATTACAATGGAAAAAAGCCTGACAAGCAAAAAACAAGGTCATCATCACAACATTATGACACTTGATGAACAAAAGAAAGGGGAAAATGGTAAAATTTTAGGGAGACCCTTCATTGATCTTAGTTGGGGGGCGGTCAAAAGTTTTTGACATTATTATAGGGGGGTCACTGAAAGTTGACAGTTGTTGAGAAGAAGGAGGGGTCAAAAATTGTCCAAAAATGGTTGACGTAATTAATGGACAGCCCCTAAAACACAAATCATTTTAATATAAGCCGTTTATGGAGGATTGCAGACACATAAATTTCTTAAAACCTAAGCTTACTTGCTACCGCGTGTGCATACATAGACTACAGATATCGACAAAATGCATGGATGGGTACTAATACATATATACATACATACAAACATACAAAAAATCGACCAATTGGATTGCTACTAATAGGCCTACATATTGTGCTCGCCGGCAATAATACATGTACATTGTACAATACTGATGTTTTCGACAGAGCCTGTAACTCTGCATGAACCTTCCCCCTTTCCACCTACCCCACCCAAACCTTTTTCCACTACCACCGTCAACCATTATCCCTTATTCGATTCTGGAAGATTAGATATTTCCATTCGGCGTTCCAAAATTGCTTCCAAAAACGTTCGAAATGAGACAGATATATACGTCAGATCAGAGATTCGCTGTTCTCATACAGGCCTACGTGAAGGCGTACAAAAGGAATTTATCGGATGCATTTAAAGAGTTGCGCTATATAAATGAGTGAAACGTTTTCTTAACGGTTTTAGTGACTTGTAGACACAATCAACAATAATATGGACTAATGCACAGTAACTATTATTACTATTATTATTATTATTATTATTATTATTATTATTATTATTATTATTATTATTATTATTATTATTATTATTATTATTATTATTATTATTATTGCATTACACCATAGCTGCAGTGGCTTCGATTGTCGTCTGTCGTACAAACGAGAGAGACAGACAGAGACAGGCAAACAGACAGGCAGATAGACATGCAAGATAGGCAGACAGACAGACAGACAGACAGGCAGATAAGAAAACACAGAAAAAAGAGACACACAGAGAGAGACAGGGAGATACAGATAGACAGGCAGGCAGACAGAGAGCAAAACACAGAAAGGCTGACAAGCAGAAGGTAGCTTCGAGAGTGAAAAACTTTCAGATTTCTTCCCCTCCATCCAATGCCCTCCCCCACCCCTACCCCCACACCAATCCACTCACCTCTCACCTCTGCCACCATCGCCGTTGTCGTTCTGATGATCACCAACAACGACAACAACAACAACAACAACGAAGCAACATACAACGACGTCGACGACGACGACGACATGGCAATTGAAGCGAACGCTGTTATTCCTTGCGTTTTAGGAGTCCTCTCTCTCTCTCTCCCTTTCTCTCTCCCTTTCTCTCTCTCTCTCTCTCTCTCTCTCTCTCTCTCTCTCTCTCTCTCCATCTTCTTCTTCTTCCTCTCCTTCGCCTCGATCGCCGGGTCCGAGTAACGGTGCGCTGTAACCAATGCTTATGGCAAGAAGACCCTAGGTAGCACGCATTCACTGCAGTGATAGCAGCAGCAGCAGCAGTAGTAGTAGTAGTAGCAGAGGTGGTGGTGGTAGTAGTGGTAGTGGTAGCAGTAGTAGTAGTAGTAGTAGTTACAGTAGTAGTAGTAGTGGTAGTAGTAGTAGTAGTAGTAGTAGTAGTAGTAGTAGTAGTAGTAGTAGTAGTAGTAGTAGTAGTAGTAGTAGTAGTAGTAGTAGTAGTAGTAGTAGTAGTAGTAGTAGTAGTAGTAGTAGTAGTAGTAGTAGTAGTAGTAGTAGTAGTAGTAGAAAAGCAGTGGGGGTCGTACTGCTGCTATTCCCGAAGCTTTCTACTTCCCATGTTACAAATCTCCTAACTCCTCCTCAACCCCCACCCTCGTTAAAGTGTCGTCCATAAATTACGTCAGAGGCGGGCCTTCTATTTAAGAAATTCGAGTTTCTTGTTCAATTTTCAGCAGCGAAGCATAGAGATATTCAACTTCCGGTAACGATGATGAATGAAATTGAGATTTTAAAATCCACAGCATAATATAATTACTATATACGCCAGCGACATCTTTCGTTAGAATACAATACGTCCATCAAAAGGTAAAGTAAAATATCAACGCATATTTCAGGTTTTGTGTGTACGGAAAGTGTGACACCACTGTGGTCTTTACCCCCAGGTTTTAATCTAGGCCGTTTCCGGGGGGGCATTGTCCTTCCCCCGGAAATTTTAAATTCCCTCCTCGGAAATTTTGGCATACTACATCAACTAACAGCAGCCCCCTAGCTGACTCCCTCCGGCCTTTTCAGTTTCCCGCCGGTTTTGTCAGTTTTCCCCCGGAGTCCATAAGTCTAGATTAAACACTGCCTCTCCCCCCGCCACATAGTCACACTTTCTTAGGCCCTCCCTCCCCTTTCGAGCGTGGCGTACTTTATGGACAACCCCCCGCCTATAGAGCACAGCGTCAACGGAGAATACCAAAGTGACGGTTGTTTCCTCGCCACCTGGCGAATAACTCGCTATTTGATCGCCGCCTAGCGAATGAAACGGAGAACGCTTTGACAATGGGGTTGGTTTTAAAGAGGTGATTTCGGATATGCTATCAATAATACTCCAATTCTGAAGATCTTAATCTAATAAAACCTAAGTTTCTCTCGGATGAAAGATTTGTGGGGGCTCACACCAGCCCCCATCACTCCCAGCCTCCTTTCCCATGCCCCATCCCACGCCACCTCAGCAGGAGCGTGGCCAGGAATTTTATTTGAGAGGGGGGTTAATGTGATTTCGGGTGGTATAAATCTTAAAACACTTTGAAAATCTTAAAATACCCATTGAAAATTTTAAGACAGTCTGACTTTTTTTGGGGAAGGGTGGGGGTGGGGTGGTATATACACAGGATTTTTATTGAGGGGGGTTAATGTGATTTCGGGTGATATAAATCTTTAAAAAACTTTGAAAATCTTGAAATACCCATTGAAAATTTTAAGGCAGTCTGATTTTTTTTGTGTGGGGGGGGGGGCTATACACCGATATACCCCCAGTCGCTACGCCTCTGCACCTCAGCTCCCCGCCCCGCCTCACCGTTGACCGTCAGGTAGATCCAAGTCCCGTTGGCGACTGCGTCGTCGGTCTTGTCGAGGAAGAGGACCGAGCACTCGTACCATCCTTCGTCCGTCTCGCGGATGTCGCTGATCTCGATCGAAGCCTGTCCGACGACGCGTATGCGCCCGGCGAACGACGCGTCCATCCGCGGAGGAAATCCGTCGTACAGGACGAAGAGCGGGGCGTCGAGTCCGCGCTTGCGCCACGTGACGATGTGCTGGACGTAGGTATCGTTCGGGTATCGAATCTCGCATTCGAGTATCCGACTGGTACCGACGCTGGCCGTCTTCCGCATCGGCGGACGCGGTTTCTTAGCGCCGGCGTCTGGAGAAAACGAAAACAGAGACAAAAACGCACCCTCAGTTGAAACGGCAGTAAGTAAATAGACAAATAATTAGAAAAAAGAAATAATAATAAATAACAATAATAATGCATGAATGGAACAGAACTTTCACATAATAACAATAGCAAAAATAATATCAATAATATCAATAATAATAGGAATTTTTAATAATAAAATTTTTAATAATAATAATAATAACATAATAATAATGTTATTTATTATATTATTATTATTATTATTATTATTATTATTATTATTATTATTATTATTATTATTATTATTATTATTATTACAGTGTTTATGCCCTGTGTGAGAACCGTGTATGCGATGTATGTATGTATGTATGCGATGTAAAAAATTAGCATATGTATCAGCGATTGTACTTCACATCCACCTGCCAGTGAATGAAGCGATAAAGACTACTGGGCTGGACTGACACTGTCAGCAGATGTCACCATCTGTCTGTCAATCGTCTGACAGAAGATTAACATGTTGACCGGCTGTGACGTAATAAGATGCTTGTAAAATCTAAAATTTAATATTGGGTTTGGCTGGCACCATGTCGACGTACTAAACCCCATATTGGGTTTTGGTCCTCAGGGGCGTAGCCAGGAATTTCATTTAGGGGTATGGTCTGGTTTGGGTTGGGGGGCAGTGGCGGCTCCAGGATTTGGCAAGTGGGGGGCCGTTTGGGTGGCAACTTCTAATCATGGGGGATCAAACATTTGTTGTTAGGTATGTAGTATTAAGTATAGGGTCCCAACAGGGGGGCACTGAAGGGCCAGGAACTCAATAGGGGCACGGTCTCCCCGGGTCCCCCCTGTGGAGCCGCCACTGGGGGTATAAATCTTTAAAACTTAGAAAATCTTAAAAACACATTACATTAAAAATTTTAAGGTAGTCAGATTTGTGGGGTGGGGGTGGGGTGGGGGGTATATATACCGATTTACCCCCCCCCCCACCTTCGTCGCTACGTCCCTGTTGGTCCTACGAAACTTCTCTTTTCGAGACCGTCTTACTTACTTGCTGAAACTCGTCCCTCTAATTTCCAGCGATTTCCTCGCGGTTGTCAGGGTCAATCGTTCATTCCATCCATCAGTCGATGACTCTACCCGATGCGATTTACGCCTACCCGGTGCCGACTGCTACTGCTGCTGCTGCTGGCCATCCATCCATCACAAAACGGTCACGTCTTTTAGGGGGGGCTAGGGGGCAAACTGCATCGGGTCCGAAGAGGAGAATATATATACATGGGCGAAGTGGACCGTAGCGTGCTAAACGGTTGATATTTGAAAGTTAAACGCTTTGTGGGATCACGGGGCGAGAGTCAATTCGCACGCGGTACGATAAGTTCGTCGAGTATTTCGGGGATAATTCGGAATGATGGAAGGCTGAAGCGTCAGAGAGGAAAGAAGACAACGAAAAGAAAGGATAGACAATATTAAAGAATGGTGCAACATGAATATATATATATATATATATATATATATATATATATATATATATATCAGGTCCCACCCCTTGCACTATCCTCCGGACATCACCATGGTGATGTAGGAAAGGATAAGGTGCAAAACTTCTGTAAAATTCGAAACATGTCTTCCTGATATGAAGCACCTTCAGCATAGAGCTTCGTTATAATGTATTTGGCCGATCTGTAAAATTTAGTGTGTTATATCCGAGGTACGTTATAATTATATCCAATGCCATCCAATACGGTGCAAAACATCACACGGGACTGAAACATGTCATTGCTGATAAAGTAACCTTCAGTAAAATTCGTTATAACTTTGACAGCGTCTGTAAAAAGTAGTTATATCAGTAGCTACGTTATAATTATATCAATTTCTTCAAATAGCGCATCAGCCAGGGTGGAGCTATAGCCAGGGTACTTTATAACCGAGTCCGCTATAACGAAGTTCTACTGTACTGCATCCGACATATTGGACTTCCACCCTTACAAACCTCGTAGAGCACCGAACAAAGCACTTTAGGGTGAGACGGAAACAAATCAGTGAGGCGCAGAGGGGGGTCGGTGGGGTGGCGACCTTTTTTGCTCGTCAAACAGTTTTTATCGACTTGGTCCCGGGCGCCAACCACTCTCTGCACGCCACTAGTGAGGTGGTTATGATTGATGATGATGATGATGATGATGATGATGATGATGATGATGATGACTTAAGATGACGATTATGTAACAGCTAATACTGAGAGAGAGAGAGAGAGAGAGAGAGAGAGAGAGAGAGAGAGAGAGAGAGAGAGAGAGAGAGAGAGAGAGCGAGAGAGAGACAGATATACAGAGAGAGAGAGACAGAGAGAGAGGAGGGAGGGATAGACAGACAGACAGAAACAGAGACAGAGAGATAGAGAAAGAGAGACAGAGACAGAGAGACAGAGGCAGAGAGATAAAGAGCTTAACATCTAAATCCAAAAGGAACGGTGTCTCATTAGTGAAATCTCTTCTCTGGACGTCTCAGGTCCAATCAGTTGCGTTTAGTTTACGACCCAAAACCATCGCCATGAAAACGGGCCCGGACCATTAACGTGCACCGGAGGCTGGAGATCTCGAACCGACCAATCGCCGACGCCCACCGTATGCACCGCATTGTAACGGATCATCACAGCGGTCAGGGCTGAGCTGGGCATTGGTCAGTTCGGACTGTCAGCCTCCGATGAAATCGCTTGGTACTGGCCGGACAGTTGTCGGTCTGCTCGCTCGTCAAAAAATACCTCCCCGCACTCATCCGCTGGTTCTCCGTCGAAGACAAATACAATCGGCACGGAATGGGACAGAGAACCAGCGTGCGGAAGCATCTGCCCCACCCTCTTCTTCCTTCTTCTCCTCCCTCTCCTCTCCTTCCCTTCCCTCCTTTCAACTGGACCGCAACGTCAATCAATAACTCAAAGCGGAAAGGGAAAAGGAAAGGGAAAAGGAAAGGGAAAAGGAAAGAGGAAAAGGAAAGGGAAAAGGAAAGGGAAAAGGAAAGGGAAAAGGAAAGGGAGATGGGGGGTTACGGTTCGGAGGAGTGGTCACCCAGGGAGAGAACCGGATTCGTCGCCCCAAATGCCAGTGGGGGGCAGGGGAGGGGGCGGAGTGCGCAAATCTCCACACAGAGTTGGGATCTTGTCCAGAAAATCATCATCATCATCATCATCATCACCGTCGTCGTCGCTGTCGCTGTCACTGTCGTCGTCGTCATAATCAGTTATCATGTTCGTCGTCATCGTCTTCGTCATTATCACCGCCTCCATTATCATTTATCATCATCATCGTCGCCATTTATTATTATTATTATTATTATTATTATTGTGATAAAGGGGTAGATTGAAGCATAGATAGCAAATGATTGGAATGTTGGTAGGTTTGTATGTGAAGTTTATTATGTTTGCTCTATGTTTATGTGAGCAAATAGGAATTCACGTTATAGAAGGCGTGATGAGACGACGGGCGTCATTGGTCGCAAGAGCCGTTGCTGAAGGCAGTTACGTTTTGAAAGTGCGTCTTTTTCGAAGGAGAAGAGTTCGACGGTGGCCGAAGAAGAAGGCGGACGTTCGTTCATCGATTCGTTTCTGCTCTTCGTTGTTTTAGTTTAAATTGCTATTGTTTAAATCTGAACCGAGATTTCAGTTCGCTTAATACTCGTGAATTCGTATATCGAATTGGTTTTTCGTGCAAAGGGCACATTTGTTTTCATTTTCATTGATTTTGTGTGGAAGCTGTTATCAGCTGTTATTTATATTAGTAACTAGTTGCTAAGATAGTTGCTGTCGCTGGACGTTTTAAAACATTGATTAGAGTTATATAGCACTGCCTATTGATAACCGCTATGGCGGAAGAGTTGAATATTTAATTAAGATTAAAGTGATATTTTATAATAAGAAGAGTTTTGTCCGTTAAAATGTACGAGTTAGTGCCAAAGTAGTTTCCCCTAGACAAGTAAGTAAGTAAACGAGTCCTATTTAGGTCGCTGCTCGTCACATGTGGGTAGGCTCAGGTCCGGTAGATTTGAGTCTAGTTGTAAGTTGTCGTCGCACAAGGGTAAGCGGGCGACGCTGCTCCACTCCGTGTAGTAAGAAAAGCAGAATTTTAGGCTCTTTTATTTAATTAATTGAGGAGGCCTAGTGAATTTTAAGAGTGAAATAGGGTTTGAGTTTTGTCTCCCCGTTCATTGTAAGTAGTATCAGTAGTTTAAATTGATTATTACTGCTTTTTTGTGTTGAATATTGCTGTGTGTTTTGATTAGTTGTTTTGCATTGAATTTGTATATTCTGCATAACTTTAAGTATGGAAAACCCAGCACTCCCTGATGCATGGTCAGTTGAAGACATTTTATCTATGAATGTAGAAGACTTAAGGGAAAATTTGCTTTCAAAAGGGGTCGAAATGAGGGGTAACAAGGACCAATTGAGGGCAAAGCTGATTAAATTATGTGTGACAGGATTGGGTGAAGACAGACAAGATGTTGAGAGTGTTGGCAGTAGGACTTCTCAAAATTCCAACCATAATCCAATAGAATCTGAGGCCATTGTCCTTAAGAAATTAGGTTAGAGAAAGTTAGAACTGGATGCCCAGACCCAAAAAAGCTCAACTTGATGCCCAGCTTCAGCAAGCTCAACTTGATGCCCAGACCCAAACTCAAAAAGCTCAACTTGATGCCCAGCTTCAGCAAGCTCAACTTGATGCTCAGACCCAAACTCAAATTCAACAAGCTCAAATCCAGTCCAATGAGAAGATTGAGTTGCATAAGTTGACCTTGCAAAGTGAGCCAGTAAGTAGTGATAGGACTAATGCAGGTAGTTCTGATAAAGCTAGTGAAAATGCTAGGAAAGCACTCCCTAGGTTTAATGAGAGTACAGATATTGACTCCTACTTGACTCTGTTCGAACGAACAATGCTGAACTTCCAGATTGAGAAAAAATAAATGGCCTGCTATGCTTCAAACTCAGATAAGTGGTAAGATCTTAAAAGTCTTTGTAGAACTGACTGCTGAGCAGGTCCAAGACTATGACTTTATCAAAGAAGCCATCCTAAATATGTTTCAATTAGTTCCCGAAGCGTATAGATTAAAGTTCAGGCAGCTCAACAAGGACCAATCTGAAACGTATACACATTTTGCAACTAGGTTAAATTGGCCTTTTCAGAGATTTTTACTTGGTCATAAGGCTCAAGATGACCCAGAAAAAATCAAAGAATTGTTTAAAATGGAACAATTTTTGAACAAAGTAACTGATAATGTTCTGAAAACTTGGCTTATGGACAAACAAGCCAATTCACTTGTTGAATTAGCTAGATTTGCTGATCAGTTTGTTGCTATTCACAGAAACTATTCAAATAGCAGTGACACTTACAACAGACACAAGTTTGCTCCAAATGCATACAGACATGAGCACAATGCAACCCAAACAAATAGATACAACACTGATAGAGACAATGCCAACAGTTGCACTAATTGGAGATATCAATCCAATCAAAATGTCACTTCTAAGACATTGCCAGATGAAAATAATGCCAATTTGAGAAATTTTCCACATTCCAATACACAGGGGAGGAACTCAAATTTCAGGAGTGGTAAAAATGGGCTGCCCTCAACCCAGAAATGTGCATTCTGCCATAGGAATGGACATGGTTTAGACCAATGTTTTGCTTTAAAACGACAGAGAAATGAAAAGGCAAATTTTGAGCCAGGCTCAAATTTTGCTGGTCCAAACGTAAACTTTGTGCAACAAGTTACACATAGTTTGGACACAGTACCAACCAGTTTCAGACCCTATTGTTCCCAAGCTACAATTGTAAATGCAGACAAACAAACAAGACAAATTATTTATTTTTCGTGACACAGGTTCATCGCAGACTCTAATCAGTAAAGAACGAATAAATCCTGATGAATACAAAGATACAGGCGAATGTCGTTTGATTAAAGGTATAACTGGGGATGTTATCCAAATTCCTTTGGTGTTGGTGAATCTCGACTGTGTTTTTCATCGTGAGAAGTGTTGTGTGGTCTCATCGATCAATTACCCCATTCGATTGATGTTTTGATTGGAGCTGATGTGGATTGTCGAGTTGATGAGGAACTCATGGATTCGTGTGTGGTGACTGGCTAAAATCAAATCATTAATTGATCTTGAGAAAGATTCATTAGATAAGAAAGCAGAGGTCACATATAATCCAGATGATTATTATAATTTTGATTTTAATTTAGAGGGTCTGTTTGAGGAAGACTTATTGGGGTCTAATGTAAATTCACAGTGTGTTGATGCTGATGATGTAGCTCCAAGTACTGTTGATGAGGAGGTTGTTTTTGATGAGTCGTGTGACTCCAGTGGTGTCCAGGACCCACATGGTTTTTCTGATGATGTTGTTGTTGGTGGGGGTTCCATGAGGTTGAATCGCCCAGTAGTAGTTCCACAGGTTTTTCCTAATGATGTTGTTGGTGGTTCATTGTTGAATTGTCCAAGTGGTTTTGCAGATGACTTGATAGGAAAAGAGTTGTCGTTGTCTCGTGATGATCTGATTAGGCTGCAACAGACTGATGAGAGTCTGAAGGAATTGTTTAATGATGTTGTCCCGTTTGGTACTTCCAGGTCATAAGATTTCATACTGTGTGTATGATGGCCTGTTAGTAAGGAGATTTGTGGAATCTGAGTGTCCACAAGAGGCGGATTTAGGTTTTTTTTTTGCCCCAGTCCAAATCCGTAGGCGGCTGTTAGAATTGTCACATGACATTCCGGCATCCGGACACCTCGGCATGCTAAAGACCAAACAGAGAATAATTAAACACTTTTACTGGCCATCTATCAATAAAGACATTAAAGATTACGTTCGCACATGCGACATATGTCAGAAACTAAATAAGAACAAATATAATAACATTGCCAAATTGCAAAGTTTACCCATCATGAACAATGCGTTTGATCGGGCAGCAATAGACGTTGTAGGGCCACTACCCGTGTGCAGTAAATCAGGCAACAGGTGGTTGCTTACAGTAATGGACTTGTGCACTCATTATCCTGAAGCCATCCCCATTCCCGCCCATAAAGCAGAAATTGTTTGTAAAGTTTTGACAGATGTTTTTGCTCGGTGCGGATTTCAAAAGAAATCCTGACTGATCAAGGCCGAGAGTTCATGTCTGACGTCATGCAACATTTTCTCGATCAGTGTGCCATTAAACATGTGAAAATATCTGCTTACCATCCACAGTCAAACAGTTGCCTTGAAAGATTTCATTTTACCCTTAAGCAGATGATTAGAGCAGTGAAGGCTGACTCTACCATTGAATGGGATGAACTGATTCCATGGGTACTTTTTTGCCTACAGGGAAGTACCAATTGAAGGGTTAGGGTTTTCAAGTTTTGACTTGTTATATGGGAGACAAGTTAATTCACCTTTGTCCCTACTTAAGGACCAGTGGTTCGAGAAATCGGATACTATCGAACAAATTAAGAAGGTTCATGTTTCTGAATTTGTTATCACCTTAAGAGAGAAAATTCGATTCTCTATCGACATGGCAAATAAGTTGTATGCCCAGCAGCAACAGAAAATAAAAGGTTACTACGACAGAAAAGCTGTCGATGTCGACTTTAAACCAGGGCAATTAGTGTTAGTGTGGCTGCCTAGAGATGGCAAACCCCTTTCTGCAGCTTATCATGGGCCATATAAAATAGTGAAAAAGTTGGCCAACTTGACTATGTGATTGCTACGCCTGATAAAAGAAATCAGACTCGTTTATGCCATGTCAATCTTCTAAAGCCATATTTTAGCAGAGATAACCTGGAGCATGCCAAAACTTCTGTTGAAACTGTCAATACAGTAGAAATAACACAGAAAGTCCAGTGTTCTTTTGAAGAACTGGTACTGGACAAAGTAAAACATTTGGGGTCAGGTCTTGCCGAAGAATTGAAATCTCTAATTGTGCAACATGAGCAAGTGTTTAGCAACAAACCGGGGAAGACTGATCTGATCTCCCATAAGATAAGCCTTTAAAACCAGAGGCCAAACCTTCATACTTTTCACCTTATAGGTTAAGCCCCGAGAAGACAAAATTTGTCAATGAACAAGTGAAACAGTTGCTAGATGATGGAATAATTGAGCCCAGTGACAGGGGAGCACCTGTTGTGGTCGTCCCAAAAGCTGACGGATCATTACGTTTATGTACGGATCTGCGAAAACTAAATGACCAAACTATCCCAGATCCTTTTCCCATGCCTAGGATAGAGCAACTCATTGATAAAGTAGGCCGCAGCAAATACCTGACCAAAGTCGACATGACTTGTGGCTATTGGCAAATCCAAATGCACCCAGAATCAATACCGCTGACTGGTTTCGTGACCCAAAACGGCCATTTCCATTGGAAATATATGCCTTTTGGATGTAGAAATGCCCCTGCAACCTTTTCTAGACTAGTTAAAAAGTTTTGTGCGGCTTAGAAGAGTTCGCAGATGCGTACTTAGATGATATTATCATCTTTAGTAACTCCTGGGACGAGCACCTGCACCATCTTAACCTTGTGTTAAATAAAATTGGTAGGGCAGGGTTGACATTAAAGCTGAGCAAATGTGAGTTTGCTAATGCCCAGATAGATTATCTAGGACACCGTGTTGGCTTAGGTCAAGTCCAGCCTTTGCAACACAAGATAACCTCCATCCAGAACTTTCCCAGACCAAACACTAGAAAGCAGTTGCAATCTTTTCTAGGCGTCTGCGGCTATTTTCGCAAATTTTTGCCTCATTATGCGCATTTATCGATCGCATTGACTAACCTTCTTAAGAAAAATGTGAAATTTCATTGGACAGTGGAGGCTGAGAATGCCTTTATAGATATTAAGTCGAGACTAGCGTCCCGGCCAATTCTTAAGACGCCAGATTTCACTCGACCATTTTCAGTTGCTGTGGATGCAAGCGACCAAGCGATAGGTGCGGTACTTTTTCAAGTTCATGAAAATATTGAGCATCGGTTTTGCTATTATAGCAGGAAGTTGAATATACATGAGCGAAGATATGCGACCGTTGAGAAGGAAGCATTAGCTCTTGTGTC